>CM028359.1:62852112-63193112 GCA_016618105.1 Dendrobium huoshanense | reverse complement strand
TAAAGCAAGGAAAGAGTAATGCATAAATATGCATGCGACCCCGGGGTCGATCCCCGGCTAATTCCCTAGATTCGTTATCTTTCTATGTTATTTAGACTCACTAAAATTTTAGACTTTTAAGATTATGAGTATAAAAATTTCACACCCTCACGAGCCTCACGTATCCAGGCGAAAACAAAGAGCGGCATGCAATCGCCAAAAAACTAGTAGAAACAAGTAATCCTAAAGGCAATCAAATCATTACATCAAATATTTAACTAATTAATAAATGTCCATAGGCAAAATTGCCTTGCTTATTACAAACCAGAATATTACAGAAAGTAAAAAGTGGCCGGGCACCACTGACAACAACCCGGATTCTAAACCTAGTAATGACGCAAGTTATTTTGAGTGGGATACTCTCAATCTTCAAATCTTCAAATCTTCAATTTCATTCTTCTTTGGACTCCTTTTCTTCAATCTTCTTGGAATCTTCGTAGTGAATTACCCAAATGGATAAGAGGGCACTTCCCTCTAAGGGGAAGGCCACTCTTTCCTCTTTGGGTAAGGAAGAGGTGATCCAAATTTGGATTTCCAAATGGAAAAGGAGTGTTCCCCAAAGGGGTATCCTTTCCTCTTTGGAATCCAAGCTTTGGATCTATGTATCCCAAACTCAAACTTAACTTTCACAACACTTAACAATTATACAAATTACATTTATATCAAAATAAAAATCTAGACTCACCTGCAGGGTTATCCTAAGCAATTAATATATAAAAAGCAGTTATTCTCAAGCAGTTGTATATAAGCAGAAAAGAAAGTAAACACACTGGCCACGCTCTTTTTAGTTGGGGGCCTTAGCAGCTGAAGCACCTGTGCAAAGAGTTTATAATATTTATGCATTTTTTTAATTTGCCCCCCTTTTATATTGCCCTGCATGAGCGTGGCCACCTGCAGAAAACTGTGTCAACATCCAGATCGTACCTAACCTAAGGGTAGTCTAGTCGTCAAACACATCAATCCATCCACAGAGTACAGAAAAAAGTAAGCAGACACAGCAAAGCAATTTCATCCACAACATGCAGTGAAAACTACGAAAAATCCGGCACACAACAGTAAAGTAAACATCGGCCTATCCTAGATCTAGAGTTGGTTGTCCTAGCACATCATCTAAAGTGTGTGAGAAAGGTCGTGTGGCTGGGATAGATCCTAAGGTAGGTTATTAATTGAAGTTATCCAAAAGTCTGGGTTTGTTAAAGCTTAAAAGGGGATTTAGATTAAAATTTAAGTAATAACAAGTTAAGAATTTTAATTAGACATATTTTAGAAGTTAATTGATTGCTACCTTTGTTTCACACCGAGGCCGTGAAGTTTATTTCACCTTCCTTGGGGCTAAGCTAATAGCCTCGTAGGCCTGGGTTACCCAGTAGCAATCGGGGTTGATTAAGTTATTTAAGTTGGTTAGAATTAAAAGAGTGGATTAATATTAAAAGGGAGTTGGTTGCTGATTTTAAAGGCTTGATTAATTTAAGTTTGCCATTAATTGATTCGTGGCGTTGTGCCACCAGGCTCGAGGAACCAGCCTCCTTAGGACACTTAGCCCCGCAGCCCGGAGTAGTCCAGCCGATAAACCAAATTAATGTAATTGAAATAGAGATTTTAAAAATGTTAAATAATTAAAGATTAATCTATTTTAAGATTTAACACCCCTTAGAATTCATTCGTGGCGTTGTGCCACCAGGCTCGAGGAACCAGCCTCCTTAGGACACTTAGCCCCGCAGCCCGGAGTAGTCCAGCCAATAAACTTCATCTTTAGGGTGGTTGTTGTGTTTTAAAGGATTTGTTAAGTGTTTTAGGCATTAAACCAAAATTTTCTGAGTTTTAAAAAATGAATATGAGTTTTATGAATTTTTAGAATATTTTAATGATTTAATTAAGGGGTTGAAAATCGACTTTTTGATTAAGTTCAAATTCTGGAATGCTTATATTTTATTAAAATACTAGACCTTACTACGATCAGTTAGAAGGTAAGTACGTTGAAATCGGATTTTTCTACATTTTATTACAAAGGTTTGAAGTTTTGAACTAGTTTTGACTTAAAAGTTGACCGATTTGTTGACTTTTTAAAATATTGCAAATTTCTGGAATTTGATATTTTTAATAAATACTAGATATCACCATGAGTTGAATGCAATTGAGTTTGGGTGATTTGGATTTTATTTGAATTAGTTATGAATTATCGAAGTTTGGACATTTTAATGGATTTTAGGAATTTCTTAATTAGAGGGTCTCTTTTGTGGTTTTGCTCCAAACAAGTTCCCAATCTCTTGAAAACACCTCCAAAGGTCAGGAACAACCTAAGGAGGGATCCCCAAGTGTTTGGGAGATTTTTGGATTTTTATATTATTATTAATTAATTATCTTAATTAAATATTGGTTTTCACTTAAAATTAAATTAGGGTTTAAATTGCTGTCAAATCAAGGGGGCTTTTAATTATCATAGATTAAGGACTGAATTCTGGTCAGTTTGAGGGTTTATATGTAATTTTTGGATTTAAATTGGATTTATTACAATTTTTAGAAGTTTTAAAGGCTTAATTAAGGGTTTAAGACTTAGAAAATCAATTAGGGGACCTAATGACCTCAAAAATCAGTGAAAATTTCCCTAGGGGCTGAGGATGTCACTAAGTTCAAATGTTCAAAGTTTCAACTCAAGGGGAAGTGAATCCTAATTATTGAAATTTTTCTAAGTTTTCTATATATGGGTCCTTAATTATTGTCCTTAATTATGTCACTAATTTTGATGGGCTTGAATCAATGTTTGAACTAACCCTTATACTCAATACATAAGACATGCATGAATCACATAAACATAATCAACACCTAAATCTAGGAGAGCCTTAGACTAAGTGGTGTGTGCACCTTAAACATGCGATTAGCTAATTAACTTAATTAAGACAAGATTAGTGAATAATCAAGGAATGATTATCCACTAAACATCCCCATTAATTCCATTCAAACATGCTCAATCAACATATAAGATCTCAAATGAAATCTTGAACACTTAAGGATTTAGATGTATATAGTTTCAAAATATATATTAAAATACATAAATATAAATGAATTTATATATACAAATAGAAATATATATTATAAAATAATCAAATATATTATCAAAATACATGTTAATGGGTTGAAGGATCCACTGATCTCCATAGAAGTTTGGAAGTAATAAAATATATTTCTTGTAATTTTCAAATACTTAATATTTAATTAAATATAAAGAAAGGATGAAAATACTCCAATAATTCAAATTACCTTCAAAACCTATTCAAACAGTATTGAAAATTTTTCATGAGACCAGCCATGCACTCAACAACATGCATGCCAAATTTCAGATAAAAATACTTTGTATATAATTAATTAAAAATGAAATACACATTTCTGTATTTCTTAAATTACCAGTAAAATAATGGTCAAAATAAACTGATTTTATTTTTAAAATAAACTAGATAAAAATCTGAAAAGTTTGATATATTATACTTAATTTTTGGTTATATATTTGATTTACTATGATTTATTTAAGTTTCAGCCATTAAACTAATTAAAATACATTATTTTTAATTAAATGGCGGCGGTCAGACACGCGGCGCGCTAGGATTGGCGGGATCGAAACCGCGCGGCGGCGGGGACACGCGTCGGTCGCTGGCCGCTTCACGCGGTTTCCACTTAACCACGTCAGCGGCGCGCTACAGCCGTTGGATTAACCGCGGGTTCGATCCAACGGCTGAGATCAGATCGCGCGGTTGATTTCACCAGGAGAAGATCAGACGGCGAAGATTCGATCCCGCTATTCCGAATGGACGGCCTAGATCTCGCCGGACGGCTGATCGAGCGAGAGATCGAACGCGCGGTCGGATCAGACCGCGGAAGGGCTCGATCTGGACCGTTGATCGAACGATCAACGGTCCAGAAAACGTACACTCGCCGGAGACCGTGAGTGACGCCCTAGAAAACGTATTTCGCCTCGTTCTCTCGATCGGATCGATCATTTCACTTGAAATTTTAAACGTAGATTAAGGGGATGAACAGAAACCATGGGGAATAATTAGTTTTAGCTAAATCCCGAAAAGCATGAAGCTATTTAAATCTAACTAGTGTGACCTAGATCTAGGGTTTTAGGGAGTTATACCGTTAGATCTTCGGAATTTCTGGATGGTTGAGCTTGTAGATTGTCCAAGTGAAGATCCCCAGCGAAAATCCAAGCTCGAACGCGTCTGGATCGGCTGCTATGGGCTTGGGACGGTCTAGGTGGTGGTTTCGCCGGAGAACTCGCCGCCGGTGACGTGCAACCACCTGGGTTTTGTAGTGGGGAGGTAGAGGAAGCTCTGGAGGTTCGAAACGAACTGAGAGCTCGGTCTGGGAGGCTAGGGTTGGTGAGAGAGGCTGCCTTGATCAATTAACCTCAAAAGGTGCCTTTCTCCCTATTCAAACGAGCTGGGCTAGATTGGACGGCTAGGATTGATGCAGGGGCTCTCCAGATGATGCCACCTCTCCCTGGGAAAGCTGGAAGGCTGCGGAAAGGGCTGGACAAGCCTTGCTCCTATTGGGTGGACTTGGGATGAGTGAGAGGAGGGATTGCCACTTATGGCTAAACCAGGCCCTGAGCTTGGTTAGGGGAGCTCCAAGTGAGCTTTAGGGCATAAAGGGGTCGGCCTAAAGCAGCTTAAATCAAGGAAAAGGGTTTGGCATGTGATAAGACCTTCTAGAAGAGGTTTAAGCTTGGGTTTGACCAAGTTGACCAGTCAACTGGTCAATGGAGCTGATGTGGCATGAAGGGAAGTAGGAGCAGCCAATGGAGAGCTTCCAAGCCTAATCTCACACTCCTTGAGGTCAAAATGGGAAGTTTGACCACTTCAAAGAGGGATTTAGGGCTTTGTTGACTTGGTTTGACCAGTCAACAAGGTCAAAGCTAGTGATGTGGCATTTGAAGAGATAAAAGGTCATTTAGGATAGTTTGATTAAGAGTCAAAAGTCAAAAGTCAAGGGTAGGGAAAATGGGAGCCAATGTCACTAAGAATTGAGGGTTGACTTGGTCAACTCAAGTTGAGTCAAGTTGACCAAATGTCAAGTGACACTTGATCCTTAACCAAGAATTGATTTGAATAGGTAATAGGGGTTGAAAAGCTCAGATGAGTTGATTTAACCCATTTAGACCCTCTAAGAGCTAATGGGTCAACCTAAGTTGACTGGGTCAACCAGGCTGACCCAATGGGTGAATCTGGGCTGGACAAATTTGAAAAGATATTTTAAGACCATTGAGGGTGGTTCCTGGGTCTGGGGAGGTCAAATTGATCAAAATCCCTATTTGAGTCCCTAAGGGCCTGTTTGGTCAACCTGGGTTGACTTGGTCAACCAGGTTGACCCAGGGTCTGGGTTTGGGCTCAACAGGTTTGAAATGATATTTTAAGGTTAATGGAAGTGGTTGGGTGGCCTAAAGAGGTCATTTGGGTCAAAACACATGTTTTGACCCTTAAAGGGCCCCTTGGGTCAAACCAGTTGACTTGGTCAACCAGGTTGACTCAAGGGTTGGAAATGGGTTCAAAGGATTTGAAATAACATTTGAAATTTGTCAAAGGTGGTTGCATCCCATTTGGAGCTCACTTGGTTTGAAATCCCCATTTGAGCCCCATAGGGGTGTTTTGGTCAATTTTGACCTATTGGTCAACTAAGGTCAAAAAGGGTTTGAAAAATGCAGTTTACTGCTCAATGGGTTAAAATCAAGGATCTGGAAGTGATTGGAGGCTTGGATAAGGGTTCCAAGGTCAAGATCTCAAAGGGGTTAGGCTCAGTGGCACAGGCTGTAAATATTTGAAGGTTTTACAACCTTTGAATTTTAATTCAGACTCTGGGGTTAGAGACCTCAGAATGAACTCAAACTTGGAGGGTAGCCTTTAGAGACATGTCTTATCACTTTGCAAGTGATAGACCCTGAATCAGAGGCCATTTGACTGGGTTTTGAAATGTTTGAAAAAATCTCTGAAAAGGGTGTTTAGGACAGGGCCTTAAAGGTTTGAATTTGAGTTTAGACTCTGGGTTTGGATTTGATTTGAAGTTTGAATTAATTTGGATTTGAATTGGATGGAGTTTGAGATTCAAATTGGTTACAGGTAGGAATCAAATTGAAATTGGAGTGGATTAAATATAGGAATTGATTTAAAATTGAGATTGATCAAGGGTGGAGATTGATTTGAAATTGAAGTGGTTTTGAGATCTAGGAGAGTTCTAAGATCTAGGATTTAAAGGGATCCTAGGCTCTAGAATAGGCTCTAAGGTCTAGTTCTAGAAAAGATCCTAAAGTCTAGAGTGGATCCTAGGGTCTAGGATTAAATCTGGCTTCTGGAAGGGTCTTAGTGACCTCATACAAAAATGAGGTCAACAAAGAGGAACTTGTTAATAGAATTGCTACTTAGCTTTTGCATGTCTTACATTCTTCTAACTTGTATAGTTTTGATGATTTCAAATATTATTATTTTAATTATTACTTTCGCCTAATATTTTTCTTTGGAAAAATTATTTTTTCTCTTGTGTGGAATAACATTTCAGGATAATCATACTCCAGACTACTAAAAACTTCAAATCAAATTCAACATATCATTTTTTATAAATTGAAGTCTATATTTTTCACTTTCTTGAGTCTGAGTAACTGTGATCGTAATTGAGTAACCTAGTGCACGAACACCAACTAGATTAGTTGACGAAGTTAGAGTTGAAACACCTTTTATGAACTGGACAGTAGAAGAATGTGGCTTAGCACAACTTAATGCTAAATGCTTGAATAGTTTCTTTTGTGCTCTTTAATCTAAAGATTACATGCGGGTTTCTACTTGCAAGAGTGGAAAGGACATATGAGTTAGACTTTGTATAACTTATGATGGGACTAATGAAGTAAAACAATCTAGACTTAACATCTTATTGCATGACTATGAATTATTTCACATGAAATCTAATGAATCTATTTCTAACATGTACATAAGATTCATAAAAATAGTCACCTCTTTACATGCATTAGGTAGGGAACTAACGAATGCTGAAATGGTTAATAAGATACTTCATTATTTGCCTACTACTTATGATGCTAAAATAACTGAAATTATAGAGTCTAAAGATTTAAACATTTACTCTATTAACAATCTTCTTGGATCACTAATTGCTTATGAGCAAGGTGTGAGTCAAAAAAAGATTGATGCAGGTGAACCACGAAGGGAGGAGAATATTGCATTGAAAGTGGAGGAGTCAAAAAGTGAACTCTCATAACCTGAGGATGAAGATGACATTATACTGATGACTAGACAATTCAAAAGCTTTCTAAAGAGGAAGCAAAAGAGACATCAGCAATGGAATCAAGGTAAATTTAATAAAAATGTTAAGGTTTCAAATGATGTTATTTTGCTATGAGTGCAGGAAACCAGGACATATTAAGTCAGACTGCCCAAAACTCAAAGCCACTCCTAGCAAGGAGAAGGTAGAGGAGAATTCAAATGTGAAGAAGGGCAAGAAGAAATTCCAAAGAGCCTTCTAGGTGGACTCAGCTTCAGACTCATCAGAAATTGAAAGGGAAGAGAAAGTCACTAATCTGTGCTTAATGGCCGATAATCTTGATCAATCAGATCAAGAAGAGGTATGTGACTTGACTTATAATGAACTTTTTGAATTTTCTGAACACATACATGGTGCATATAGAAAGTTAAAGAAAATGCATACTAGTCTGAAATTAGAATTTCAGGAACTACAAAAAGAACATGAGATCCTTAGGAAAGATCAAGCTTTAATTGATTACAACCACATGAAATTACTTTATGAGTTTTTTTATTTGAATAAGAACCATGAAATGTTAAAATCATCCTTTGCAAAACTTTAAATAGAAATCAAGAATAATAAGGATGAATTAGAGAGCAAAATGTATCAAATTAAATATACAAATCAAATTTTAGAAGATATAAATTTAGTTTACAAACTGAAGATAAAAGCTCTCGAGGAAAATATGATACCCCAAGACTTGAAAATTTCACTAATCCTTTTTTGTATCATAAATTTATGTAATCCCTGAATAGATAGATGAATAGTAGAAGACTTAGGAATCTATTTTTAAGAGTCAAATGTAATAATTATAGATTGTTTGGACATATAGCTCAGACCTGTACTTTATAGAAGAAAACGTATTTGGTGTGGAGACCTAAGATACAGAAACCTAGATATATCATACATGAATCTTATTATAAGTTGCCAAAAGGAGAACCCAAACTTGTTTGGATTCTCAAGTTTAACATTTGATAATTTTGCAGGATCTATCTCACAAAAGACTTCGTGAGAGCATATGGTACCTAGACAGTAGTTGCTCAAAGCATATGACTAGAGATACTATACAATTCATATCACTGGAATCCAAAAGTAGAGGCAAGGTTACACTTGGAGATAACACCACAAGGAAGTTGGTTGGGTCAGGTATGATTGGAAATTCTAAGAACTTCATTATTGAAAATATATTATTTGTAGAAGGCTTAAAGTATAATTTGTTAAGTATTAGCCAGCTATGTGATAAAGTATACTGTATATAATTTTTTCTTACTAGTTGCATATTAAGTCTGATTGGTAATGATATTTTGAATGGTATAAGGGTAAACAACATGTATATTCTAGACTTGAATTGTATTAAAACTCCTTCTGCTTTTTATTTAAAAATTATTCTAGATGAATCATGGCTTTGGCATAGGAGACTTTGTCACTCTAGCATAAAACATCTTAGGTGAATTACCCAAAAGAACTTAGTGAGAGGTATACCAAAACTAAACTTTACCAATGACCACCTTTGTGATGCATGTCAATTAGAAAAATAAGTGAAGTTCTCTTTTCAGTCCAGTAAGAATCTTAAAACTAGTAAACCATTAGAAATTTTATATATGAATCTTTTTGGACCAGTTGGAACTGTAAGTCTAGGAGGGAAGGTATACGGATTTTTGATTATGGATGATTACTCTAGATTCACATGGGTTAGTTTTCTATTTTATAAGAGTGAATCATTTGAGGAATTTAGAAACTTTTCAACTCGGATTCAAAGGAAGCTAGGATGTGAAATTATGACTAATCAAAGTGATCATGGAAGAAATTTGAGAATGAAAAATTTGAGGATTTTTGTAAGGAGAAAGGAATTGATCATAATTTTTCTGCACCTAGAACCCCTCAACAGAATGTGGTAGTCGAAAGAAAAATAGAACATTAATAGAAGCCGCCTGAGCCATGTTGGCAGAGTATTCACTTCCTAAATATTTTTGGGCCGAGACAGTTAGCACTGCATGTTATGTTCTGAATAGGGTGAATGTAAGATAAAACTTAAATAAAATACCCTATGAGTTACTAAAAAGGGAGAACACCTAATTTGTCACATTTGCATGTCTTTGGATGTAAGGTGTTCATTCATAATAATGGAAAATCTGCCTTAGGCAAATTTGATCCAAAATCAAATGAAGGAATTTTTATAGGATACTCAAGTGTTAGAAAATCTTATAGAATATTCAATAAAAGAACTTTGGTAATTGAGGAGACCACACATATTGTATTTGATGAATCAGAAAGTTTAAAAGAGCTAATTATTGAAGAGGATGAAATTGAGATTAACTCCCAATAAATTGAGAAAATAAACTTGGAAGAAATTTTGCAGATAGAAAACCCTTTGCCTAGAGATTTGAGATTTTCTAAGAACTACCCAAAGGAATTGATCTATGGTGAACCTAGTGAGAGTGTTAGGACTAGGCATGGACTAAACAAAGAAGTCAATCAATCAGCCCTTATTTCAACTATAAAACCCGTAGATATTTATCAAGCACTTTTGGATGAATTTTTGATTTTAGCTATGCAGGATGAATTAAATCAATTCGTAAGAAATGAAGTTTAGACATTAACTGCAAGGCCAAAGAATCAAAGTGTAGTTGGAAGTAAATGAGTATTCAAGAACAAATGAATGACTCTGGAGTAGTTATTATAAATAAAGCTAGATTGATTTCTCAGGGGTATAATCAGATTGAAGGGATTGATTTTGAGGAGACTTTTGCCCCTGTAGAAAGACTTGAAGCAATTAGAATTTTATTAGCCTTTGATTGTTTTAGAGGATTTAAATTATACCAAATATATGTTAAAAGTGCATTTTTAAATGGGGTAATTCAAGAGTATGTTTTGTAGAATAACCTCTAGGCTTTAAAAATTCTAAACACCCAAATTATATTTTCAAATTGAAAAAGGCATTATATGGATTAAAACAGGCACCTAGGGCATGGCATGAAAGGTTAAGCACATTCCTACTTGAGAGATCTTTTGAAAAAGGGAGTGTGGATACAACTCTCTTTCTAAAGAAATTAGGAGAGGATATACTCATTGTACAAATTTATGTTGATGATATCATCTTTGAATCTATAAATAAAAATCTTTGTGATTATTTTCTAAAATAATGAGTAGTGAATTTGAAATGAGTTTAATGGGAGATTTGAGTTGCTTTCTAGGCTTTAGCATTAAGCAAATTGAGCAGGGTGCATTTCTTAGTTAGTCAAAATATGTTAAGGACATCCTCAAAAAGTATGAAATAGATAATGCTAAACCAGTAAATACACCCATGAGTTTCTCAGTTCAGTTGGATAAGGACCGTAAGGAAAAATCTGTTGATCAAAAGAAATTTAGAGAGATAATTGGATCTTTACTTTAGTTAACAGCTAGCTGACCCGATATCATGTTTAGTGTTTGTTTATGTGATAGATTTCAATCAGATCCAAAAGAATCACATTTGACAGCAGTGAAAAGGATTTTAAGGTATCTGTTGGGAACTAAGAACTTAGGAATTTGGTATCCTAAGTTTAGGTCTTCATTTAAAATAATTGGTTTTCATATTCTAACTTTACAGGTTGTAGGGTTGATAGAAAGAGCTCTTCTAGAACAGTCAGTTTATTAAAAATTCTTTAGTCTCTTAGTCCACTAGAAAACAAAATTCAGTAGCCCTATCTACTACTGAAGCTGAATACATTGCATTAGGAAGTTGTGTGGCACATGTACTTTGGTTGAAATAATATTTGATTGATTTAGGATTAACTATAGGCACTATTCCCATTTATTATGATAACACCAGTGCTATTTTCATTTTTAAAAATCCTATTCAACATTCAAGAACCAAACATATAGATATCAGGCATCATTTCATAAGGGATCATGTATCCAAAGGTGAAATTGAACTCATTCATGTTACAATAAAAAATCAACTTGCAGACATTTTTACAAAACCACTAGCATTTGATACTTTTAGTACATTAAGAATAAGGCTTTGTGTAATTGATTTGAATGCTTAATTAGAATTATTTTACAATATTGATGTGTGTTTCTGTTAATGTGTTGTGTGTATTTTGATTTTGTATTTTTCTGTATTTTTTTCTTTTGTTTTATTTTTGTTTGTTTTTTACAAACTTCTGTGTGTTTTGTTTTTGCGTTCTCTCACATCTAGATTTATGATTTTCAATTTTTTGTCTTAAAAATTTGAGTGACAATCGTCTATACGAAATTCATTTCGTACGGGATGAATTGTGTAGTGTAATAACTATCAAATTTGAACGGTTTGCATACAATTTTTTAGTTTTCATTTCACTGTTCATTTGTACGAACGTGCGATCGTCCGGATGATGTGTATTCAATCGTATGTATGCATGTAGGCAGTTATACATATAAGATCAAATTAATTATTCCTAATCATACATACAAACTTTTCGTTCGTACATAAGAACACGTGGAAATTAAATGTGGGGAACGTTTCAAACTATCATAATAATGTTCTTAAATTTCTGATCATCTCGGACGAACATTTGTTCATATGTACGATTATCTTAGTCAAAAGTCTGTACGAAAGGATGCCTCATAACTTGTGTGAGTACGAAAAGTCATTTTTTTTGGACTCACTCGTTCGTCCATACGAAATATTTTTTATGTGTACGAACCATAAATCGTACGGGATGAAATTCTTTTTGTATGTACAAATTCTCTTTTTTTTTTTTAAGTTGAAGGGTTTTGAACTCAAATTTTCTCACTTAAAAAAAATCCCTTTCAAACCTCTATTCCCCTAGATCTTCTCCATGGCTAGTTCAAGCAAATGGCAAATACTTGCTAAGGGACCCCCCAAAAACACTGGTGAAAACTTTCTGTCCAAGGAAAATGAAGAATCCTTTCCTAGATTTGCTTTTGCAAAAATAACTCCCTCTAGAGTCCTTCTCCAGGAGGAACTCACTTTCAAGGTAATGCACCTTTTTGCTTCCACCCAATTCGGTCTTATCCTCACTCTTATCCATTTTTACAATAAGGAGACCTTCCACTACTTTCTTACCAATATGTCCTTTAACTCTGACCAATGACCAATCTGTGATTAGGTCTAATGTTTTTAAAAAGAAAGTAGAAATCACTAAAGAAGACTTAGGAATTTTTCTGGACTTAAGAACTCAAGGGATTAGAGCGCACACTTTGACCTCCTCCACTGACTATGACTGGATAGAAATAAATTTCTTGTATCATCCAGCATGTTCTTCGCACGTCCATTATTCCTAAAGCTGATGATCGAGTCAATATCACCCCTCTTCTTTCTATAGTGACCTATCTGATTATGACTAACCAAACTATAGATGAACCCTAACTGATCATTGACTACATTTATGGACTTTCTGAGATTGGCCATGTCACCTACAAAAGAAAGAAAAATATAGCCTTAGGATATCTTGTGACATATATTTTGGAGAAAAAGTATAATTTAGTCCATCCAGTTCAAAATCTAGAGGAGCCTCCCAACTACAATGATGGATCTTTTCGAGTGATTATTAATAAAGATGAACAACATATTATTAGTGACTCAGAGGAGGAAATGGGAGCACCTCCACCTGCACCTTCTGATGAACCAAATGTTCAAGATTTGGTTCACAGGTTTGATCATCTAGAGACTCATTTTGATCAACGCTTTGATCAAATTAAAACTCATCTACAAATGCAGGATGCTCAATACCATCAGGATATGAGTTAGATGCGAGAGCAAATAGATGGTATAAACTCATATATGGCTTTGATGAGTAGCTATTTTAACTTCTACAACCAGCCACCTCCTATAGATTAGGGCCCCTCAGAGTGATCACTATAGTTCTTTATGTTTTTCAAAAAGTGATGTGATGTGATGTCAGTTATGTTTTTATGTTTTTTATGTGTTATATTTTTATGTTTGTATTGATATCATTTTTCTCAAATGTATCATCTTCAATCAATGATATAAAAAAAAGTTATCCTGTCATATTTTATTATCTTTGATTTCATTTCAGAAATGTGTTTTGGCCAATATGATCTTCCTCAAAATATTTGATCTCACAAGAGCTATATCTTGAATTATAACTCAAAATTAAATTTATTAGAAAATCTAATTTTTCAAATTTTAAGTTGTGATTATAACTTGATCTAGTCAAGAATGTCAATCTCATGTCTCTTGTTAAATTAATATAATTTTTATATTATTATTGCAATTATGATGTTTTCTTATTTGAGATTTTAGATTATTGATTTTGGAAAGATCAAGATTACTCTTGGAAATGTACAAATGTGCAAAAATGAAAAAGAATGCACAATGGTTCACAATTTGAAAAAGAGGCACAAAATAAGCCCACAAAGTAAAAAAGATGCACAAAAATGTGCCACAAAAATATTGAAAATATATGAAAAGCGCCACATGTGGTAGTTGATTCTTTCCTCAATCTTTCAATCTTTCAATTCAAATTGATCTTATGTAGAATTTTATTTAATAATGAAATTTGAAATATAGAAATTTTATATTCATCTACTTTACAATGATTTTATTTATTTAATTGTCTAAATTGATTCATGTTTTTGATGTTTTTTCTTTTTCTATGTTATATCTCTTCATAAATCATATGAATCCTTCTATTTCTCTAATGAACTTTAATTGTCATTGCAAATATATCTCAATCTCTTTCAAGGATCAATTATCAAAGGATTATCATATGATTTCTTACATTTCTATTTTTGTTCTTTCTCTTCTTCTCTTTTTATTATTGTTAAAAAGGGGGAGAAAATATTATTCGTAATGTTGCATTTATTTTATCGATTATTTTCATTTATTTTTTTATTTTATTGACGTTTCATTTATTTTATCGTTGTTTATTGTGCTTAGTATTTCAGTGAGTGCTTAGTGTTTAAAATTTTGAAAAACAAAATTTTGTATGTTCAAATGCTCCTTATTCTCACATGATTATCAATTAAGGGGGGGAGTTTACGAGATACTTGAGAATTTAAAAATTTTACAAATAATAATTGTTTTGCCATCATCAAAAAGGGGGAGATTGTAAAGGGAATTTCTACTTAGCTTTTGCATGTCTTACATTCTTGCAACTTATTTAGTTTTGATGATTCCAAATATTATTATTTTAATTATTACTTTTTCCAAATATTTTTCTTTGGAAAAATTGTTTTTACTCTTGTATGGACTAACATTTCAGGATAATCATACTCCATACTACTAAATACTTCAAATCAAATTCAACGTATCATTTTTTGTAAATTGAAGTCTGTATTTTTCACTTTATTGAGTCTGAGTAAGTGTGATTGTAATTGAGCAACCTAGCACACACACTGAGGGAGATCTTTAAAAGTTAAAATTTTTCTACTTATCATACGGGACGAACCATGTTCGTACGGGATGATCAAGTTAGTTATACCCCTTGGAAATCAATGGAATGAACAGAAAATGAAGTAAAATTTTTCTAAGTCCTGATCGTCCGGATGAAATGTCCCATTCATCCCAAGACGTTGCTATCTGATTTCTCACTTTGAACTGTTCGTCCAGGCAAAGTATCCTTTTTCTCCTAGGACGATGTTCTCTGGACTCATTCTTTATTCTGATCTTCCAAATGAACTTGCACATTCGTCCCAGGATGATGTGCTCTGTTTCTTAACCCTAAGAGTCATCCTGCATTTATCTTTTAAGGAGGTTGAAAATAACTGTTCGTACCGGACGAACTTAGTTTGTACGAGTCGATGATCGGATACGAAGTCATTTCATACTCATGCACAAAGAGTTTATACTGAATAGTTTTTGCACTATTCATACATACGAACTATTGATAGTACGGGATGATCAAGTACGTACAAAATTGAAAAATTGTAGTTTTTGGATGATTTTTTGTGTCTTTCATATAAGAGGTCTATTATAAACTGTCTAGTAATCTTTTTGGTCATTGGTCTTCATGCTTACTGAAAGAAGTGTGAAGGAGAGAGTGAGAGAGAGTGTTTGAAGGAGAGTTCTTATCATTGGAAGTGTGAAGGATTCACTTGGTACTCAAAGGTATGGATCTCAATTTTGTGAATTGTAATTACTTCACTCTTTTCTCTTGTCATTCTAGATTTATTTTGAGAAGATATTTCAACGAGATCCGGTTCTCTATCGGCACTTGGTGAAGTGTGAAAGGAAAAGCGGTTCTCTACCGACACTGGGTGAAGTGTAAAAGGATGAAAGGTTCTCTACCTACACTTGGAGAGTGTGAACAGTGGGAGGTACTCTGCCTACACTTAGAGGGTGTAAAAGGATGACGGTTCTCTTCCGCACCGGGTAGTGGTGGAAGAGAGTTTTGTGAAGGCTTCTTCTCCTTACTGTGGGGGAAAGGGAGAGACACTATTGGTATTAGTGCAATTCTCGGAGGGTGGCTCCGGGGAGTGAATTTAGGTTGTGTTTGATCGAGCCACTATAAATCTTATGTCTTTTATTTTTTGCTGCTTTTACTTTACTTTTTCTGTTTGAAAGTGTGGTTGAAAAATTGTTTTTATATAAAATTCAATAAAGTTTTTATCAGTTCACAAAGAGGCATAATTTTTAAATTAACAATTCACACCCCCCCCCCCCCCCCCCCCCACCCCCCTCCCCTCCTGGTTAGCCACTGGGATTTAAGCTTAGGTCTAACAACCTAATTCATATTGAACAAGTTTCAACAGAACTCACTCTCTTTTATAGGGAAGAATATACTACAAACCCAAATCTAAACCATCTGATTTAGAGAATCAACTTGAATAAGAAATTTGAAAATAGATTCATTGTTTTCCAAAAATATTCAAATGAGATAAAAAACTATAAGAAGATGAAATGAATCTCTATTTCTTAGTCCAATTTTTAATTTGAAATTGTTTTTTTTTTAAAATAAATTACACCAATAAAGCGGTTAGAAGAAGAGGGATATTCATCAATTTTCTTCATTTAACTATTTAGAGAAGTCAATAATCACTTACAAAAAAATATTAAGTAAAATGAAGGTAATTTTTTCATTTTTAAAAAAATGCAAGAGTTGATTGATTATCTTATGTAAATATGATGTGATTGTTATTTGTGGGTGAAGATTAGAGAGTATTCTAAAAAATATATAAAAATTTACAAACATAAATAACAAATACTAAAATAATAAGGAACGTCAAAAAATTCATGGCAAACAAAAATAAAATAAAAAATGTATACGCATGGATTAACTATAATATAAATAAACACACAAACAAAACTTTATGTTTCTTCATTATTCTTTAGATCTGATGATTCTGAAGCTAGGCCTACATAGGAGATTTTTGCTTTTTATTATTTGCCCTTGATTGTAGTTGGCTAATTTTTAACCTTTTCCTTTTTTTTTGAAAACCCACAGAGGGGCCTACGCATTAATTCAGGAAAACATTATATAGACTTTAAAGAGTCCTCAAGCTCAATAATGCTTGAAAGAGCTACAAAAAGAAGCTAAAAAAAAAAATGTAAGAGCTTGAGGTCCATGCTAAGAAAAAAATAATTAACCCTAGGTATAATATACGGTGCACCATAATGAGCACCCAAAAAGTATGAAAGAACCAAAAAAGTGGCAACCAGATCTAGCTTCCCTACTAGTGTGAGCTCACTATAAACACCTGCACTAACAAAATTCTGCAAAAAATGATGAAGCCCAAGATAGACATTGTATAAATGAAAGTAAAGTCTAACAAACCAATCATAGTAATTATCAACAAAATAGGTTCTAAAAAAGCTAAATGTGGTATTACCAATCACAAAAATAATATCCACCAAATATTAGGGATATTATTTTTACCCTTTTCCTTTGCATGAAGTGATTTTATATTAGGGCACTTATTTTTCATATGCTTGAGTTTCCCACACCTAAAATAAATAACATCAGAAGAAATCTTAATATTTTTACCATATTTATCTTTATTCCACTTTTATTGATATTGATGCTTTCTCAGTAGTATATTTTCAAATTTTATTTTTATTAATGCAATTTTCTCACTCTTATCATCTACTAAGCTACTTTTATTCATCTCTTTGACTTTTAGAACTATCGTTTCACCAATATTCAAAATTCTTTAACTCATACTTTACTCATGGGCAATGAGTGAGCAAATAAGATTATTAATACAATAATAATTCAAGTCTTTTGATTCACATATAGCAGTAACTTTAGCATGAAATTAATCAATTAGATAATATAGAATTTTATTGACCTTTTCAAAGTTAGAATGTCCTTTACCTAAAGCATGTAATGATATCACAATTTGAGTAAACCTAGTATATATATACCTTAGATCATCTCATAAAGTTTCATGCAAAATTTTCATAATCATGTAGATTGCTTGACTTCATTAATACCTTCAAATGTAGTGCATAATTTATCCCAAATTTTTTGCTAGTAGTACAAATAGAGAATCTCGTGTAATATATAAAATTGAGAGCATAGAAAAAATAATTCAAGTATTTAGCATTGAATTGAGCATTAATTCTATTCTACACATCAAATAAAAGGAATATCAATTTTGACTCCATCTATAATACGTGATGGTACAGAATAACCAGTTCAAATCATATGTCATATTTAAAAATCAATTAATTACAAGAAATTAGATATTATAATTTTCTAAAAATCAAAAGAAATATTTTTAAACAAATGTGTCCATGTGATTGAATATCCTTCCATAATATTACGATTTGCAAAGTTAACAATTGATCTTTTTTAAAAAAATTCTAAAGCTTAATTTACGAATCTTGCTCTGATACCACTTGAAACTTTATGAGGGTTGTGATATCCCAAATAACTAGCTCAAGGCTAACCAAGATGGGGGGGGGGGGGGGGGGGGGGGTTGGGTGGGTGGGGGGGGGGGGAGGTGGTGAATTAGTGATGTAAAAATTTCTTTCCAACTCAAAGAAAAATTCCCCTTTAAAAGCTTTTTCAACATATAAAAAACAAATAATTTTATCTCTCGATGCAAAAGTAAAGTAATTTTACAGTAAAAAAAAATCAAATATTTTCAACCACATAATTTGTATAGAAATAAATACAAATATAAAAGTGCAACAAAAAATAAAGAATAAACACATTCGAGATTTATTTTGGTTTGTTCAACCTAACCTACTTCACTCCCAAATCCTCAAATTCTAGTTATTGCACTAAACCTTTAATGATTCTACTTTAGCCCTTACAGCTAGGTGGAGAAGCCCTTAAAAAATCTCTCAACCAACCCTGTATGGTAGAGGACCAAAACCCCTTTCATAGTTAGAGAACCATGACTCCTTCTCCTCCCTCCAAGAGATGGCAGAGAACCAAGAATCTCTTTCACCTTACTTGTTGTGGCAGAGTAGCCGAGTCCTTTGACACATAATAGAACTTCTTCTTCCCAAAACATTCCTAAAGACAAACCTCAAATTTGATGGTACTAAAATGTTAGCTTACTAAAGCAACTGTGTCAAACCCCCTTCACACTCCCTTCAAACCCACAAGGTTCTTCTCCCTCTCAAACTCCAACCTTTCCTCTCTCTTTTTCAAGGCTCTCTCTTCAAGTTTTCACTTGAAGAATGAAGACTCAATACGTGCCAACATAAAATATAATATCTTTGGAGAAAGCTTAAATAGAGGGCTTTAAAAACCCTAAAAAGGAACTCCATCACCAAAGATCATACAGTATGATTGAATGATCATCCAGTACGATGTGTAGAATTTGACTTCATAATAATGTACAATCACCAGATAGTCAAGTACGATTAGTTCAAATTTATACTAATCCTCTAATATGATCCTATATGATTATCGCAAATGATTAGTTCAAAATAAAATTTAGTTCATACAGAATGAATCCTGGGATGACCAAAATCATCTCTATTTATCATACAGTATAATCTAATTCATACAGTAAAATCAAAATATCAAAATTAAGCATATTTGATTGACTAATCATAGGATTAAGTTAGGCAATATTTTAAACATCATACTGTATGATTTAGTTCATACAATATGATTAGAATAAATTTTCAAATTCAAACTTTTGCCGAATTTGTCAGGCTTTCTAATTGTAACAAATCTTCCAGTATAATGTGGTGTTCATATTATATGATTAGTTATATTTAAAAAAATATTTTTTAGAAAAAATAAAAAATTTAATTAATTTTTTATTAGGGGGTGAGGGGGTGAATTAGTGATGTAAAAATTTCTTTCCAACTCAAAGAAAAATTCCCCTTTTAAAGCTTTTTCAACATATAAAAAACAAATAATTTTATCTCTCGATGCAAAAGTAAAGTAATTTTACAGTAAAAAAAAATCAAATATTTTCAACCACATAATTTGTATAGAAATAAATACAAATATAAAAGTGCAAAAAAAATAAAGAATAAACACATTCGAGATTTATTTTGGTTTGTTCAACCTAACCTACTTCACTCCCAAATCCTCAAATTCTAGTTATTGCACTAAACCTTTAATGATTCTACTTTAGCCCTTACAGCTAGGTGGAGAAGCCCTTAAAAAATCTCTCAACCAACCCTGTATGGTAGAGGACCAAAACCCCTTTCATAGTTAGAGAACCATGACTCCTTCTCCTCCCTCCAAGAGATGGCAGAGAACCAAGAATCTCTTTCACCTTACTTGTTGTGGCAGAGTAGCCGAGTCCTTTGACACATAATAGAACTTCTTCTTCCCAAAACATTCCTAAAGACAAACCTCAAATTTGATGGTACTAAAATGTTAGCTTACTAAAGCAACTGTGTCAAACCCCCTTCACACTCCCTTCAAACCCACAAGGTTCTTCTCCCTCTCAAACTCCAACCTTTCCTCTCTCTTTTTCAAGGCTCTCTCTTCAAGTTTTCACTTGAAGAATGAAGACTCAATACGTGCCAACATAAAATATAATATCTTTGGAGAAAGCTTAAATAGAGGGCTTTAAAAACCCTAAAAAGGAACTCCATCACCAAAGATCATACAGTATGATTGAATGATCATCCAGTACGATGTGTAGAATTTGACTTCATAATAATGTACAATCACCAGATAGTCAAGTACGATTAGTTCAAATTTATACTAATCCTCTAATATGATCCTATATGATTATCGCAAATGATTAGTTCAAAATAAAATTTAGTTCATACAGAATGAATCCTGGGATGACCAAAATCATCTCTATTTATCATACAGTATAATCTAATTCATACAGTAAAATCAAAATATCAAAATTAAGCATATTTGATTGACTAATCATAGGATTAAGTTAGGCAATATTTTAAACATCATACTGTATGATTTAGTTCATACAATATGATTAGAATAAATTTTCAAATTCAAACTTTTGCCGAATTTGTCAGGCTTTCTAATTGTAACAAATCTTCCAGTATAATGTGGTGTTCATATTATATGATTAGTTATATTTAAAAAAATATTTTTTAGAAAAAATAAAAAATTTAATTAAATTTTTATTAGGGGGTGAGGGGGTGAATTAGTGATGTAAAAATTTCTTTCCAACTCAAAGAAAAATTCCCCTTTTAAAGCTTTTTCAACATATAAAAAACAAATAATTTTATCTCTCGATGCAAAAGTAAAGTAATTTTACAGTAAAATAAAATCAAATATTTTCAACCACATAACTTGTATAGAAATAAATACAAATATAAAAGTGCAAAAAAAAATAAAGAATAAACACATTCGAGATTTATTTTGGTTTGTTCAACCTAACCTACTTCACTCCCAAATCCTCAAATTCTAGTTATTGCACTAAACCTTTAATGATTCTACTTTAGCCCTTACAGCTAGGTGGAGAAGCCCTTAAAAAATCTCTCAAACAACCCTGTATGGTAGAGGACCAAAACCCCTTTCATAGTTAGAGAACCATGACTCCTTCTCCTCCCTCCAAGAGATGGCAGAGAACCAAGAATCTCTTTCACCTTACTTGTTGTGGAAGAGTAGCCGAGTCCTTTGACACATAATAGAACTTCTTCTTCCCAAAACATTCCTAAAGACAAACCTCAAATTTGATGGTACTAAAATGTTAGCTTACTAAAGCAACTGTGTCAAACCCCCTTCACACTCCCTTCAAACCCACAAGGTTCTTCTCCCTCTCAAACTCCAACTTTTCCTCTCTCTTTTTCAAAGCTCTCTCTTCAAGTTTTCACTTGAAGAATGAAGACTCAATACATGCCAACATAAAATATAATATCTTTGGAGAAAGCTTAAATAGAGGACTTTAAAAACCCTAAAAAGGAACTCCATCACCAAAGATCATATAGTATGATTGAATGATCATCAAGTACGATGTGTAGAATTTGACTTCATAATAATGTACAATCACCAGATAGTCAAGTACGATTAGTTCAAATTTATACTAATCCTCTAATATGATCCTATATGATTATCGCAAATGATTAGTTCAAAATAAAATTTAGTTCATACAGAATGAATCCTGGGATGACCAAAATCATCTCTATTTATCATACAGTATAATCTAATTCATACAGTAAAATTAAAATATCAAAATTATGCATATTTGATTGACTAATCATAGGATTAAGTTAGGAAATATTTTAAACATCATACTGTATGATTTGGTTCATACAATATGATTAGAATAAATTTTCAAATTCAAACTTTTGCCGAATTTGTCAGGCTTTCTAATTGTAACAAATCTTCCAGTATAATGTGGTGTTCATATTATATGATTAGTTATATTTAAAAAAATATTTTTTTAGAAAAAATAAAAAATTTAATTAATTTTTGTAACACCAAATTATATAGTATGATCCAGATTATATAGTATGACTTATAAAAAAATAAAAATAATTAAAATCATTTTTGTTCCCTTTATGTGTGTGTTTGGTCACTAGGCTAATATACATCCTTATAGTACTTAACTCAAGAACAACAACAACATCAAGCCTTTATCCCACTACGTGCGGTCAGCTACATGAATCCTTTTTCTCAATTGTGACTTATTAAAGGTTAAATTCTCATTTAAATCTAATAAAGAAAGGTCATTCCTAATATTTTCTAACCAAGTCATTTTAGGTTTGCCTCTACCTTTTCTTAACATAAGTCAAATCTAATACCTCTACTCTCCTAACCGGGTCATTGGAAGGCTGTCGTTTTATGTGACCAAACCATCTAAGGCCACTCTCTCTAATCTTATCTTCTACTATAGAAATTCTAACCATTTCACGTATATGCTCATTTTGTATTCTATCTCTAAGGGTAAAGCCACTCATCCACCTGAGCATCCTCATCTCTGCCACACTTAACTTAGTATTATGCTTATCTTTTAATGGCCAACATTTAGCACCATAAAGAATTATAGGCCTCACTACCATCTTATAGAATTTTCCCTTAGTTTGAAGGGTACTTTTCTATCACACAACAAGCCCGATGCATTCCTCCACTTCAACCATCCAACTTGAAGTCTGTTGATAATATCCCCATCTATTTTACCATCACTCTGAATAATAGATCCAAGATATCTAAAACATGTACTCTTATTAATGACTTGATCGCCCAAAGTAACAATACCCTCACTAGGTCTATTACTACTAAAATTACACTCTATATATTCAGTTTTAGATCTACTGAAGTGAAAACCTTTAGTCTCTAATGTTGAACTCCATAACTCAAGTTTAATTTCAACTCCCTCTCTAGTCTTATCAACAAGAAGAATATCATCAGCAAAAATCATACACCAAGGTACATCCTCTTGCAAATGTCTAGTGAGAACATCCATGACTAAAGTAAAAAAAGATATTGGCTGAAGGCTGATCCTTGATGTAACCCAACTAAAATAGGGAAATACTTGGTCAAATCACCTTATGTTTGAACACAAGTAATAGCTCTTACATACATATCTTTAATGATTTGAATATAAGCATTATTAACTCCTTTCTTTTCAAGTACTCTCCATAACACTTCTGTTGGAGCTTTATCATATGCTTTTTCTAAATCAATAAATATCATATGTAGAACCTCCTTATTTTCTCTATATTTCTCCATCAAACCTATTAATAAATGTATGGCTTCCATAGTCGACCTATTCGGTATGAATCCAAATTGATTTTGAGAAACATTTGTATCACGCCGTAACCTATGCTCCATAACTCGCTCCTATAGTTTTAAAGTATGACACATTAACCTAATTCTTCTATAATTCGCACAATCTTGTGCATAACCTTTATTCTTAAAAATAGGAATTAACACACTCATTCTCCACTCATCTGGCATCTTTTTAATCTTCAAAATAGTGTTAAAAAGTTTAGTAAGCCAAGAAATTCCTTCATCTCCTAAGCATTTCCACACCTCTATTGGAATATAATCAGGTCCAATAGCTTTTCCACCCTTCATTTTGTTTAAAGCCTCTCTAACTTCGGTTTTATTAATACGCCGATAAAAACAAAAATCTTTATTTTCATTTAGGGTGCTAAGGTCACTATAGTTAATATTATTTTCACAATTTTCATTAAAACGTTTAGCAAAATATCTCATCCACCTTTGTTGAATATCATTTTCTAAGAAAAATATTTTTCGATCTTCATCCTTAATACACTTCACTTGAACTAAATCCTTTCTACTCCTATCTCTTTTCTTGGCTAACTTATTCATATATCTTTCTCCCTCCTTAGTATCTAATCTATTATATAAATCACTAAAAGCTAAGGTCTTTGCATCGCATATTGCTTTTCAGAATTCCTTACGAGCCTCTTTATATTTTTCCCAATTATCAAAATTTTTAAAATTAAACCAATTTTTATAACAAATTTTCTTATTCTTAATCTTTTCTTGCACATTTGGATTCCACCACCAACTACTTTTACTATTAATAGCTTTTCCCTTTGATACTCCAAGCACATCTTTTGCAATATTCTTAATATTACTAGCCACTTATTCCCACATAATATTAGCATCCTCATGCACAGAAAAAATCTTAAGATCTAAAATCTTACTCTCAAAAATATTTTTGTAAATATTCTTTAAATGCCCCCATCTTATCTTAGAATATCATTTTACTTTATTTTTTATTATCTAGCCTTTATCTTAAAGTCCAAAGCTAATAATCGATATTGGGTACATAAATTTGCACTAAGAATAACTTTACAATCTTTATAATTTAAACAATTTAATTTTCTTATAAAAAAAATAGTCAATCTGGGTTGTACTATATCTATTTTAATAAGTGATGGGATGCTCATTCCTTTTCTTAAATAAGGTATTAGCAATTGAAAAATCATAAGCTAAATAAAAAACTAATATAGTCTTGCCAACTTCATTTATTGTTCCAAAACCATAGCCACCATGAATGCTTTTAAAATCATCTACCTCTCTACCAACATGTCCATTTAAATCTCCTCCAATAAAAACTCTTTCTTTTAGGGGTATCTGTTGGTGGAATTTTGAAAACATATTTTAAAAATATTGGGTTTCTTTGGGACTTAAAATTAAATTCTAAAATCGAATTGTTTCGTTAGAAAAAGTATATCACCTCGAGAGGTGAGAATAAAATTTCATAACGGTATTCAGATTTAGAATTACGAAATTCATCTTAAATATTATGACCGAATGCTAAAGAGAACTTCATATGGCCCCGAGGGGTCAAAATGAGGTTCAACTGAATATCCAGCTACAATATTCAAGAAGTGTGATCGTTAGGTTCACATCCAAAGCCTTATCAAAGAAAGATGTATCTCCCCGAAGGGAGAAAATATCATTCGATGATAATTCTTTGAATATGATAACAATGATCACTAGTATTTAAGTTTTTCCAAAGAAATCCAATTGAGTTTTGAAAAATCAATTTTTAAAATCAGGTGCGTGTGTGGTTCTAAATCTCCTACGAGTGCAAGCCCTCGTAGTTAATTACATCGTAAGAAAATGAGGTCTCCTACGAAAACTCTCGATTAAAATAACGGCAAAATTTTGTTAGAATTTCTAGGAGTGATATCAAAAAGAGATGGATTTTAGAAACTCAAAAGGGAATGGATCAAAATTGAGCAGTTATTAACGGAGTTAAAGGAGGAGAGGTAGGGGACACCTTGAGATTCCAGAACCATCCGGAAGTGTCCCAACTTAGTCTAAGTGTTGGGCTTTATGTTTTGGATTTGAAATAATATTTAGTTAGAGTTGAGCATTTTATTAGAAATTTGGGATTAGATTCCCGAAGTTTGGGGTCTTATAATCAAAGATCTGCCCCGGATCCTAAATCTATTTTGGACACTGGACCACAGTCGTCCGATCCTAACTAATGCAGTGCAAGATCTGGACTTACCCCGGCCTGGATTGGGGAGCCAGCTAACCACCTAATCGATTTAAAATACATGAATCCGGTCTTTTATGAAAGAGTGGTAGGGACGTTATAATTAAAGTTTTGGTGAGGCGGGGCCGACATCTAGAGATTTTCCTAATTGGCCCCTTTGACTTATGTTGGGTGCTAAAAATGCTAAGGACTATGATATTAAAATTTTGACTCTTTTAATTTGTATCTAATGCAATGCATGCTGGTTAACAACCTCAAATCAATTATGCTTGAAATTTTTAAAAACAGGCTTATAAAATAATTTTTTTAGAAGACTGGACTTCCCCAGGTCCGGCACCTCGTCCTCATAGGTCAGACTATCCGGACTCTACCCGCAGGCGGGGAAGGGTCTAAAGCAAGGAAAGAGTAATGCAGAAATATGCATGCGACCCTGGGGGCGATCCCCGGCTAATTCCCTAGATTCGTTATCTTTCTATGTTATTTAGACTCACTAAAATTTTAGACTTTTAAAATTATGAGTAGAAAAATTTCACACCCTCACGAGTCTCACGTATCCAGGCGAAAACAAAGAGCGGCATGCAATCGCCAAAAAACTAGTAAAAACAAGTAATCCTAAAGGCAATCAAATCATTACATCAAATACAAATTAATTAATAAATGTCCATAGGCAGAATTGCCTTGCTTATTACAAACCAGAATATTACAGAAAGTAAAGTGGCCGGGCACCACTGACAACAACCCGGATTCTAAACCTAGTAATGACGCAAGTTATTTTGAGTGGGATACTCTCAATCTTCAAATCTTCAAATCTTCAATTTCATTCTTCTTTGGACTCCTTTTCTTCAATCTTCTTGGAATCTTCGTAGCAGATTACCCAAATGGATAAGAGGGCACTTCCCTCTAAGGGGAAGGCCACTCTTTCCTCTTTGGGTAAGGAAGAGGTATGATCCAAATTTGGATTTCCAAATGGAAAAGGAGTGTTCCCTAAAGGGTTATCCTTTCCTCTTTGGAATCCAAGCTTTGGATCTATGTATCCCAACTCAAAATAAACTTTCACAACACTTGACACTTGCACAAATTACATTGGTATCAAAATAAAAATCTAGACTCACCTGCAGGGTTATCCTAAGCAATTAATATGTAAAAAGCAGTTATTCCCAAGCAGTTGTATATGAGCAGAAAAGAAAGTAAACACACTGGCCACGCTCTTTTTATGATTTGGGGGCTTTAGCAGCTGAAGCACCTGTGCAAAGAGTTTATAATATTTATGCATTTTTTTTTAATTTGCCCCCTTTTTATATTGCCCTGTATGAGCGTGGCCACCTGCAGAAAATTGTGTCAACATCCAGATCGTACCTAACCTAAGGGTAATCTAGTCGCCAAACACATCAATCCATCCACAGAGTACAGAAAAAGTAAGCAGACATAGCAAAGCAATTTCATCCACATCATGCAATGAAAACTACGAAAAATCCGGCACACAGCAGTAAAGTAAACACCGGCCTAACCTAGATCTAGAGTTGGTTGTCCTAGCACATAATCTAAAGTGTGTGAAAAAGGTCGTGTGGCTGGGATAGATCCTAAAGTAGGTGATTAGTTAAAGTCGTCTAAAAGTTTGGATTTGTTAAGGCTTAGAAGGGGGGGGTTTAGATTAAAATTTAAAAATTAATGAATTAAGAATTTTAATTAGAAATACTTTTAGAAGTTAATTGATTGTTACCTTTGTTTCACACCGAGGCCGTGAAGTTTATTTCACCTTCCTTGGGGCTAAGCTAATAGCCTCGTAGGCCTGGGTTACCCAGTAGCAATCGGGGTTAATTAAATTATTTAAATTGGTTAGAATTAAAAAAAAGGTGGATTAAAGAAATGAGTTAATTACTTATTTTAAAAGCTTGATTAATTTAAGTTTGCCATTAATTGATTCGTGGCGTTGTGCCACCAGGCTCGAGGAACCAGCCTCCTTAGGACACTTAGCCCCGCAGCCCGGAGTAGTCCAGCCGATAAACCAAGTTAATGTAATTGAATTAGAGATTTTAAAATGTTAAATAATTAAAAATTAATCTATTTTAAGATTTAACACCCCTTAGAATCCATTCGTGGCGTTGTGCCACCAGGCTCAAGGAACCAGCCTCCTTAGGACACTTAGCCCCGCAGCCCAGAGTAGTCCAGCCAATAAACTTCATCTTTAGGATGGTTGTTGTGTTTTAAAGGATTTGTTAAGTGTTTTAAACATTAAGCCAATATTTTCTGAGTTTTAGAATGATTTGAGCTTTAAGAATATTTTAGAATATTTTAATCATTTAATTAAAGGGGTTGAAAGTTGAATTTTTGATTAAGACCAAATTCTGGAATGTTTGTATTTTATTAAAATACTAGACCTAATTATGAGTTGTTAGACAGTTGGTACACTCAATTTGGAATTTTCTATCAAAAGTTATGATTTTTAGAAGTTTTAACCCGGTTTTGACCTAAGGTTGACCAAAATGTTGACTTTTTGACTTTGACCAGATTTTGGGGGTTTGACATTTTTAGAAAAAACTATATTTTAATTAGAGTCATTAGCCACTGAGTTTGATTGATTTGGAATTTTCTATAATTAATGGTGAATTTTAAAAGTTGGATATTTATGATAATTTTTAATTATTTCAATTAAAGGCTATTCTCGTGATTTGGGCCTAAATGGATCTCAAACTCCTTCAAATCTCTCCCAAAGATCAGAGGTGATCTAAGGGGAGATTATCAAGCATTAAATTAATTCTTGGGATTTTTTAATGATTATTAATTAATTAATATTAATTAAACATTAAATTTTACTTAAAATTAAATTAAGGCTTAATTTGATGTCCAATCAAGGGGCTTTTAATTCTCATGGGTTAAGGGTTCAACACTGATTAATTTGAGGTATTAAACTTAAATTTTGGATTTAAAATGGATTTATTGAGATCTAATTAAGGCTAAGGGGCAATTCTAGCAAGGGCAAGCTATGGCTCCTAATTGGTGAACCAAATGAACTCCAAATCTGATGAAATTTGGACCATGGGGTCACCTGATCCCAAGGCCTAAACACACCAAATTTGGGCTCAATTGGAATACTCTAAGGTGGCTAACTAAGCCACCTAAGGTGAGCTCTAAGTCACCTTCAAAAAATCCTAGGGAGCTATCCTAAGGTTGGATTGGGGCAAAGTCAGTGGCCCTAAACTCCATATCCTAAGCATAATCAACAAAAAAAAAAAAAAAAAAGATCCTAATTCTCATTGGATAGGCTTAAGTCCCAATTTGAATTTAAGGGTCAACCCATGACCCTTAAACTCAAAATTGGGGGAAAGTGCCCTTAGACTTTTAAAACAGGGGAGACAAAATTTGGACATGTCAAAGACATGCCCAAATTCAATCTCCCAAAGTTCCATGCCCTGGAGACTTAACTACAAACAGTAATTGCATAAATTGAAATAATACCATTAATGAAATTAAGCTTAACACACAAGCAATTAGGGCCTGGAACCATAGGGCTTTTGAAGATCTCCCTGAGACCTTTCCAATGAGCCTAAGAACACCTAATTTGGTCAAGTGTGCAGGGAGATATGGATTTTTGAAGTTCCCTTGATTTTCTAGAATTATTAATCCAGCCATTACACAGTCAGCCGCTCTTTACACGCGGCGCGTCCCGATTGGCTGGGCAATCATTGGCGCTGACTGGGTAACGGTCGGATTAACCACAGCCGTCGGATGGCGGATCGAACGGCTGGGATTAAACGCGCTCCGGGACCGCGGGATCTAATCCGAGCCGTTGATCGAAATCAACGCCTGAGATTTCGTCTTCAACCTCCGCCTTTGCCCGAAGCCGTGAACTTTCTCCGGCGTGATCCGGTTGATCCCGCCGGCGAACTTCGACAAAATTTCACAGGGAGGATCAGGGGGGTGGAAACCTTCAATCCAACGGAGGAAATCCGTTGGGGTGAAGGTTTCCTTCACACTTGACCGGACTACCTAGCTAGGGAGCTCGGGATGAAGGAATTACCGCAGAGAAAGCCTCAACAAATGAGCTTCTCTATCTGGAAGCTTCAGGGGACGAAGGCGAGCAGGTTTCCTTCAGAGGCCGCGACTGGAGGACGGCTGGAGGTATGACTTCGAGCGGGACGCCGAAGCCTTTCGCCGGAGTTCGCTCTAAGCAATGGAAGGGACGGTCTGGGAGCTCGAAGGAAGGTGCTGGGAGATCGAGGGAGCTCTGGGGAACCGTTCGAAAACTCTGGGATCGTCTGGCGAGCCTTGGGGAGCACCACCCTATTCAGCCTCCTCCCGCGAGCTCGGATGGCCAGGATTGAATCGAAGGAGGTCTCGGATTGATGCCAAGTGGAAAGGGGCACCATTCCAGAGAGCTCGTGAGCCTCAAGCCGGCGAGCCACAGCCTTTGGAAGGCTTTCGGTCTGGGGGGACCACCGAAACTTACTCTCCATTGGTTCCGACCGCTGCCGGCCATGGTCTGGGTCGGATTGACCAGGGAAGGCCGATGGGGACATGCTGGAGCTAAATGTGGAGTCAATTTGGCCTGGGGAAGCTGGAGTCGATCTGGTGGCTCGGTTGGGCTCGAACCTGCTTGGTTCGAGTCGAAGTGAGCCCGATTCAGGTCAGACCAGACCCTGGGTTTGGTATGGGAAGCAGGTCTGGGTTAGGTGCACCCAATGCAAGTGGCAATTGGGTTGAATTCGATCTGGATTAAAAGATGGCTCGGGTTGATCCAAACCTGCTCGGTTCGGGTCGATTTGGGCTCAACTCAGGTCAGGCCAGACCCTGGGCTTGAGGTGGGAAGTGGGTCTGGGTCTGGTGCACCCAATGCAAGCGGCAATTGGGTCTAATTTGATCTGGACAGGGAGATGGCTCAATCCCAAGTGTTTTTGGGCACTTTGGGCTAGCCTAACTCTTGACCCAAGCTAGCCCAAGGCATGGGCTGGATGGAGAAGGTGCATTGAACCTAGGGCCACCTATGGGAGGTGTTGGTCAAGCTCAATTGGGCTTAGGTTGAGATCTAGCTCAATCCCAAGTGTTTTTGGGCACTTTGGGCTAGCCTAACTCTTGACCCAAGCTAGCCCAAGGCATGGGCTGATCAAGGAAGGTGTGTTGGGTCCATAGGAACCCAATGGCACCCTGATTTGGATTCAATTTGGTTAAGATCAAAAGATGGCTCAAAGGAGGCCTCTTCTTGGTCACTTGGGTCAAGCCATATGGCCAACCCAAGTGAGCCCAAGGCTTGGGTCACCAAGAAGGGTCTCTTGGGTACCCAAGGGGTCATCCCATACATTCAAAGAACTTGGAATGGACTTGATTCAAAATTTTGGAAGAGGAAGGGTGTATGGGTCCATGGGTCAAACTTGGTTGACTTGGTCAACCAAGTTGACCCAAGGTTTGGGTTTGAGTTCAACAAGTTGAGTTTAACATTTAAAATTCATTGGAAGTGGTTTCAAAGGGTTTGGAATTGATTTGAATTGAAATGGGCATTAGAAATCCTATAAGGGTATTTTGGTCAATTTTGACCTATTGGTCAACTAGGGTCAAAAATGGTTCTGAAAAATGCAGTTTACTGCTCAATGGGTTAAAATCAAGAGTCTGGAAGTGATTGGAGACTTTGATGAGGATTCCAGGGTCAAGATCTCAAAGGGGTTAGGCTCAGTGGCATAGATTGTAAATATTTGAAGGTTTTATAGCCTTTGAATTTTAATTCAGATTCTGGGGTTAGAGACCTCGGAATGAGCTCAAAGTTGGAGGGTAACCTCTAGAGACATGTCTTATCACTTTGCAAGTGATAGACCCTGAATCAGAGGCCATTTGACTAGGTTTTGAAATGTTTGAAAAATCTCTGAAAAGGGTGTTTAGGACAGGGCCTCTAGAGTTTGGATTTGAGTCTGAATTCTGGGTTTGGATTTGATTTGAAGTTTGAATGATTAATATTAAAATATCCAAACCATTTACAATCATGTGGTGATTGTTAATGGGTGGATAAGGTCACAACTAGATTGAAGTTTGGATTGTCAAATTGATTGGATCAAGGTTTGGATATGTTTGAAATTTGAATTAATTTGGATTTGAATTGGATGGAGTTTGAGATTCAAATTGATCAGGTAGAAATCAAATTGAAATTGGAGTGGATCAAATATAGGAATTGATTTAAAATTGAGGTTGATCAAGGGTGGAGATTGATTTGAAGTTGGAGTGATCCTAAGATCTAGAAGAATTCTAAGATCTAGGATTTAAGGGAATCCTAGGCTCTAGAATAGGCTCTAAGGTCTTGGATCTAGAAGGATCCTAAGGTCTAGAGTGGATCCTAGGGTCTAGGATTAAATCTGGATTCTGGATGGGTCTTAGTGACCTCATACAAAAATGAGGTCAACAAATGGACCCCCAATGTGTGTAGTAGAAGGAACTTCTGCTGCACACATTGGCGTTGACCGAATGGAAGTAGAATTTTGAGAGAGAAAGGGAGATCATCTCCCAACCTCAAGCCTATAGGATGCTAATGGAAGGCTTACACCAATTGGATAAGGAAAACTGGTAAAACCAAGGTAGGGAATATATAACCTTGGGTCTAAGGAAGGGCATCACCCAACCTTAGGTCTACAGGATGCTGATAGAAGACTTACTCCTAGTAGACAAGGAAACTGGAGAAACTAAGGTAGGGAATATCTAGCCTTGGGTCTAAGGAAGGGCATCACCCAACCTTTGGCCTAAAGAATGCTGATAGAAGACTTACTCCTAATAGGCAAATTAACTGGAAACCAAAGTAGGGAATACCTAGCTTTGGGTCTAAGGAAGGGCATCACCCAACCTTAGGTCTACAGGATGCTGATAGAAGACTTACTCCTAGTAGACGGATCAACTGGAAACCAAAGTAGGGAATACCTAGCTTTGGGTCTAAGGAAGGGCATCACCCAACCTTAGGTCTACAGGATGCTGATAGAAGACTTACTCCTAGTAGACGGATCAACTGGAAACCAAGGTAGGGAATACCTACCCTTGGGTCTAAGGAAGGGCATCACCCAACCTTAGGCCTATAGGATGCTGATAGAAGACTTACTCCTAATAGGCAAATTAACTGGAAACCAAAGTAGGGAATACCTAGCTTTGGGTCTAAGGAAGGGCATCACCCAACCTTAGGTCTACAGGATGCTGATAGAAGACTTACTCCTAGTAGACGAATCAACTGGAAACCAAGGTAGGGAATACTTAGGCTTGGGTCTAAGGAAGGGCATCACCCAACCTTAGGCCTATAGGATGCTGATAGAAGACTTACTCCAAATAGGCGGATCAACTGATCCGAAGTAGGGAATACCTAGCTTTGGGTCTAAGGAAGGGCATCACCCAACCTTAGGTCTATAGGATGCTGATAGAAGACTTACTCCTAGTAGACGGATCAACTGGAAACCAAGGTAGGGAATACCTAGCCTTGGGTCTAAGGAAGGGCATCACCCAACCTTAGGCCTATAGGATGCTGATAGAAGACTTACTCCTAGTAGACGGATCAACTGGAAACCAAAGTAAGGAATACCTAGCTTTGGGTCTAAGGAAGGGCATCACTTAACCTTAGGTCTACAGGATACTGATAGAAGACTTACTCCTAGTAGACGGATCAACTGGAAACCAAGGTAGGGAATACCTAGCCTTGGGTCTAAGGAAGGGCATCACCCAACCTTAGGCCTATAGGATGCTGATAGAAGACTTACTCCTAATAGGCAAATTAACTGGAAACCAAAGTAGGGAATACCTAGCTTTGGGTCTAAGGAAGGGCATCACCCAACCTTAGGTCTACAGGATGCTGATAGAAGACTTACTCCTAGTAGACGGATCAACTGGAAACCAAGGTAGGGAATACCTAGCCTTGGGTCTAAGGAAGGGCATCACCCAACCTTAGGCCTATAGGATGCTGATAGAAGACTTACTCCAAATAGGCAGATTAACTGGCAAACTAGGATGGTGCCACGAAGGGCGTACTCCATCACTAGCGAATGGGAATCAGGATGGTGCCACGAAGAGCGTACTCCACCACTAATCCCCGGGTGAAATGCCAGGGTGGTGCCACAGAGGGCGTACTCCACCACTAGCGGGTCTAATCCTAAGGGAAGGAAAGACCTAACCTTAAGGAGAAGGCGAAGAGTGTTTAAAAAAAAACTTAAAAGAAAAGGTTGAATCAAGTTGTAAATCAAGAAAAGGAAATTTTATTAATTGATAAAATGAGCTACATCAAGCATAGTATTTCTTAAGGAAACGCCCATTGACAGGTAGCATCGGGTGGTTTCCTTTACAATCTACTAACTGATACGAGCCTCCTTCGTAGACAGTCTCTATAACGAAGGGTCCTTCCCATGTAGGTTCAAATTTGCCTCCCAGCTTCCGATGGGCCAAGATAGGCCTCCGAAGGACCAATACCATGTCTCCCGCTTGGAAGGTCCTAGGTCGCACTAACTTGTCATGGGCTTGAACCATACGGGATTTATACAACTCTAAACTTTGTTGAGCTTGGAGACGTCGCTCTTCAAGGCCTTCGAGTTCTTCCAATCGTAGTTTTGCATTTTGTTCATTGGTAATTTGATTCTGAACTGCAATTCTGAGCGAAGGGATTTGTATTTCCAAGGGCAGAACAGCCTCAGATCCATACACTAGTGTAAACGGGGTGGATTGGGTCAGGGTTCTATAAGTGGTACGATAAGCCCACAAAGCTTCCACCAACCGCTCATCCCACTGCCGTTTGTTATCATCAAGGGTCTTTTTGACAATTTGCACCAAGGTTTTGTTGAAGGCCTCGGCCAATCCATTCGCCCGAGGGTAATAGATCGTCGAATATCTCCAATCAATATTATGGCGCCTTACAAAACTATTGATTTTTGTAGACTTGAATGCGGACCCATTATCGGATATGATTCTGCGAGGTACGCCGAATCGATATACAATATGGTCACGAAAGAATTTTAAGACATGGTGTGATGTTACGTTTCGTAGGGGAATTGCTTCCGCCCACTTTGAAAAGTAATCAGTTGCTGCTAATATGAAACGATGACCTCTCGCGGAGGGAGGGTCAATCGGCCCAATGATATCCGTGCCCCAACTCTCGAAGGGCCACGAGGCTATCGTAGGGTGTAACACATTAGGCGGCTGATGTAAAACCACACCATGGACCTGACATTGATGACAGTGCTTTGCAGTATTCATGCAGTCGTCAATCATTGTAGGCCAATAGTATCCAAGTCTTTTAATCTTTAATTTTATTTTTGGACCCGATTGATGAGCACCGCACAGTCCTGAATGAACTTCATTAATAATTTTCTGGGCTTCTCGCTTGTTCAAACAGCGCAGCCACATGTGATCAAAGGATCGACGGTACAACAGATCGTTAACTAGTGCATATGATAGGGCACGTTTCTTAATCTTGTTGGAGAGCGATTTATCCTGGGGAAGCTTCCCTTCTTTAAGGTAATCGACTAAGGGTCGTCTCCAATCGCCTTCTTCGTTAGTTGTCGAAGAGGCAGAAAGGATCTGAAGGGGAGTCTTACTAATGTGTTCCAAATCTATAAGGGAGAAGGTCTTACGACCCTGTATCTCTATAGGGATGGAATCCTCCTCAGGACATGCAAATTCCTTTGCAAGTTTTGCTAAGGCATCCGCCGCAGAATTGCTTCCACGGGGAACCCTATACAAAGTAGCAATAGGGATTTGTTCCAACAGGTGAAGTGTATACTGGTGATATCTTAGGAGATTCGGATTCAAGACTTTATAAGTTCCGGCGACTTGGTTAATAACCAGTTGGGAATCTCCAAAGATCTTAATCTCTTTAACCTCCATTAGAATTGCAAGTTCCAAACCAGTTATCAGAGCTTCGTATTCAGCTTCGTTGTTTGTGCAAGGCTCCGACAAGTGGTAGGAAAAATGCATCATTCCTTTTTCTGGTGTAATAAAAATTAGACCGACTCCAGCCTTTCCAGGAATTACAGATTGTTGAGTCGCAATCCTACGAGAGGATGCTGCCCCATCAAAATATAATTCCCAGATGGCCTCTCCAGATTCCCCCAAACTCATGATTTGTTCGTCGGGTAAGTCATCATTCAGAGGAGAATCTGCTGGCAGCGGGTGTGCTGCCAGAAAGTCGGCAACAGCCTGTCCTTTCACAGCACGAAGAGGAGTGAAAGTAATCTCAAATTGCAACAATATCATAGACCAACGGCTAAACGTCCTGACAACGTAGGTCGGGTCATAAGATATTGCAAAGGATTAACTCTCGAAATCAAACTAATTGAGTGGGAGAGCATGTAATGCCTCAGATTTTGAGCTGCAAAAACCAAAGCAAGACAATGCTTCTCAATTGACGGGTATCGAATTTCAGTAGGAAGGAGTCTTCGACTAAGGTAGTAGAGGGCATTCTCTTTCCCTTCGTCGTTAACTTGAGCCAACAGGGCACCTAAAGACTCATCTAGAGCTGCGGTGTAGAGGATTAATGGCTTTCCCGGAATCGGAGCTGCCAAACTGGCGGGTTAGAAAGGTATTGTTTGATATCGTCAAAAGCATTCTGACACTTCTCGCCCCATACGAATTTAGTATCCTTTTTCGCAAGGACAGAAAAGGGTTGACATCTCCCGGAAAGATTAGAAATAAACCTTCTTATATATGCCAATCTACCTTGTAGAGACCTTAACTGAGTAAGGCTCTTAGGGGATGGCATATCTAAGATGGCTTCAATTTTAGCAGGATCTATCTCGATTCCGCGGTGCCTCACTACGAATCCTAAGAATTTTCCCGAAGCGACGCCGAAGGCGCACTTCAAGGGGTTCATTTTCAAATCGTAGCGGCGCAACCGTTCGAAAACAACTCTTAAGTCATACAGGTGAGCCTCTTTAACCTTGCTCTTGACAACTAAATCATCAATATAACATTCAACTTGATTATGAATTAAGTCGTCAAAGATACGGGTCATGGCCCGTTGGTAGGTTGCTCCGGCATTCTTTAAGCCGAATGGCATTACCTTATAACAAAAGATTCCAATAGGGGTTCTGAACGCCGTATTTCTCTCATCTTCAGGGGCCATCTTGATTTGGTTATAACCCGACGAGCCATCCATGAATGAGAAAATAGCATGTGAGGAGGCAATGTCCACCATGAGTTCTGGTATTGGTAGAGGGAACTCATCCTTAGGGCATGCCTTATTCAGATCCCTATAGTCGACACAAATCCGAATCTGACCATTTTTCTTTCGAACTGGCACGACGCTGGCCACCCAAGAGGGGTATTGTTCCTCTCGAATGAATCCAGCTTCTGCCAATTTCTTAACTTCAGAAACGACTTGTTGCTCAATCTCTAAGCGCATGCGTCGAGGAGCTTGTTTAACAGGGATGGCATCATGCCGAACTCCAAGTTTGTGAACTGCTACCTCAGCAGGCAAACCTGGCATTTCGTCATATGTCCAGGCAAAGCAATCCCTGAACTCGAATAACAACTGGATTAAGTCTTGGGTTTCACCCTCGCTTAACAAAGTACTTATGAAAATCGGACGGGGGTCATCATCGTTTCCCAGGTTAATTTCTCTCAACTCATCGACTGTCGACTTAATTTCCTCTTCAAATTCAGGGGGTGCATCCCGAACTTGAAGATCATCGGGATCGTCTAAAGTCTCCAAACAGAGTCCATCTAGAGGACAAGGAGGATCTGTAGGGACATTTGGAGAATCGAGATGGTAAGTTATCATTAGGCAATACTCATCATCATCGAATGAACTAACTGTTCCAAAGCCAATACCACTTGTTGGATTTTTATTTATTTTTGTTCGCCAAATATTCTCGTGGTATCTAGCTTGACCCTTAGTCCATCGGTATGGTATAGAACCTTTAGAAAAAGTATTTTTTACACAAACAGGGAAGTAGCCGAAAGGTAATTCCATTAATTCATTAAAATCTGCCTCCTCAAGGGTTACATCACCTTCGTCCCTTGCGGAGGAGGAGCCAGGAAAGAATTTCTGGACTTTCTTAACTTCACCATCCAAGTTGGGGGCCACTTTGACTTCCAACCCTACAACCCTGCCTGCCGACAGTGGGGTCAGAGAAAGGGCCTCAATCCTTCTAGTGAGCTTTTCATACATTGTTAATTGGGCTCGTCACTTTTAACTTTTGAAATATCTACCTCAGGGTCACTGTCCTGGTCTAAGGTGAGATCAAATTTTGGAGGAGTATTTATGTTTTGATAATCGAGAGAGAGGGCAGCACCTTGACTTTCTAGTTCACCATCGGAATCTGATTCCAAATCAATATACACAGGTGCTGCTCTCCTGTCTAATGAAGCACGGCCTCGACCTCGTGCCCTTAAAGCCATCCTCCCACCTCTTTGAGGTAATGTGCTTGGAGGTCTAAGGACAACGATATCAGAGTCGTCTTCACTACTCGATTGAATCATTTCTTGATTGATATTCTTATCTTTTTCTTTCTTTTGGTTGAATTTTTGTCCAACCATTTTCTCCTCAAATTTGATCTCTAATTTAGAACGGGACGAGGACCCTTTTGGTATGAAATATGCAGCATCTTCGTAGATTCCGATTTCTTGAATCGAGAATGGTTGCAAATCACCCTTAATCACATGTTCAATGCCGTCTCGTTGATACTTAACGCATTGGTGCAGGGTAGATGGAACCATTCTATATTCGTGAATCCAAGGTCTACCTAGAAGTGCGTTAAAGGACGTAGTCGAATCAATTATATGAAATTTAGCTTCAGTTTTTAAACCTCCTATTTCCAGGAGTAGAGTGATTGAACCTAAAGCTCTCTCGCCCTTCTCGTTGAACCCACGAAGCACCAACCTGTCGGTTGAAAGCTTGCTAGTATCAACTCTGAGATAAGCAAGAGTCTTTATGTTCATCACGTTGACCGATGCACCCGGATCAACAAGGACTCTTGATAACTTGAAATTTCCCACATCTACAGTGATGTAGAGGGGACGATTGTGGTCAGCAGTTCCCAAGAGTAAATCTTCGTCTGAAAAGGTAACCCCAGGGAACCTCTTTGAAGTAGAGAGCCTCACCTTCTGAAGTTGCAGCCAACTGTGTTAAGCAAATCTCGGGATCGAGAAGTGCTTTAATTAGAGACTCCCTCATTTCTTTGGAAAGAAGGAGGGCGTCATAAATACTTAATTTTGCTGGCAACTTCCTAAGGTGGGCTAGAACATTGTAATCAACCTTAGGAACGACAGACTCGAAACCCGGAGGAATTAAAGGGAATTCTGGTTGTTGAGGGGAATCCGGACTTAGATTTTCGAATGAGGATTGCTTGCCTTTGTCCTGAGGGGGAAACCTAGGGGGTAAGACTTTACCGCCACGGAGTTGCACCTGCTCGACGTCTTCGGGCGGGCAAACTAGGGCAGTGTCTACACACACCATAGGTGTTGGATCATCATTTTCTGAAAGCGAGTCAGAATCTGAAAGTTCTATCAAGATAGGATTTCCTTGGAAATTGATCTGAGGGAAATCACTTTCTGATAAAGCTTCACATTCGACCTCTTCTTGAATAGTCGATTCAGTGAGGTTGGTTTGATTAACCTCAATATTTATTTCATTAGGAGTTTGATTCAAAACAGGAGAGTCATCAATTTGCATTTGAGATTCATGGTTAATCATCAAGACAGAAGTAGAAGGATGTTTTTTATTCATCTTTTGACCCTTCGCCTTTGATGGGGCAAAGTAAAAGTCAGATAACAAAAGAGGGGAAAGGGTTTTAACACCACCATCCGCCATTCTAATACATCTCTCATCTACACACTTCCTCTCTACAAAATCAAATTTTTCTTCTTTTACATTTTTCTCAGTAGTTCCTAAGACTACTGGAGAGGGAAGTGGCTCAACATCCTTCTGCGAAGCGTCCAGGTCAACCTTCCACACCGGGGCCTGGGCTATCGTAGTCAGCTGTTGAGAAAGACGAAAAGACTTGTTAATCGACTTTTTAAGTGCCCGGGACAAAGCAATGTCCCAACCATCTTCAACAAAACAAGAAGAGTTAAGAGGATTACCTGAAATGGTCTTAATTGAAGCCTTTTCTGGATCGACCAAGTATTCCTTAGGTATTATGATGTTACCTTGGGTGTAGTTCCTCTCAAGCCAGTCTTTGAACACAACGCAGTCCTCAAGAGGGTGACTAAGCATCCTGTGGTATGGGCAATACTTGGGATCATCTTTCTTGCTCTCATCCTCAGGCCTCCTAGCCTCTGGCAACTGAAAATCTGGTTTCTTTAACAGACTTCTGAAGATCTTCTTAACTGACTCCCTTTTAAATGGATAAGGCTTTGCCAATCTCTCTCTAAAAGGGATGAAGGAGGGATCTCTAGTATGTTGAGGAACTATCTGAAAGGGCTGCTTCTGAGGCGGCTGTGGTGGAAGTGGAGTGCTAGGCTGACTAATCACTGGCCTCTTTCCTTTATCTACTGCTGAGACCACAGCTTTCTTTTCAAATGTTTTCACCAATTTTGGACCCTTCCTTTCTTCAGACTGCTCTCGTAAGAATGGCATCCTAGGAGCCTCTTCCTGCAAATTGCTAGCCTTATTAAGAAGTTTCTCAAAAGTTTTAATAGTGAAACCCTTCAGGAGAAAAGCAACAGGACCGTGGATATTCTTCAACAGAATCTCCACAGCATGTTGTTCTTGCAACTGGGGTTCACACTTCATCGAGAGGTTTCGCCACCTCAAGATGTACTCAACTAGAGACTCTCCCGGCTTTTGCTTTTCAACCACGAGATCGCCCACAGTGGTGCGTTGTTGCGCTCCAGAAAATCTCTTAAGAAAGAGGTTTTCTAGGTCGCTAAAGGTTCTTACTGAACCGTTGGGCAGATCGGCGTACCATTCAAAAGCAATGCCGGATAGACTACTTACAAATTGGCGAAATAGTAGAGCATCTGACCCTCCTGCATTGCAACAGCTTGCTCGGAAGTGGGCCAGATGCTGTCTCGGATTTTTGATTCCAGTGAAAACTTTAAAAGTTGGTGGCACAAAGCCCTTTGGGTAAGGAACTAAGTCATATTCCTCGGGGTAGGGTCTACCCTTTGAAATAGACACAGTTCCTTGAGCATGGGCTAAGGCCTCCCTTACCTGGTCCTCAATTAACTGCTTGATATCCTTCTGAGGTGGGATTGAAGGAATGGAGGAGACTGCAGGGTGAACTGGAGGTGTCTCTACTGGACAAGGGAGAGTCACAGGTGGTGACTCGAGAGGTCTGGAATTAAATTCTGCCCTTTTGGCCTTTTTTGTGAGCTCTCGAGCTAACTGGTGGATCATAAAAGACTCTTGCTGTGATTTGTCCAACTTCTCTTTGCATTTCTCTAACTTGTGACATCATGCTAGCAAGCTGAGTCTCCAAGTTTTTTATGTGTTCTTCATCTCTATCTTTCACAGACTCATCTGACTCTGACTCAACAGCATGTGGATCATCCTCTTTAGCAAATCAACGCTTGCTGGGCTCAGCTTCTTTATTAGACCCTCTAGTCTCTACCACATGAATGCCCCCAACATAATCATCTTCATCTCCAAGGAGATCATCCGTATCAGGGTCAAAAGAAGCCATTCCCTCTTTGTTCAACAAAATGTTTCTTATTTCTTGGACTACCTCCTCGACCGGTCTATCCCCAATTGATTTAGGGTCAAGGGGTAAGTATCCTTTATACTCAGCCATATCAAACAACTCTTCAGAATCCATAAGGGCAATAATTTCTATAAGTTTTGGATTAGGATCTGGTTGAGACTTTGTATCCGGTTCATCTTCCATTTCTAAATCCTGGTCAATTCTCTCCTCTTCGACTATCCCAGAGCTGGTAGTCAGAAGAGTGGCATCCTTTACAGGAAGAGGGACATATTCCTCAGGAGAAGTAGGAGCTTGTAAAGTGATAGTTCCCACATCTGGTAAGGTAAGGTCCTCAGACACCTGACTAAGGGGCCTAGGAATGACACTCGAACTTTGGGGATCATCAACTGGGGTAGCAGGAATGGTGACTATTGGATCTGGAGTCAGACTGGCTGTGGCAGGACTGTCAACTATAACAACTGGAGTACTAGCCTGAACATCCATCAATTCAACTGAACTCGGAGTAGGGTTGGCTGAAACTCGTTGGAGCTGCAGAATGAACTTAGAAGTTCTAGGAGGTGGTGGCAGATTCTCCAACTTAGTTCTCTTTGGCACATATTTCCTTTCAGGAGATTTAGGTCTTTTTCCTTTAAGGTCCACAGACTTTTGAACTTCAACCCCCTTTGGTTTGACAATCACTGAGGCCAATCTTACAGGTTTATGTGGGGGTACCGGGGGTCTACCAGTAGAGTGGCGGCCTTTCTCGGACCCAGTCAACACAATACCCTCTGTTTGAGAGGACAGAGGGCGTGGCACCCAGTGATATCCATCAACCAGTACTGAAGTAACGGGCTGTCTAACATACTTCTTATTTTTCCTAACGAATTGTGGGGTTAAATTCTTTGCTTCAGATACTTCTTCCTTCAGCACTTCTTTTTGGAAGCGATGTGAGATCACTCCCTTCAATTGTTTCACATATTCTTCTTTAGTCTGTCCAGTCTGTGCAGCGCAGGTATGAATTATATTTCTCAAAGTCCTTGTCTTTTGGAGATGTCTTTCTTTCTGAGTTTTCTTGGTCGAGTAGTCGACCGGGCATGGTGGAGAACGGGCTATCCTAGCTATCCTCTCCTCCCCTTGAGCTGAAGCCAGGGGGTAAAAGCAACTTCCCTTTAGGAGGGGAGAGGAAGCAGGAATAGGTAGCTCCTCAACAGCCTCAGGTTCTACTTGAGCCAAGGTCTTAAAGGGTAGAACTCTCTTAGCCTTAGAGATTTTCTTTCTAAGTCTCCTCAAATAGTTCTTCTTCTGATTCTTAGTGGTGAATCTAAGTCCAGAACTAGACCCTTCTTCAAAAACAGACTTAATTTCAGTGGGAGGCTCAACAACTGATTCAGGCTGTTTCTGATCATCACTGACTACTGGCAAGGTGGGTGCAGATCCCACAATTAACTCAACTACTGGGGGAGTTTCCTTACTGGCATCCAAGCTAACAATCTGGTATCCATCCATAGAGAGCTCTAGAGTACTAAATCCCATTCCAAAAATAACAGTGCTCCCTTGGTCATTAACAGTTGAGGACAACTCTCGGTCAAAGGAGAAAATCAGTTGGCCAGCCATTTGAAATTTTCTGAAAGTTAAAGAAAATGATTGAAATTAGATCTTTTTAAAAAGAGTGGTAAAAAAGTATTTTATTGTTATTATTTTTTGAAAGTATGACATATGTTGGCCCACGAGAAAATCGTATGGGGTAACACATGACAACTTAGAGTTTAACAAATTTTTTGAGGAAATTTTGAGAATTTGAAAAGGGTTTTCTTACAGGTTCCAAAACACAACGGACAGAGTTTCCCCTTGCCCGAAGGCTTATGGAATTGTGAGAAAGCCCAAGTAAAAAGGAATAGTTTAACCCTCCCCACCCTTAGAAGTCAAAGGGGAAATGAGGGGGTTAAAACTAAAAAGGTTGGAATGAAATCAAAAATTTTGAATTCTTTTCAATTTTAAGGATTTATATGTTGAACGAGAAATTTATCGACCATAAATCCATAAAATTAAAAAGGATATCCAGAGATCTGATTTGACACTGTCGCCTCACAGGCTATGCTGGGGCAGAAGGTCAAAATCAGAACGAAAATCTAAATAAAGCCAAATTCAGAGGTGGAACCTCTCTTTTAATATTTTGTTATTATTTTAGATGTTGGCCACACTCACCCAAGGAAGAAATTTGCAAAGGGACCAACGGAAGAAGTGATAGTTAAAACTACCGATGAAACAAAATTTTGCCATTATTAAAGATGGAGAGAGAGATTCGTCCCACCGGGCATGCCATTTTCTTTGTTGGTGGAATTTTGAAAACATATTTTAAAAATATTGGGTTTCTTTGGGACTTAAAATTAAATTCTAAAATCGAATTGTTTCGTTAGAAAAAGTATATCACCTCGAGAGGTGAGAATAAAATTTCATAACGGTATTCAGATTTAGAATTATGAAATTCATCTTAATATTATGACCGGATGCTAAAGAGAACTTCATATGGCCCCGAGGGGTCAAAATGAGGTTCAACTGAATATCCAGCTACAATATTCAAGAAGTGTGATCGTTAGGTTCACATCCAAAGCCTTATCAAAGAAAGATGTATCTCCCCGAAGGGAGAAAATATCATTCGATGATAATTCTTTGAATATGATAACAATGATCACTAGTATTTAAGTTTTTCCAAAGAAATCCAATTGAGTTTTGAAAAATCAATTTTTAAAATCAGGTGCGTGTGTGGTTCTAAATCTCCTACGAGCGCAAGCCCTCGTAGTTAATTACATCGTAGAAAATGAGGTCTCCTACGAAAACTCTCGATTAAAATAACGGCAAAATTTTGTTAGAATTTCTAGGAGTGATATCAAAAAGAGATGGATTTTGGAAACTCAAAAGGGAATGGATCAAAATTGAGCAGTTATTAACGGAGTTAAAGGAGGAGAGGTAGGGGACACCTTGAGATTCCAGAACCATCCGGAAGTGTTCCAACTTAATCTAAGTGTTGGGCTTTATGTTTTGGATTTGAAATGATATTTAGTTAGAGTTGAGCATTTTATTAGAAATTTGGGATTAGATTCCCGAAGTTTGGGGTCTTATAATCAAAGATCTGCCCCGGATCCTAAATCTATTTTGGACACTGGACCACAGTCGTCCGATCCTAACTAATGCAGTGCAAGATCTGGACTTACCCCGGCCTGGATTGGGGAGCCAGCTAACCACCTAATCGATTTAAAATACATGAATCCGGTCTTTTATGAAAGAGTGGTAGGGACGTTATAATTAAAGTTTTGGTGAGGCGGGGCCGACATCTAGAGATTTTCCTAATTGGCCCCTTTGACTTATGTTGGGTGCTAAAATGCTAAGGACTATGATATTAAAATTTTGACCCTTTTAATTTGTATCTAATGCAATGCATGCTGGTTAACAACCTCAAATCAATTATGCTTGAAATTTTTAAAAACAGGCTTATAAAATAATTTTTTTAGAAGACTGGACTTCCCCAGGTCCGGCACCTCGTCCTCATAGGTCAGACTATCCGGACTCTACCCGCAGGCGGGGAAGGGTCTAAAGCAAGGAAAGAGTAATGCAGAAATATGCATGCGACCCCGGGGGCGATCCCCGGCTAATTCCCTAGATTCGTTATCTTTCTATGTTATTTAGACTCACTAAAATTTTAGACTTTTAAAATTATGAGTAGAAAAATTTCACACCCTCACGAGTCTCACGTATCCAGGCGAAAACAAAGAGCGGCATGCAATCGCCAAAAAACTAGTAAAAACAAGTAATCCTAAAGGCAATCAAATCATTACATCAAATACAAATTAATTAATAAATGTCCATAGGCAGAATTGCCTTGCTTATTACAAACCAGAATATTACAGAAAGTAAAGTGGCCGGGCACCACTGACAACAACCCGGATTCTAAACCTAGTAATGACGCAAGTTATTTTGAGTGGGATACTCTCAATCTTCAAATCTTCAAATCTTCAATTTCATTCTTCTTTGGACTCCTTTTCTTCAATCTTCTTGAAATCTTCGTAGCAGATTACCCAAATGGATAAGAGGGCACTTCCCTCTAAGGGGAAGGCCACTCTTTTCTCTTTGGGTAAGGAAGAGGTATGATCCAAATTTGGATTTCCAAATGGAAAAGGAGTGTTCCCTAAAGGGGTATCCTTTCCTCTTTGGAATCCAAGCTTTGGATCTATGTATCCCAACTCAAAATAAACTTTCACAACACTTGACACTTGCACAAATTACATTGGTATCAAAATAAAAATCTAGACTCACCTGCAGGGTTATCCTAAGCAATTAATATGTAAAAAGCAGTTATTCCCAAGCAGTTGTATATGAGCAGAAAAGAAAGTAAACACACTGGCCACGCTCTTTTTATGATTTGGGGGCTTTAGCAGCTGAAGCACCTGTGCAAAGAGTTTATAATAATTATGCATTTTTTTTTTAATTTGCCCCCTTTTTTATTGCCCTGCATGAGCGTGGCCACCTGCAGAAAACTGTGTCAACATCCAGATCGTACCTAACCTAAGGGTAATCTAGTCGCCAAACACATCAATCCATCCACAGAGTACAGAAAAAGTAAGCAGACACAGGAAAGCAATTTCATCCACATCATGCAATGAAAACTACGAAAAATCCGGCACACAGCAGTAAAGTAAACACCGGCCTAACCTAGATCTAGAGTTGGTTGTCCTAGCACATCATCTAAAGTGTGTGAAAAAGGTCGTGTGGCTGGGATAGATCCTAAAGTAGGTGATTAGTTAAAGTCGTCTAAAAGTTTGGATTTGTTAAGGCTTAGAAGGGGGGGTTTAGATTAAAATTTAAATATTAATGAATTAAGAATTTTAATTAGAAATACTTTTATAAGTTAATTGATTGTTACCTTTGTTTCACACCGAGGCCGTGAAGTTTATTTCACCTTCCTTGGGGCTAAGCTAATAGCCTCGTAGGCCTGGGTTACCCAGTAGCAATCGGGGTTAATTAAATTATTTAAATTGGTTAGAATTAAAAAAAAGGTGGATTAAAGAAATGAGTTAATTACTAATTTTAAAAGCTTGATTAATTTAAGTTTGCCATTAATTGATTCGTGGCGTTGTGCCACCAGGCTCGAGGAACCAGCCTCCTTAGGACACTTAGCCCCGCAGCCCGGAGTAGTCCAGCCGATAAACCAAATTAATGTAATTGAATTAGAGATTTTAAAATGTTAAATAATTAAAAATTAATCTATTTTAAGATTTAACACCCCTTAGAATCCATTCGTGGCGTTGTGCCACCAGGCTCGAGGAACCAGCCTCCTTAGGACACTTAGCCCCGCAGCCCGGAGTAGTCCAGCCAATAAACTTCATCTTTAGGATGGTTGTTGTGTTTTAAAGGATTTGTTAAGTGTTTTAAACATTAAGCCAATATTTTCTGAGTTTTAGAATGATTTGAGCTTTAAGAATATTTTAGAATATTTTAATCATTTAATTAAAGGGGTTGAAAGTTGAATTTTTGATTAAGCACAAATTCTGGAATGTTTGTATTTTATTAAAATACTAGACCTAATTATGAGTTGTTAGACAGTTGGTACACTCAATTTGGAATTTTCTATCAAAAGTTATGATTTTTAGAAGTTTTAACCCGGTTTTGACCTAAGGTTGACCAAAATGTTGACTTTTTGACTTTGACCAGATTTTGGGGGTTTGACATTTTTAGAAAATACTATATTTTAATTAGAGTCATTAGCCACTGAGTTTGATTGATTTGGAAATTTCTATAATTAATGGTGAATTTTAAAAGTTGGATATTTATGATAATTTTTAATTATTTCAATTAAAGGCTATTCTAGTGATTTGGGCATAAATGGATCTCAAACTCCTTCAAATCTCTCCCAAAGATCAGAGGTGATCTAAGGGGAGATTATCAAGCATTAAATTAATTCTTGGGATTTTTTAATGATTATTAATTAATTAATATTAATTAAACATTGAATTTTACTTAAAATTAAATTAAGGCTTAATTTGATGTCCAATCAAGGGGCTTTTAATTCTCATGGGTTAAGGGTTCAACACTGATTAATTTGAGGTATTAAACTTAAATTTTGGATTTAAAATGGATTTATTGAGATCTAATTAAGGCTAAGGGGAAATTCTAGCAAGGGCAAGCTATGGCTCCTAATTGGTGAACCAAATGAACTCCAAATCTGATGAAATTTGGACCATGGGGTCACCAGATCCCAAGGCCTAAACACACCAAATTTGGGCTCAATTGGAATACTCTAAGGTGGCTAACTAAGCCACCTAAGGTGAGCTCTAAGTCACCTTCAAAAAATCCTAGGGAGTTATCCTAAGGTTGGATTGGGGCAAAGTCAGTGGCCCTAAACTCCATATCCTAAGCATAATCAACACACAAAAAAAAAAAGATCCTAATTCTCATTGGATAGGCTTAAGTCCCAATTTGAATTTAAGGGTCAACCCATGACCCTTAAACTCAAAATTGGAAGAAAGTGCCCTTAGACTTTTAAAACAGGGGAGACAAAATTTGGACATGTCAAAGACATGCCCAAATTCAATCTCCCAAAGTTCCATGCCCTGGAGACTTAACTACAAACAGTAATTGCATAAATTGAAATAATACCATTAATGAAATTAAGCTTAACACACATGCAATTAGGGCCTAGAACCATAGGGCTTTTGAAGATCTCCCTGAGACCTTTCCAATGAGCCTAAGAACACCTAATTTGGTCAAGTGTGCAGGGAGATATGGTTTTTTGAAGTTCCCTTGATTTTCTGGAATTATTAATCCAGCCATTACACAGTCAGCCGCTCTTTACACGCGGCGCGTCCCGATTGGCTGGGCAATCATTGGCGCTGACTGGGTAACGGTCGGATTAACCACAGCCGTCGGATGGCGGATCGAACGGCTGGGATTAAACGCGCTCCGGGACCGCGGGATCTAATCCGAGCCGTTGATCGAAATCAACGGCTGAGATTTTGTCTTCAACCTCCGCCTTTGCCCGAAGCCGTGAACTTTCTCCGGCGTGATCCGGTTGATCCCGCCGACGAACTTTGACAAAATTTCACAGGGAGGATCAGGGGGGTGGAAACCTTCAATCCAACGGTGGAAATCCGTTGGGGTGAAGGTTTCCTTCACACTTGACCGGACTACCTAGCTAGGGAGCTCGGGATGAAGGAATTACCGCAGAGAAAGCCTCAACGAATGAGCTTCTCTATCTGGAAGCTTCAGGGGATGAAGGCGAGCAGGTTTCCTTCAAAGGCCGCGACTGGAGGACGGCTGGAGGTATGACTTCGAGCGGGACGCCGAAGCCTTTCGCCGGAGTTCGCTCTAAGCAATGGAAGGGACGGTCTGGGAGCTCGAAGGAAGGTGCTGGGAGATCGAGGAAGCTCTGGGGAACCGTTCGAAAACTCTGGGATCGTCTGGCGAGCCTTGGGGAGCACCACCCTATTCAGCCTCCTCCCGCGAGCTCGGACGGCCAGGATTGAATCGAAGGAGGTCTCAGATTGATGCCAAGTGGAAAGGGGCACCATTCCAGAGAGCTCGTGAGCCTCAAGCCGGCGAGCCACAGCCTTTGGAAGGCTTTCAGTCTGGGGGGACCACCGGAACTTGCTCTCCATTGGTTCCGACCGCCGCCGGCCATGGTCTGGGTCGGATTGACCAGGGAAGGCCGATGGGGACATGCTGGAGCTAAATGTGGAGTCAATTTGGCCTGGGGAAGCTGGAGTCGATCTGGTGGCTCGGTTGGGCTCGAACCTGCTTGGTTCGAGTCGAAGTGAGCCCGATTCAGGTTAGACCAGACCCTGGGTTTGGTATGGGAAGCAGGTCTGGGTCTGGTGCACCCAATGCAAGTGGCAATTGGGTTGAATTCGATCTGGATTAAAAGATGGCTCGGGTTGATCCAAACCTGCTCGGTTCGGGTCGATTTGGGCTCAACTCAGATCAGGCCAGACCCTGGGCCTGAGGTGGGAAGTGGATCTGGGTCTGGTGCACCCAATACAAGCGGCAATTGGGTCTAATTTGATCTGGACAGGGAGATGGCTCAATCCCAAGTGTTTTTGGGCACTTTGGGCTAGCCTAACTCTTGATCCAAGCTAGCCCAAGGCATGGGCTGGCTGGAGAAGGTGCATTGAACCTAGGGCCACCTATGGGAGGTGTTGGTCAAGCTCAATTGGGCTTAGGTTGAGATTTAGCTCAATCCCAAGTGTTTTTGGGCACTTTTGGCTAGCCTAACTCTTGACCCAAGCTAGCCCAAGGCATGGGCTGATCAAGGAAGGTGTGTTGGGTCCATAGGAACCCAATGGCACCCTGATTTGGATTCAATTTGGTTAAGATCAAAAGATGGCTCAAAGGAGGCCTCTTCTTGGTCACTTGGGTCAAGCCATATGGCAAACCCAAGTGAGCCCAAGGCTTGGGTCACCAAGATGGGTCTCTTGGGTACCCAAGGGGTCATCCCATACATTCAAAGAACTTGGAATGGACTTGATTCAAAATTTTGGAAGAGGAAGGGTGTATGGGTCCATGGGTCAAACTTGGTTGACTTGGTCAACCAAGTTGACCCAAGGTTTGGGTTTGAGTTCAACAAGTTGAGTTTAACATTTAAAATTCATTGGAAGTGGTTTCAAAGGGTTTGGAATTGATTTGAATTGAAATGGGCATTTGAATTCCTATAAGGGTATTTTGGTCAATTTTGACCTATTGGTCAACTAGGGTCAAAAATGGTTCTGAAAAATGTAGTTTACTGCTCAATGGGTTAAAATCAAGAGTCTGGAAGTGATTGGAGACTTTGATGAGGATTCCAGGGTCAAGATCTCAAAGGGGTTAGGCTTAGTGGCATAGACTGTAAATATTTGAAAGTTTTACAGCCTTTGAATTTTAATTCAGATTCTGGGGTTAGAGACCTCATAATGAGCTCAAAGTTGGAGGGTAACCTCTAGAGACATGTCTTATCACTTTGCAAGTGATAGACCCTGAATCAGAGGCCATTTGACTGGGTTTTGAAATGTTCGAAAAATCTCTTAAAAGGGTGTTTAGGACAGGGCCTCTAGAGTTTGGATTTGAGTATGAATTCTGGGTTTGGATTTGATTTGAAGTTTGAATGATTAATATTGAAATATCCAAACCATTTACAATCATGTGGTGATTGTTAATGGGTGGATAAGGTCACAACTAGATTGAAGTTTGGATTGTCAAATTGATTGGATCAAGGTTTGGATATGTTTGAAATTTGAATTAATTTGGATTTGAATTGGATGGAGTTTGAGATTCAAATTGATCAGGTAGAAATCAAATTGAAATTGGAGTGGATCAAATATAGGAATTGATTTAAAATTGAGGTTGATCAAGGGTGGAGATTGATTTGAAGCTGGAGTGATCCTAAGATCTAGAAGAATTCTAAGATCTAGGATTTAAGGGAATCCTAGGCTCTAGAATAGGCTCTAAGGTCTTGGATCTAGAAGAATCCTAAGGTCTAGAGTGGATCCTAGGGTCTAGGATTAAATCTGGATTCTGGATGGGTCTTAGTGACCTCATACAAAAATGAGGTCAACAGTATCTTTTATAATAATTCTTCTAAGTCATTCCAAAAATTTAATTTAGAACTCATATACAAACCTACTTGAGGAGTATAAGCACTTATAATATTAACAATCTTATCATCAACAACAATCTTTAAAGCTATAATTCTATCTCCAATCATATTAATTTTTATATCATTATCCTTCAAGCACTTCTCTATAATAACACCTACTTAACTCAACAAATAAAAAATAAAAAAATGAAAATTATAGACTCATTTAAAATAACCTATTATAACCAATTTTGAGCTTGGAATCTTCGTTGGATGGTGCATGGTGTTCCTATAAATGTAAATACACACACATGAAAATATACATTTTAAATATAAGTAGGCATTATGATGTGAACCACAATATTTGTTATCATCAAAAATATAAACTCATGAGCTCGAGTTGTAATAAATTAAAATTTTTTATTTCTTACACTAGCTAATCACCTTTAAATCTTCTATTCTAGTGGCTCCTTTCCACGTCCTTCAAAGTGCTCATCTTTGTAATGTTCCCTTTATGGATGAAGAGCCCATGGAAAAAGATGGAGGACCTATACCAGCACCTGCCCCTATCCACCAACACTCTCAACATGATCTACTGGTCAAGATGAGTGATCAGTGGGAGGCCTACTTTAACACCAGTATTATAGAGGAACACCAACAACGTGAAAGTGATTTAGCTCACTTTAATCAATACATAGCCCAACAACAACAATATTAGTATAAATGTGACATGGTTTGGATTAGAAATTAGTTTGCCTCACTCCACCAGTACTTCCAGCCACCACCTCACCCACCTCAACTAGATCAAGATCCCTCCCTACTTTAGTTTGTTCTATTTAGTGATTATTGTTTACTCCTGTACTTTTTTTTTATTTTTAGATTCTTGTTTTAGTGTATGTTTTCTAATTTTTGTGATGTAAAAAGGGAGAGAAGCATGTTATTTGTAGATGTATTTTGTTTTCAAATATTTAATCCATGTTTATCTCTTAATATTTTATGTTCTATTGCTATGTTTTTTTTTTCACTTAAAAAAAACAAACAAACCAATACCTCCCCTATTTTTGAAAGAATTTATATAGTAAGGTGGAGCTTAGGGAATAGTAAAAAACTTTTGAAACATAAACTAATAATGTTTGGCATCATAAAAAGGGGGAGATTATTGCAAATCTGGACCCAAGTCTTATGATTCTGATAATAATAAATATTATTGGATTTCTTACTATGTTATCTCCTAATAATTATGTTTATTGCTTATCTATTTTACCCTGCTCACTGACATTTTAGGTCCACTATTCACTTGCATCTTTGATCTCCTCAAGATTAGGTAGACTAAGATTAAAGTTTGTATTTTCAATTTGTAAATATTTTTTTTATTTTCATGAGATAATCATGTATTTGGTGGATTATAAATCTTAGTAATCTTGTACAAACACACTCTACGGGGAGATTTACTGAGTTAGGAAGAAGATGATTTTTTTAACTAACCATACTATAAAATTTACATCATATTGGATGATCATTTAACCCAAAAAATCATTAGTTAGGGTACTTTCGCTAATTGAGATTGATTAAGTGAATCATACTAGATGATTCCTATCATACATGCTGATTAACTATAATCATGAAAATATTCTCCAATCATAATTTAAGTAATATTTTAAAATTCAAATTTTGTTATAATCATATCATATGATACTCATCTTACTGTATGATATTTGACAATCATTCCTAAATTGATCATGTGATTAGGGGAATAATAATGGTTAATTTATCTGATCAAATTATATAAGATGATTAGTGACAATTATATTATATGACTTTAGTGATGCCTAGGAAGATAATTTATTGTTTCCTATCATATAAGACCAAATACCATAATTTTGCAACTAACGTATAGGATAATCCCCACATTTTGTACTGTATAAACCAAGTGATGTATGGGGTGATAATTTACCATGTCCTATCATACTTGATGATTAGCACAAACTCTTGAACTGATTATACAAGATAATGAAATTCATATTATCTAAAATGGCTATTTTGTACTAATTTTAAAAATATGTATCCAGCCCCACCCCTCCCCTATTTTTGTGACGTAAAAAGGGAGAGAAGCATGTTATTTGTAGATGTATTTTGTTTTCAAATATTTAATCCATGTTTATCTCTTAATATTTTATGTTCTATTGCTATGTTTTTTTTTTTCACTTAAAAAAAACAAACAAACCAATACCTCCCCTATTTTTGAAAGAATTTATATTGTAAGGTGGAGCTTAGGGAATAGTAAAAAACTTTTGAAACATAAACTAATAATGTTTGGCATCATAAAAAGGGGGAGATTATTGCAAATCTGGACCCAAGTCTTATGATTCTGATAATAATAAATATTATTGGATTTCTTACTATGTTATCTCCTAATAATTATGTTTATTGCTTATCTATTTTACCCTGCTCACTGACATTTTAGGTCCACTATTCACTTGCATCTTTGATCTTCTCAAGATTAGGTAGACTAAGATTAAAGTTTGTATTTTCAATTTGTATATATTTTTTTTTATTTTCATGAGATAATCATGTATTTGGTGGATTATAAATCTTAGTAATCTTGTACAAACACACTCTACGGGGAGATTTACTGAGTTAGGAAGAAGATGATTTTTTTAACTAACCATACTATAAAATTTACATCATATTGGATGATCATTTAACCCAAAAAATCATTAGTTAGGGTACTTTCGCTAATTGAGATTGATTAAGTGAATCATACTAGATGATTCCTATCATACATGCTGATTAACTATAATCATGAAAATATTCTCCAATCATAATTTAAGTAATATTTTAAAATTCAAATTTTGTTATAATCATATCATATGATACTCATCTTACTGTATGATATTTGACAATCATTCCTAAATTGATCATGTGATTAGGGGAATAATAATGGTTAATTTATCTGATCAAATTATATAAGATGATTAGTGACAATTATTTTATATGACTTTAGTGATGCCTAGGAAGATAATTTATTATTTCCTATCATATAAGACCAAATACCATAATTTTGCAACTAACGTATAGGATAATCCCCACATTTTGTACTGTATAAACCAAGTGATGTATGGGGTGATAATTTACCATGTCCTATCATACTTGATGATTAGCACAAACTCTTGAACTGATTATACAAGATAATGAAATTCATATTATCTAAAATGGCTATTTTGTACTAATTTTAAAAATATGTATCCAGCCCCACCCCTCCCCTATTTTTGTGACGTAAAAAGGGAGAGAAGCATGTTATTTGTAGATGTATTTTGTTTTCAAATATTTAATCCATGTTTATCTCTTAATATTTTATGTTCTATTGCTATGTTTTTTTTTTCACTTAAAAAAAACAAACAAACCAATACCTCCCCTATTTTTGAAAGAATTTATATAGTAAGGTGGAGCTTAGGGAATAGTAAAAAACTTTTGAAACATAAACTAATAATGTTTGGCATCATAAAAAGGGGGAGATTATTGCAAATCTGGACCCAAGTCTTATGATTCTGATAATAATAAATATTATTGGATTTCTTACTATGTTATCTCCTAATAATTATGTTTATTGCTTATCTATTTTACCCTGCTCACTGACATTTTAGGTCCACTATTCACTTGCATCTTTGATCTTCTCAAGATTAGGTAGACTAAGATTAAAGTTTGTATTTTCAATTTGTATATATTTTTTTTATTTTCATGAGATAATCATGTATTTGGTGGATTATAAATCTTAGTAATCTTGTACAAACACACTCTACGGGGAGATTTACTGAGTTAGGAAGAAGATGATTTTTTTAACTAACCATACTATAAAATTTACATCATATTGGATGATCATTTAACCCAAAAAATCATTAGTTAGGGCACTTTCGCTAATTGAGATTGATTAAGTGAATCATACTAGATGATTCCTATCATACATGCTGATTAACTATAATCATGAAAATATTCTCCAATCATAATTTAAGTAATATTTTAAAATTCAAATTTTTTTATAATCATATCATATGATACTCATCTTACTGTATGATATTTGACAATCATTCCTAAATTGATCATGTGATTATGGGAATAATTATGGTTAATTTATCTGATCAAATTATATAAGATGATTAGTGACAATTATATTATATGACTTTAGTGATGCCTAGGAAGATAATTTATTGTTTCCTATCATATAAGACCAAATACCATAATTTTGCAACTAACGTATAGGATAATCCCCACATTTTGTACTGTATAAACCAAGTGATGTATGGGGTGATAATTTACCATGTCCTATCATACTTGATGATTAGCACAAACTCTTGAACTGATTATACAAGATAATGAAATTCATATTATCTAAAATGGCTATTTTGTACTAATTTTAAAAATATGTATCCAGCCCCACCCCTCCCCCCCCCCCCCCCCCCCCCCCCCCCCCCCCCCCCACCCCCCACCCCCCTTCCCCTTTGAGTAGCCTTGGGTTGATTCTTTAAGGTTTAACAACCTTCATGAACTTTCATGTTGTGCTTCCAAATTAATATTCTTTATATTCTCAATATCACATCATTCAAATCTTTCTTATAGAATCAATGGAATTTTCATTAAAAATGGCATGAATGGATTCTTCAGCAATTATTTTTCTCTTTAAACAACTCCATAAGATTTTTCATAAATCATATATCCTAAGAATATACCATCATTAAACTTTCAATCTAATTTATCTAAATATTCTTTGTCATTATTTAAAATAAAATATTTACATCCAAATACATCTAAATAACTAATATAAGGTTTACTTTAAAAAAAAATATTTCATAAGGAGTCCATTTAAAGATAGGTATTAAATAAACATTATCTATAATATTACATGCAATGTTGACAGCTTATTCTCAAAAGCACATAAGTATTCTACGTTCGTCTAGCATTGATCTTACTAATTCTACCTATGTATGATTCTTTTTTTCACCTGAACCATTTTATTTGGGGGGGGGGTTCCAAAGGCTGAAATATTATGCCAAATTCCTTTTTTATCAAAATAATTTTCAAGTTCTCCATCATGATCTAATTGGATTATATGAATCAAATAACCTCATCCCTATTGAATGTACTTAAAAATCTCTTAAAATCATCAAATGTACTATTTTTATTTGATAATAATAATACCCATGTGTATCTTAAATAGTCATTTATATTAACAAATCCATAATTCTTGACACCTAAACTAATTGTGCTAATAGGTCTCAATGAGTCCAAAGTAAATAATTCTAAGGTTTCTCCAAGTCTTAACACCTTGGGAAGGATCACCAATTATTAATTCTTTTGGTTGATTTCAATTATATCTCCCTTCTTTAGGCAATGAATCATCCTCCTTTCATTCCAAATTTATATTCTTTATATTTCAATATTGTCATCATTCAAATAATTTCTTATTAAATCTATAGGGTTTTCATCAAAAATTACATGAATGGATTCTTCAATAATGAATTTTCTCTTATTAAAAACTCTAAAAGATTTTCCAAAAATTGAATATCCTAAGAATATACCATCATCAGACTTACTACCAAATTTACCTAAAGAATCCTTATCATTATTTAAAATAAAACACTTACATCCAAAAACATGTAAATGAATAATCTTAGGTTTCTTTCAAAAAAAATATTTTATAAGGGGTCCTTTTAAGAATTGGTCTTAAGTAAACTCTATTTGTAACATAACATGCATTGTTTATTTCTTATGTCCAAAAATACTTTGGAAGTTTATATTCATGTAACATTGATCTTGTTAATTCTACCAAAGTATGATTCTTTCTTTCAACTAAACCAATTTGTTGAGGAGTCCTAGGAGCTAAAAAATTATGTCTAATTCCATTTTATCACAATAATTTTCAAATGATTTGTTTTCAAATTCTCAACCATGATTAATTTTAATTCTATGAATCAAATAACCTTACTCTCTTTAAATATACTTAGCAAATTTTCTAAAATCATCAAATACATTATTTTTATTAGCTAAGAATATTGCTCAAGTGTATCTTGAATAATCATCTACAATAACAAATCCATAATTTTACCACCTAAACTAGTTGTGTTAATTGGCCCAAATAATTCCATGTGTAATAATTCTAAAGGTCTACTTGTAGAAACTATATTTTTACTCTTGAATAAGATTATTAGCTAGTACTCACTCTAGGGAAGTGTAAGCCCAAATTATATACACCACGTAGTCTCTACACATTCTTTTCCCATTCTTCTCTTTTAAAATAATAAATCTAAAATCTAAATCTAAATTATAAATATAACTATATAATTTACAATCTAAAGTATGTGCATTGAAATCTTATGAGCCTAAACATGTTTTTTTTTTAAGTCTAAATTAATCTAAAAACTTTAGTCTTCACTTTAGTCGAGAGTATTTTCTTAGGGGTTGTAATTAATTATAGCGTCTTTCTCATATAGAAAGTTTAGAACCTAGAATTAAAATAAACCCAACCTTAGTTTCTTTTCTAAGAAAGGAGAAAATTTTGTTGATGTAGACCTAATCTTTAAACATTAGTTTAGTTACATAATCAAAATATAGCTGAATATTCTTTTTATCATTAGGGGTGATTTAAATATTCCTTATATATTTATTAATCAAATAAATATATAAATTTATCTTCATGATTAAATGATAAATGAATATTCCCTTTGTCCTTATGGATAAATTGAATACTCATAATATATTTTGATTATGAAAATAAATTCATTAACATATTTTCATAATTGAAATAATAAGTAAATATTGATTTTTTTTCCTTAGGGATAATTAAAAATTCTTTATACAATTTTGATTATGAAAACATAATTATTAATTTAGTTTAACAATCAAAATGTTTGATGATTATTCCTTTTATACTCAATGATGAATTGAATATACCTTATGTTGGTTGATCATGATAATAAACTGAAGGTGTTTCTTCTCAAATCAATCTTGAGACATTAGTATTTCTTTTGGGGTGGTATAATATCAATCAGTGATGATTTGACTAAGGAAACCTAAAAGCAAATTTTAAAGCAAAACTTGTGTGGCAATAAGGAAATTTGTCCACAATGCAATATTTCTTGATCTAGAAAAGTTTCACCATATAACTTTTGATATGTTATAAATATCCTTATTCTAAATATATTAATATAATCATATTATGATTTTATTAGATAATTTTGCATATATGGAATTTTATCTAAAATAAGTAGAATAAAAACACACACAAACAAATTTAGGACTATTTCATCTATTTCATTAGGAATGATATAACATGCATATGATACAATTCATTTTCACAAGGCATGGATTTTGATGTGAATACACTATCAAGGTATGCATGTTGATAGGCAAACTAAATATATTTACTACAATTTATAGTATTAAAATGATTAGAAATTGTTATAAAATGATAATTGTATGTGTATATTTGCAAGAAAGCGTGGCTAGAGATTTGATTGATTTAGATTGGTTGGAGATATGTTACCTTATACAGGAGGGTGAGATGATGGAGTTTTCTTTAATTGAGGTTAGTGGTATAATCCAATGTAATATAATGGGAGGCATAAAGAGATTGACTTATATGATATGATATGCCAATGGTAGGAGTGACAATTCTTACATTAAACTACTTCACTTGTGAGAATGGCACAAAAGATTTATGTTTATGATGACCGATTCCTAATAAATTTGAACTCCTACAAGACTTAATAGAGGAAAAATACCAAAAGAGTTAATGTTCTTAATTTGCATTATTAATATGATATGAAATGTGTACATGATTGGATTAGATAAAACTTGTCATGATATCATAACCATATAAGTTATATGATATGACATGATACATAAACATGATATAGCATAAGACTAATATAGGTATATTATACACCATGTTAAATCATGAGTAACCTAATTTTTGATATCTTTAATCTTACTCTAAAAAATAATTTTATTAGCATTCTTTAAATGTCTTATTTATTCTTATGATGATTTTTTAATTTTTTTATATTCTACCCTTTCATCTTAAAGGCTAAAACTAATAAGTGATTACTGGGTACATAAACTTTTACTTGTAATAAATTTATAATTATTCTAATTTAAATTATCTAATTTTCCTATAAGAAAATAATTAATCTGAATTTTGATGTGTCCATTCTTATAAGTGATGAGATGCCCCTCTCTTTTATTGAAAAAGGTATTAGAAATTATAAAATCTGAAGCTAAAGTAAAATCTAATATAGTCCTACAACCTTTATTAGTCGCTCCAAACCTATAAATATCAAAATGATTTTAAGATCTTCAACCACTCTATTAATATGCTTATTTAAATCTCCTCTATTAAAAATTCCTTCAAGGGGTTTCATTTATGTTAATTATTTAACTCCTTTCAAAACTTTAATTTTAAACCTATATCCAAGCATTCTTGAGGACCATATCCACTTATATTATTCATAATCTTAGCATTAATAATAATCTTTAAAGTAATAATTCTATCTCAAATTTTAGTAATTTTAAAAATAATATCTTCAAACGCTTATTTATAATCACACCTACATCATTTCTAGTATGACTCTTACCTGAATACATAACTATTAATCTTCCTATGAATCATAATATATATTAATTTCTTTTATTTTTTAAGAGAACTTATATTTCAAGTTCCTATTGTAATTCTAGTTTCATGGAATAGCTTCTTTTCCCACATTCTGTAATGTGGGAACCCTACTTATTTTTCACTATACCATGGCATCATTGTAATGACCCTTACATATTTTTCACTATATTATACTCATTTAGCACATCACTTCCAAAGAATGCCCTAATAATATTTATCACCTACCAAATCCATCCTTCCATTTCTCTCATCAAGGGTTTTGGAATTAGCAATGGTAGTGTTATTCCTTACATTTCATGGAATAAAAAACTAATTTAAATCTTTAGCATTCAATTATGCAAAATTTGTTTTTTCAAAACTCCAATCATTAACCAAAAGTTTTGATTTAAAATTATTTTTTATCCAATAAGGAGGTGTATAACCCACCTAATATAAGTTCAATATTCTGTAGTTTATAGATTGAATAAAATTAACTATATATAATATCAAAATATCAAGTAGGGTGTTATAAGAAAACAACAATAAGTTAATTAAGTACCCCCCCCCCCCCCCCCCCCCCCCCCCCCCCCCCGCCCAAATCGTGTTTTGATTTCCATAGTATGCATTTCAATATTTACTTGAAATTTTATATCATACCTACTAATAACTCAATCTCAAACCAATAGAAAGTGCTTTGATACTAATTAAAATTAAATAACGCACCTAAGAGGTGGAATAAATTGGTGTATTTTAAATTTTTATAATTATGTGAAAGCTTTTATTAAATAATAACAAATTTCTTTCAAAATAAGACTAAAGTAATTGAGTAAGAATGATAATAATAATAATTTGTTTTTTTAATAGTATAAAAAAAATAAATCATCATAAGTTAAAATACTTTTCCATTATTTAAGATGGATCTCCATAAATGTTGTCATAAATAAGCATATAAAAAAATTTACAAGAAAATAAAAAAAATCAAATTAAAAATATTCAAATTAAATTTATAGTGGTTCAAACAACTTTATTTAATTTAACTCCCCAAGTCCTATCCTTAGAAATTCCACTGGCTCTCCTTTCTTTCTCCTAATAAGTCACAAAATCCTCACTGCTTCATATGGAAATTTAGAAACCCTTACTTCACTTCTCTCCTTAAAAATCCTTCAATAATAGACATGAAGGCTCGATCCAGAGGTTCTACACTATGACTATTTAACATTGCTTCCCTCCTCGAGAAGCCTTCACATCCTAACTTCTTAGGATAGATACAAAGTCTTAATATTAAGAATATTTAAAGTTCTTCTCTAAGGGCCTTTGCAACAACCCAAAGGATCATAGGATATATATTCTATTATATAATTGGGGTGAATCTCTCACACAATCTTTTGGACTCCCAAATGATTTCCCTCAATGTTTTCCAAATCTGTCTCTCCCAAACCCTCTTGTAAATCTCTAAAAACATTGAAAACAATTTCTCTTAAAACTTTATGAGTGGAAATCTCAGTAAAAACTCTCTGAAAAAACTCAAAAGGTTACTTTAATGTTTGAATATTTATATGGTGGCTACAAAAGAAACCCTAAAATGGTTGATGGTAATAATTTCATAACTAATCAAACCCCTATGTGTTGCTAATCTTTTCCTGGTAAGGAGTTCTATGGGAGTTTTTCTAGTGACTATTTATTTGGTCGGTTAGGCAAATCCTTTTGGTTGTTGTGCATCTCTAGTTTGAGGAGAATCTATTGGCTATGTTGCATTTATAGTTTGAGTAGGTTTGTTATGGATTACTTTGGATCTCATTGGATCTATTCTTTTTCTTGATGCGTCTTCTTATGGGCTTTTAATTATATCCCATTTAGATATTGGTGTTTTATCTACGGAAGTATGCTCTCCTGGATTTAAATTTATATTTCTCTCTCATCTAACCTAAATTGGATTGCTCTATTTGGTGAGATCTGGATTAGTTTAGAGCATCATTTGGGGTTCTTTCATGATGATTGAATGGATACTACTCTCTGAGCATTTCTGCTTATCCTCCTTTCACCTCTCGGGTCAATGTTGTTGTTTCTTCTCATAATTGTGCAATGCTAGGATTTTTGAGTTATGGTTTCAAGGAGGAGGAGTTATTGTTTTTTTGTAGTGTTCTCACGTGTGTTTCTTTGTTTTGCTTGGCCTTCAGTAGTTTCTATTTTTGGACTTTGGGCAAGCCCCACTTCTAACTTGTTTATATGATCTATGGTGTTGTCAAGTTAAACCTGTTATTGAACCTCATTGGCAAGTTCACTATGGAGTTTTTGCATTTAAAGGAGAATCATTTTATGTTGGATGGTGAAAGCTTTTTTTCCAAACTCTTTCTAAACTTTTTTTTTTTATTACTATACTTTGCCTTGCTTGCTTTTTTTGGTAGTCCTTATTTTTTGTAGGTTTTTGGACTAAGGATTTGGAGCTGTTGTTGAATATTTTTGTCAGGAAGTTGAAGCTAATTGTGTTTTATATTTTCTTCCTTTTTTGGGTGCTCACTACTTGCAGGCCTAGAATGCCATTAGGCTATTTTATTAATCTTAGTATAGGGAATCATCGGCTCTTAGGTTTTTTTTTTTTTTTTTTGAATAGATCTGAGAAGCATTAGTGAGCTAAAGGTTCCCTTTAAGGACCTTATAACCTTTATTTTTATTTAATTCAAAGGCCACACCATGGGTTTCCCCTTTAAAAAAATTCTTAATTATACATCATGGAATAAAGATAATACAACACTATTAGTTTAATTAGCTTGAAATTCTAAAAACTATTCTATGTATAATCCAACTATATAATCTAAATTATCACAGCATCTAACACATTTTAGATCTAGTTATTGAAATCAATATATCCATACACTATATCCTCTTTGCTCTGGAAATTTTTGGGCAATTTACGGCTTCATCTGTTGCCTCCTTACTTTGCATTATGTGGATTATTTTTGAGCTCACTCTTTAAATTTTGTTAATTGTGCTTACTCTGTTTTGATATTTTGTCATTTTAACCATCTTGTTTTCTTTCACTTTTTAGTTTGTACTATATGGTGACTCTGTCACCATCGAATCCGTGGAATTCTTGTATGCCAGTCGATCCTTCCAAAGCTGCGATTGGTATTAGTACTTTGGGTATTTCTTCTTCTCACTCTTTTGAAGAAGTGATTACGGGTAACTCATCAATTTCATTGTCTAAGTTGGATTTTATTAATACAACATTTAAAGGTCTCCCAACTTCTTTTTTTTTATGAATTTATGATTTCTAAACTTGCTTCACCTTTAGAGTTTACACTGGTTGGAAAGTTTATGCTTTGTCGGTCTAATCTTGATGTTTTTTACAAATTTTTTGTTAACCTAAAACTATATGGTAGCTTTTCCATTGGCCTTTTGGATCCAAGGCATACATTCATTCAACTTTCTAATGATTTAGATTATAGTCTTCTATTTTCCCACATAACTTATTACATTTAAGGGTGCCAAATGCATTTACTAAAGTGGACTCCTTCATTTTAGGAATTATTTTTGGTAGACATCTTCAAACTTTTCAAGCTATAACTTCTATTTCAAGGCCATATATTACACGAATTCTAGTTGAAAAGAATGTCTCCAAGAATCATCCCAATAATGTTTGGCTTGGGCTTGAGCATTATGGTTATCTTCAAAATATTGAATTTAAAAACTTTCCATTTTTTTGTAATCATTATAGAATGCATGGCCATAATAATATGGAATGTTTTCCTTTGCATCTTAACCTTCATGTGTGAAAAGTGTCTACTAAAGAGGCTAATGTAAAAGGGAAATTTGATTCTCATTTTCCTTTTTTAGAGGATAAAGTGGAGCAAGTTCATTGTTCGCCATTGGAAAGCAATCCTGGGAATGAGAATAGTTATATGGGTGGAAGGGTTCATCAATTGGAAGAAGTTTCTAACACAACTAGTTTAACATAGCAATGTCAGGAAGCTTCTGATCTGATTAATAATGAGGAACAAATTGAAGTTATAGTTGTTAAGCACAACAACACTTTAACTTGTTTATAATTATATTGTTCTACTAACAAGAATCTATCTTAATTTCATTTAGTTTTGAATAATAATGGCAATGTTAATATTAATTATACTAATGCTATTTTTGATGGATAGGAATTTGGGGAATAGAACTTGAATGAAAGAGAATTTGGTCATAAGGACAATGAGGAATACACATTTAATCATGCTATTAATTTGGGAAAGGGTTGTAAGGACTATCAAACTCTACCACAAATTAATGTTTCTATTAATGCTAAGGAACATTTGGATAATGTTCCTAAAGGTATGGATGATGAGGATAGTGGCTATACTCAAGTAAAATTTAGAAATAATAAGAAAAATAAAAATATTATAGTTCAATCCCTAAGAAAAACACAATCTTAAACTTCTCAACTTCACTCTAATGTTTAAATCTTTTATTTGGAATGTTAAGGGCATTTGTTCTCCTTCTACTAGAATTAGTGTTAAAAATTTATGTCGTATTCATAATATTTCTTTTATTTTTCTAATTGAGCCTCTTATATCCCATGTTAAGTTGGATAATTCTTCTAGAATTATAAGTTTTAATCATGTGTTGTCTAATACTTCTAACAAGATTTGGGTTCTTTGGAAGGATCCTATAATTATTGATATTGTTGGTGATTTTAGTCAGGTGATTCATTATAGTATTAATTTTATGCATTATAAATGTTTGGCTTCCATTATTTATGCAACCTCTTCTTGTATTATCAAAAGGACCTTGTGGGATCAACTTATTCAATTTCATAGTGTAGTGAATTCTCCCTGGTTGGTGGGTGCCGTCTTTAATACTATTTCAAACCTTACTGAAAGGCTTCGAGGTCTAACCCAATTTTTCAATAAATGAAGGATTTTAATAACATGATATTAGAATATAACCTCATTTATATTAGTTATACGGGTAGCACTTTCACTTGGAATCATGATAATCTTTGGAAGCTTTCAAATTGTGTGCTCTTTAATGATAGATGGATTAATTCTTTAACTTCCACTCCTGTTGAACACCTTAGTAGAACTCTTTCTGATCATTCCACTATGCATATTACCATTAATTTGAAACACGATATCTCTGCTTATAACTTCATATTTCAAAATATGCGGCTTCTTGATAATTCTTTCAATAATATGATCCAAGAAAATTGACAAGCTCTCCTTCACCCAGATAATTCTATTTTTGGTATGAATTGATTATGGCATAATTCGAAAAGTTTAATGTATAAAATTACTTCTTCTTCTTTTTTTTGAATAAAAGATGCATATTGCATTAGTTCTAAAAAAATAAATAATTACAAACTACTAAAGGTAGATAAATCTATCACAGTCCTTCCTAATCAAGTCAACAAAACTTGATGGAAGTTTTGATTCTAAAAAAGTGTCCCATTAAAAAATCACCTAATAAAGAAAGATGGGAGCAATAATCTGCCACCTTATTACAATCTTTTGGAACAAAATTAAAAATAATGTTGTTAAAAACTTCAAAAAAAAGAGAGGTCCACCCTTTAAGCTTTATTGTTCTTCTCTGAGTTCTTCTGTATCATGTTGTGAAACTTATTCATGATATTTACATTGTCTCCTTCAATAATTATTCCTTTATTTGCACTCATCCAATCTTGAATAAAATTTCCAAAAGTAACTATCAATTTTATCTCCAAAAAAGCAATATCCCAATGAGTCAGTTTTTTGTTGTAAACACACATCATTCTTCCTTTATGATCTCTTAGAACTCTTGCAATTCCTACCACATTCGATAGTAATATTGCAGCATCTACATTCAATTTGATCCAACCCTCAGGTGGGGGACACCAAGCTTTAGACAGCATTTGCTGATTGGTATCCCAGTTCTTCTCGATTGGAATTGTATGTAAACAACAAGAATTAGATAATATTTCAGCCACTACGTATGCTGTAGGAGGAGCATTTTTGTCATGCTTTGAGAAATTCCAAAACTTCTAATTATGATAAATAGCAAAAATATAAATTTTAGCTATACCACATTTTGTTCTTCCTATATTCTTTAATTCTACACATTGCGACATATTTTGGAATATAGGAACATTGATCCCCCATTGTCTTAATTTTTGCAATACTTTAATTAATTTAGAACAACTTATTGTAATATGCTCTATTTATTCAGGAACATGGAAGTCTCTAAGACAATCACTATTGCTATGAAATTTCCTTTGGAATAACCACAAATTGGTCAGTAAATCATCATTCATTAATCTCCACTAAAATAAAAATTCCCTTTGAGTGACTTTAAGTTTTTTTCATCCATTTCATATTTCTCAACCATGTTCATGACAGTTGGCTTCATAAGACAAAGAAGTGATTGATCTATATGTATTTGTGTTAATTAATTCAACCTTATCTTCCATATCTTCATTTTGTTGGTGGAATTTTGGAAAACATGTTTTGAAAGATATTGGGTTTCTTTGGGAGTTAAAGTTAAATTCTAATTCTAAAATTGAATCATCCTGTTAGAAAGAATATATCACCTCGAAAGATGAAAATAAAATTTCATAACGGCGTTCAGATTTAGAATTATGAAATTCATCTTGAATATTATGACCGGATGCTAAAGAGAACTTCATATGGCCCCGAAGGGTCAAAATGAGGTTCAATTGAATATCCAGCTATAATATTCAAGAAGTGTGATCATTAGGTTCACATCCAAAGCCTTATCAAAGAAAGATGTACCTCCCCGAAGGGAGAAAATATCATTCGATGATAATTCTTTGAATATGATAATAATGATCACTAGTATTTTAAGTTTTTCCAAAGAAATCCAATTGAGTTTTGAAAAATTAATTTTTAAAATCAGGTGTGCGTGGTTCTAAATCTCCTACGAGCGCAAGCCCTCGTAGTTAATTACATCGTAGGGAGATAAAATCTCCTACGAAAACTCTCGATTAAAATAGTGGCAAAATTTTATTAGATTTTCTAGGAGTGATATCAAAAAGGAAGTGAATTTTTGGAAATTCAACAGGGAATGGATCAAAATTGAGCAGTTATTAACGGAGTTAAAGGAGGAGAGGTAGGGGACACCTTGAGATTCCAGAACTATCCGGAAGTGTCCCAACTTAATCTAAGTGTTGGGCTTTATGTTTTAGGATTGAAACGAAGCTTTAATTATAGTTAAGTATTTTATTAGAAATTTGGGACTATATTCCCGAAATTTGGGGTCTTATAATCAAAGATCTGCCCCAGATCCTAAATCTATTTTGGACACTGGACCACAGTCGTCGGATCCTAACTAATGCAGTGCAAGATCTGGACTTACCCCGGCCTGGATTGGGGAGCCAGCTAACCACCTAACCGATTTAAAAGAGATGAGTCCGGTCTTTTATGAAAGAGTGGTAGGGACGTTGTATTTAAGGTTTTGGAAAGTTGGGGCCGACATCTAGAGATTCTCCTATTTGGCCCCTTTGACTTATGTTGGGTGCAAAAATGCTAAGGACTATGAAATTAAAATTTTGACTCTTTAATTTGTATCTAATGCAATGCATGCTGGTTGACAACCTCAAATCAAATATGCTTGAAATTTTTTAAAAACAGGCTTATAAAATAAATTTTTAGAAGACTGGACTTCCCCAGGTCCGGCACCTCGTCCTCATAGGTCAGACTATCCGGACTCTACCCGCAGGCGGGGAAGGGTCTAAAACAAGGAAAGAAGAATGCAAAAAATATGCATGCGACCCTGGGGTCGATCCCCGGCTAATTCCCTAGATTCGTTATCTTTCTATGTTGTTTAGACTCACTAAAATTTTAGACTTTTAAAATTATGAATAGAAAACTTTCACACCCTCACGAGTCTCACGTATCCAGGCGAAAACAAAGAGCGGCATGCAATCGCCAAAAAACTAGTAAAAACAAGTAATCCTAAAGGAAATCAAATCATCACATCAAAATACAAATTAATTAATAAATGTCCATAGGCAAAATTGCCTTGCTTATTACAAACCAGAATATTACAGAAAGTAAAGTGGCCGGGCACCACTGACAACAACCCGGATTCTAAACCTAGAAATGACGCAAGTTCTTTTTGAGTGGGATACTCTCAATCTTCAAATCTTCAAATCTTCAATCTCATTCTTCTTTGGACTCCTTTTCTCCAATCTTCTTGAAATCTTCGTGGTGGATTACCCAAATGGATAAGAGGGCACTTCCTTCTAAGGGGAAGGCCACTCTTTCCTCTTTGGGTAAAGAAGAGGTATGATCCAAATTTGGATTTCCAAATGGAAAAGGAGTGTTCCCCAAAGGGGTATCCTTTCCTCTTTGGAATCCAAGCTTTGGATCTATGTATCCCAACTCAAAATAAACTTTCACAACACTTGACACTTACACAAATTACAATGATATCAAAATAAAAATCTAGACTCACCTGCAGGGTTATCCTAAGCAATTAATATAAATAAAGCAGTTATTCCCAAGCAGTTGTATATGAGCAGAAAAGAAAGTAAACACGCTGGCCACGCTCTTTTTATGATTTGGGGGCTTTAGCAGCTGAAGTACCTGTGCAAAGAATTTATAATATTTATGCATTTTTGATTTGCCCCCTTTTTATATTGCCCTGCATGAGCGTGGCCACCTGCAGAAAACTGTGTCAACATCCAGATCGTACCTAACCTAAGGGTAATCTAGTCGCCAAACACATCAATCCATCCACAGAGTACAGAAAAAGTAAGCAGACACAGCAAAGCAATTTCATCCACAACATGCAGTGAAAACTACGAAAAACCCGGCACACAGCAGTAAAGTAAACACCGGCCTAACCTAGATCTAGAGTTGGTTGTCCTAGCACATCATCTAAAGTGTGTGAGAAAGGTCGTGTGGCTGGGGTAGATCCTAAAGTGGGTTATTAATTGAAGTTGTCTAAAAGTTTGGATTTGTTAGGGCTTAGAAAGGGGGGGTTTAGATTAAAATTTAAATATTAATGAATTAAGAATTTTAATTAGACATATTTTAAAAATTAAATGATTACTACCTTTGTTTCACACCGAGGCCGTGAAGTTTATTTCACCTTCCTTGGGGCTAAGCTAATAGCCTCGTAGGCCTGGGTTACCCAGTAGCAATCGGGGTTGATTAAGTTGATTTAAATTGGTTAGAATTAAAAGAGTGGATTAATATTAAAGGGAGTTGGTCGCTGATTTTTAAAGTTCGATTAATTTAAGTTTTCCATTAATTGACTCGTGGCGTTGTGCCACCAGGCTCGAGGAACCAGCCTCCTTAGGACACTTAGCCCCGCAGCCCGGAGTAGTCCAGCCGATAAACCAAATTAATGTAATTGAATTAGGGATTTTTAAAATGTTAAATAATTAAAAAAAAAAAATCTATTTTAAGACTTAACACCCCTTAGAATCCATTCGTGGCGTTGTGCCACCAGGCTCGAGGAACCAGCCTCCTTAGGACACTTAGCCCCGCAGCCCGGAGTAGTCCAGCCAATAAACTTCAACTTTAGGGTGGTTGTTGTGTTTTAAAGGATTTGTTAAGTGTTTTAAGCATTAAACCAATATTTTCTGAGTTTTAGAATGATTTTAAAATTTTATGAATATTTTAGAATATTTTAATCATTTATTTAAGGGGTTGAAAGTTGAATTTTTGATTAAGCCCAAATTCTGGAATGTTTGTATTTTATTAAAATACTAGACTTAATTATGAGTTGTTAGACAGTTGGTACACTCAATTTGGAATTTTCTATCAAAAGTTATGATTTTTAGAAGTTTTAACCCGGTTTTGACCTAAGGTTGACCAAAATGTTGACTTTTTTACTCTGACCAGATTATGGGGGTTTGACATTTTTAGAAAATACTAGATTTTAATTAGAGTCATTAGCCACTGAGTTTAATTGATTTAGGATTTTCTATAATTAGTTATGAATTTTTGAAGTTTGGGTATTTATTGAAATTATTAAATTGTTTCAATTAAGAGCCATTTTAATAATTTGAACCTAAATGAGTCTTAAACTTCTTGAGATCAACTCCAAAGATCAAAAATGATCTAAGGAGAAATCAGCAAGTGTTTAAAGATTTTTTTTTTTTGGGATTTTTAATAATTTTTAATGAATTAAAATGGATTGAACATTGATTTTGATTAAAATTAAGTTAAAATGGATTTTATTGTCAAATTAAAGTGATTTTAATTCTTAATGATTAAGAGATAAATTGAGGTTAATTAGAGATGTTTGGAGGAATTTTTAAGAATTAAACCAAATTTATTAGAATTTTATTAAGGCTAAAAGGGATTTCTAAGGGGAATTATTGTGGCTCCTACTCGGGAAACCAAATGAACCCCAAATGTGGTGAAACTTAGACCAAAGGATCACCTGATCCTAAGGCCTAAACCCACAAAATTTGGGCTCAAAAGGAGTACTCTAAGGTGGTTAACTAAACCACCCAAGGTGAGCTCTAAGTCACCTTCAAATCACTATAGGAATCTATCCTAGGCTTGGATTGGGGCAAAATCAGTGGCTCTACACTCTTTACCCTAAACATCATCAGCACACAAAAAATTCACACCCTAAATCTCATTGGATTGGTCTAAATCCCTCTTTGAATTTAAGGGTCAAACCATGACCCTTAAACTTAAAAATTGGGGAAAATGCCCTTGAACAACATAAAAAGGGGAAATAAAATTTGGACATGTCAGAAACATGTCCAATTTCATTCTCCCAAAATTCCAGACCTGGTGAACATGTATTCAAGAAGTAATTAAAGAAATTCATAATATGCTCAAAGTAAAATTAAACCTAATATTGACCTAACCAGAGTCTGGAACCATAAGGCTTTTGTAGTGCTCCCTGAGACCTTTCCAATGAGCCTAAGAACACCTAATTTGGACAAGTGTGCAGGGAGTTATGAATTTTTGAAGTTCCCTTGAATTTCTGGATTTAATTAATCCGGCAATTACACAGTCAGCGCCCGTTATCCACGCGGCGCGCGCTGATTCGCCAGGCAATGATTGGCGCTAACTGTTAACGGCCGGATTAACCACAGCCGTCGGATGGCGGATCGAACGGCTGGGATTAAACGCGCTCCGGGACCGCGGGATCTAATCCGAGCCGTTGATCGAAATCAACGGCTGAGATTTCGTCTTCAACCTCCGCCTTTGCCCGAAGCCGTGAACGTTCTCCGGTGTGATCCGAGCAATCGCACCGGCGAACTTCGACGAAATTTCACAGGGAGGATCAGGGGGGTGGAAACCTTCAATCCAACGGTGGAAATCCGCTGGGGTGAAGGTTTCCTTCACACTTGACCGGACTACCTAACTAGGGAGCTCGGGATGGAGGAATTACCGCAGAGAAAGCCTCAACGAATGAGCTTCTCTATATGGAAGCTTCAGGGGACGAAGGCGAGCAAGTTTCCTTCAGAGACTGCGACTGGAGGACGGCTGGAGGTGTAACTTCGAGCGGGATGCAGAAGCCTTTCGCCGGAGTTCGCTCGAAGCGATGGAAGGGACGGTCTGGGAGCTCGAAGGAAGGTGCTGGGAGATCGAGGGAGCTATGGGGAACCGTTTGAAAACTCTGAGGGCGTCTCTCGAGCCTTGGGGAGCACCACCCTATTCAGCCTCCTCCCGCGAGCTCGGACGGCCAGGATTGAATCGGAGGAGGTCTCGGATTGATGCCAAGTTGAAAGGGGCACCATTCCAGAGAGCTCGTGAGCCTCAAGCCGGCGAGCCACAGCCTTTAGAAGGCTTTCGGTCAGGACCGGCCTGGGGGACCACCGGAACTTGCTCTCCATTGGTTCCGACCGCCGCCGGCCATGGTCTGGGTTGGATTGACCAGGGAAGGCCGATGGGGACATGCTGGAGCTAAATGTGGAGCCAATTTGGCCTGGGGAAGCTGGGGTCGATCCGGTGGCTCGGTTGGGCTCGAACCTGCTTGGTTCGAGTCGAAGTGAGCCCGATTCAGGTCAGATCAGACCCTGGGTTTGGTATGGGAGGCAGGTCTGGGTCTGGTGCACCCAATGCAAGTGGCAATTGGGTTGATTTCGATCTGGATTAAAAGATGGCTCGGGTTGATCCAAACCTGCTCGGTTCGGGTCGATTTGGGCTTAACCCAGGTCAGGCCAGACCCTGGGCTTGAGGTGGGAAGTGGGTCTGGGTCTGGTGCACCCAATGCAAGCGGCAATTGGGTCTAATTTGATCTGGAAAGGGAGATGGCTCAATCCCAAGTGTTTTTGGGCACTTTGGGCTAGCCTAACTCTTGACCCAAGCTAGCCCAAGGCATGGGCTGGTTGGAGAAGGTTCATTGAATCTAGGGCCACCTATGGGAGGTGTTGGTCAAGCTCAATTGGGCTTAGGTTGAGATTTAGCTCAATCTCAAGTGTTTTTGGGCACTTTGGGCTAGCCTAACTCTTGACCCAAGCTAGCCCAAGGCATGGGCTAATCAAGGAAGGTGTGTTGGGTCCATAGGAACCCAATGGCACCCTGATTTGGATTCAATTTGGTTAAGATCAAAAGATGGCTCAAGGGAGGCCTTTTCTTGGTCACTTGGGTCAAGCCATATGGCCAACCCAAGTAAGCCCAAGGCTTGGGTCACCAAGAGGGGTCTCTTGGGTACCCAAGGGGTCATCCCATACATTCAAAGAACTTGGAATGGACTTGATTCAAAAATTTGAAAGAGGAAGGGTGTATGGGTCCATGGGTCAAACTTGGTTGACTTGGTCAACCAAGTTGACCCAAGGTTTGGGTTTGAGTTCAACAAGTTGAGTTTAACATTTAAAATTCATTGGAAGTGGTTTCAAAGGGTTTGGAATTGATTTGAATTGAAATGGGCATTTGAAATCCTATAAGGGTATTTTGGTCAATTTTGACCTATTGGTCAACTAGGGTCAAAAATGGTTCTGAAAAATGCAGTTTACTGCTCAATGGGTTAAAATCAAGAGTCTGGAAGTGATTGGAGACTTTGATAAGAATTCCAAGATCAAGATCTCAAAGGGGTTAGGCTCGGTGGCATAGGCTGTAAATATTTGAAGGTTTCGCAGCCTTTGGATTTTAATTCAAATTCTGGGGTTAAAGACCTCAGAATGGGCTCAAAATTGGAGGGTAGCCTCTACAGACATGTCTTATCACTTTGTAAGTGACAGACCCTGAATCAGAGGCCATTAGACTGGATTTTGGCATGTTTGAAAATTTTCTGAAAAGGGCCTTTAGGACAGGGCCTTAAAGCTTTGGATTTGATTCTGGGTTTCTGGATTTGGAATAAATTTCAAGTTTGAATGATTAATATTGAATTATCCAAGTCATTTACAATCATGTTGTGATTGTTAATGGATGGATAAGGTCAAAGCTAGATTAAAGGTGGGATTAAAGTCTAGGTTGAAACTTGGATTCTCAAGTGGATTGAGTCAAAGTTTGAAATAATTTGGATTTGAATTGAATGAAGTTTGAGATTTAAATTGATCAGAAGTATTAATCAAATTGAAATCGGAGTGGATCAAATATAGGAATTGATTTAAAGTTGAGGTTGATCAAGGGTGGAGATTGATTTGAAGTTGGAGTGATCCTAAGATCTAGAAGAATTCTAAGATCTAGGATTTAAGGGAATCCTAGGCTCTAGAATAGGCTCTAAGGTCTTGGATCTAGAAGGATCCTAAGGTCTAGAGTGGATCCTAGGGTCTAGGATTAAATCTGGATTCTGGATGGGTCTTAGTGACCTCATACAAAAATGAGGTCAACACATTTCTAATAGAGGTATGTAGAATCAAATACCCCAATTCTTCAGAGAAGTATGTGTTCAATTTCTCCTTGTTCCACATTCCATCTTCATTAATTAGGAAAGAAACTTTCTTATCATGAAGCTCATTTACATTACATGTCGTTGGCCATATATCCAGTCTTCTATCATGTATCCATATTTCTCTTATGATGTCAATTTTATCTCCAGTCTGCACTTTCCATCTTACTATTGGTTTTAGATCATTTTCTCCTTCCTTAATTATTCGCCAAGATGGAGAAGAGTTTGTTTTAATCCCTTCTTCCCAAATTCTATTTCCATACTTCATTTTCAACACTCTATTTAAGAGTGAGTTTTGATTTTGTAGCAAATTCCATGCTAGTCTAGCTCTCAACGGACCTTGCCTATCTACTTCTCCTAGGTCCCATTCTCCTTATGCCAAAAAAAAAACTTATGTATATTTTGTCAATTGTTATCAAAATGCTTTTTGGTATTAAAGGGTATAACATTAGGTATGAGATGTTGGAAGAATATCTATCTTTGTTAGTAACATTCTTCATGCTATAGAAATCCAATGAGCTCCCCACAAATTCAATATTTCCATTGCTTTTTCTATAGTAGAATTGAAATCTTTCACTTTCAATCACCTTAATGTGAACTATTCCCAGATAAATGAACTTCTTGACTTCATTAATTCCCATGATATTGTTTAATTTTCTTCTCCTCTTCTTTAAAGCATTTTTTCCATAGAGCACCATTGACTTCTGTGAGTTTAATTTTTGTCCTATCCATTCACAATAATCTTTGTAGATTTGCTTCAAAATAATAACATTTCTTTTGTAGGTCTTAGCTACCAATAACACATCATCAGCAAATAGTAAATGGGTTACCTTTTCAACATTAGTAGCTAATTTAATGCCCAATTTATTAGACCTTGCCTTTAGAGCCTTGGATAGTAATTCAGATCATAAAATAAATAAACTTGGCGATAGCGGACAACACTGTCTAAATCTACATTATGTCGTTATCCATTTGGTTCTCCTCCCATTTATTTTAATAAAAAAATTTGGATAGCAAACACATTGCATTATCAAATGTATTATCCTCTCCAGAAAACACAACATCCTCATAACTTGATTTAATGTTTCCCAGCACATGCTATCATAAGCTTGGTCCAAGTCAAGCTTTAAGAGCATGCATCCCGGTTTGGCTACCGAAAATCTCATCTTGTTCACAATCTCTTGGGAAAGTAGACAGTTATCTTATATACTTCTTCTCTATACAAATGCACCTTCATACTCAGAAATAGCATTAGAATGATATATTTTTAGTTTGCTAATAATCATACCTACTACAATTTTATAAATGGTTTGTCATAGGCAAATTAGTCTTAATTTAGAGCATTCAGAAGCATTTGGGACTTTAGGAATGAGTACCATTAGTGCCTCTTTCATGTAATCTAGCATATCACCTGAAATGAAGAATTTTTTTATGGCATTGCAAGTATCTTCATTCACAATGCTCCAGTATGATTTTAAAAAATAAGCATTTGCCCCGTCTATGCTAGGTGATTTATTGTTACTCATATTCATAATAGTAGTAAACATATCTTCTTTCGTAAATTATGAACTCATCTTTTCTTTCATCTCCACATTTAGACAATCTTCACTTCTGAACAACAACCAATCAGCCATAACACAGTTTTGTTTAGTCCATTTTTTTTAGAAGAAGTTCTTGTTGCGAATCTGATTTTAGGTAATAGAATTTTGATGATAATAAATACTTCTATTTCTCTACAACTATCTTGCCAACTAACTTTTTAGGACCATAAGATTAAAACTGCATTTGAACCAACTCAAGATTGGGTATACTAGGTCTGAGTCAGTTTGTAATCTTTTCCTTTTCTTGAGTCAATTGTAAAAGTTGTGGTTCCTGATGCTAAGTAACCTTGCACACACACACTTGAGGGAAAATTTTAGACTGTTTTTAGAGTTTACTATTTTTGGTCATATCGTCCGAGATGATCCAAAAATTGACTTGGATGATTGGTTAAAAATAGAAACCCTAATTAGGGCATTCTGGTTAAGGCAGCCGTCATTAAGTGCATTATCCTGGACTATATTCATATCGGTCAGGATGATAGGCTCAAAATAGAAAGAATCAGTCACCTAATCAATTTAGGTAGCTTTTATTTTTGGACATCGTCCAGGACATCATCCTGGACGATGCAGTACAATTATTCCTAAATTAATCTGGTAATTAATGAAAGCAATTAAGGTTTGATTTCTCAATCATATCATCCTGGATGATCTCAGGATTGGCTAGGATGATCAGTTGAAAAAATATTAGTTGTTCCTGGACAATCAAATATTGGTCAGCTTCTATTTAGGGCGATGCTCTGGATGATATGCACTGAATTAAACTAATCATCCAAGATGATAGCGAGATCGGCCTGGATGATTAGATTATTTTTTTATCATCCAGACATCCAATCAGGGTAATATTTTAGATGATATTCAATGACTTGTACTAATAATATAGGATGATATCCTATCATCCTGGATGATATGAACAAAAATGTTTTGATTATCCCAAATTATCTTGGCTGATTAAGCTTAGTTTAAACTGATCATACAGGATTATATTTATATCGTCCAGGATGGTAATGTCGGTTTATTATAATTAAGAGCTATTCTGAAGCTCTTATAATTAAGACCTCGTATTCTACCCAAGTGATCATCTTTTACTGCTTTCTTGACCTGAGAGAGGCTAAAGGCGAGGGAGAGAAAGGGAGAGAGAGAGAGAGAGGATCTTATGAGGAGGAGTTTATGAGGGGTTTCACAAAGGTTGCTCCAAGTAAGGATCCAATTCATCTTCTCCGATCACCATCCCTTATTCTTGGAGGTTCGAGAGAGGTCCACTTCAGCAATCGATCAAGATTCTCTGCTTGCTTCAGGAGGAAGCAAAAGGAGTTGGGTTCTCTGCCTCACCGATGTCGGTGGAAAGGAGGTTTTGTAAAGGCTTCTCCACCAAACTGTGGGAGAAAAAGGAGAGTCACTGAGTTTAGTGCAATACTCAGAGGGTGCCTCCGGGGAGTGGATGTAGGTCGAGTTGACCAAACCACTATAAATTTTTGTATTCTTTATTAATGTTTTTTCTGCATTTAATTTTTGCACTTTAAATTTCTTTGTGGTGAATTTTGATTTGATTTGAGTTTGTATTTTTTATTCAAAGATTTTTTTTAAATACCAATTCACCCCCCCCCCCCCCCCCCCCCTCTTTGATAGCTTTGGGCTAGTTCATAATGGATTAACATCCCTAACAAACTTTTAGTTCTCAATTATAGCGTGGATAGGTTCCAGATCAATTTCCATAGAGTCATCCGCTCCAACAATTTTATTGTTTTAATTTCTCATCTTTCTAGCCATTACATATGTGTGAAAGAATCGAGTGTTATTTTCTGGATTTAAACCATCCTCCATCACCTCAACTTTTTTATTTGCAGCAGATTTTTTGGATTTAAACCATCCTCCATCACCTCATCTTCTTGCAAATGCAAAATATCATTTTGTAGCACTTGTTTCTTTATGGTGAGTTCTCTCAATTTTTTTTTGCTCCAATAGTATAAATTTTTTAGATAACTTTTAATTTTCTTTTGAGGTCCTCTGCTACCTCTCAATGTTTCGTCTTCCTCTAAGCATTAGTAATGATCTCCCTTACGACCTCATATGAACACCACACATTCCCAAATCAAATTTCTCTAGGCCTAAGCAGCTTCAAACTAGAAAACTGAAGAAGTAGAGGGCAATGATATGATGCCACTCTAGGTAGATGTTTAATGACTGCATAAAAAATGCCCACAAAGCATTTTGAGTTTAGCCAAACTCTATTAAGCCTCTCCCATATTTGAGCAAGTCCAACTTTATTGTTGCACCATGTGAATTTAGGACCAATAAAACCTATGTCATGAACGTCGTTATTAGTCATGAACTCCTCCATCTCTTGAGGGACATGGGAGAATACAAATATTTTTCCTCCCTTCTTCTCATGCTTTTCCAGTAAGCAATTGAAGTCACCCCCTATGATATAAGGCTCCTCACTAGTAATATTTTCCTCAATCAATCTCTATAATTTCATTCTTTCATACAACTCTTTGTTGACATAAAAAATAGATATCTTCACTAAAAAAACCCATTGGTGTTATCAAGTTACCAATGATACATTGATTGGATGAATGCAGTATAGTAAAAGAAGATGTTCAAGTTTCCATAATGCTAAAATTCCTCCCGAAGTTCCACTAGCAGCAAAATGGTAGAACTCCCAGTCATTACCCACCATTTTCCTAACTCCATATTTATCCAACTTTTCAAGTTTTGTTTCCAAAAGACCAATGCAAAAAATGTCATTCTATAATATCAGACTCCTCAAGTAGTGGGAAGCTTCTTTCTTCTTTACTCCCCTGCAATTCCAAAACATTATAGAAGACATTTAAAGGTGGTGTGGGGATGAGGCCCTGACCTTTTCAAGACCTCGTTCTCCTTTTCTAGTTCTCTGATTAACCTTGATTGGTCCAAGAATCTTTTTTCTTTAGCAACCATAATTTAGGAGTGTTCTTACCTCCTCCCATCCTCCCATTCACATATGTTCCTTTATTCTCATCTCCAATGCCATTGCCTCCATGAGATATTTCTTCATGAATTTTTATTACTTTGTTCATCTTCTATAATATTACCTCTCCTTATGTTATATTCTATTATAGAATAGCTTCATTTTCTGCATCATTCACATTTTTTCTTGTCTCATTCTGGGTACCTTCGGTAGAATAAGTGATGGGTGTAGAATTGTCACCACATTCACCTTCAATCACCTAAGTAGATGGGTTAAACACCTCTAATGGCTCGGGGATTGCCAACCTCTCACTACTCTGCTCATTTTCTATAATTATTTCACCCTCTTCAATCAATATAGTGTTTACAACTTCCTTCTCTACTTCCACATTCAAATTTGTTTTTGTCTCATTGTTTCCCAAACTGACAGATTTAACTATTTCTTTTATAACAGGATTGTTTGAGTTCTTTTTAATGAAAGTCTTATTTACTGGCCTCCCATTAGAAACAAATTTAGTCTTGTTTCTTTAGTAATTCACATGCACCCATGCCCCATAATTTTTATTTTTCTCAATTTCTTGAACTAAATCATCATGGTTATATTGAGCTTGCTTACTATCACCTTCAACATGATTTTTCGCCACCATGCTTCCCTTCCTACAATCACTCTTAACATGCCCGATCATTCCACATTCAAAACAAAAAGTTGAAATTCTCTCATATTCAACTTTTTGAAAAACATCTTCCCACCATACCCTCCACCCAAACACCCAATGGGAGGGGTTGGTCTAATTTCATGCGAACATAAACTATTGCAAACTCTCTTCTCTCCCATTGAAACATGTTACCATCCAACATCAATGATACACCCACCAAAGAAGAAATTGTTGCTACAATACTCTCATCCCAACATTGCAAGGGCAGCTGATGCATTCTAATCCAAATAGGAGAAGTCCTTTCATCAATGAAGTACAAAGCTCTGGTGACCATCTATCCATGCCAAGAATGTGACCATTCACAAACCATGGGCCTCTTGAGAAAAAACCTTCCAGGGCTTCAAACATTTTGAAAGAACATAAAAACCAACCCATTCCTAGGATAGTAAAATGAAATTGATCAAATTGTCCCCATTGGCGCCTTAGTTTCCAGGCCACTATATGGGACAGTATTTCTCTACCAAATACCTTGCATACCAAAGAAATACTGTCTGTTAGCATTCTTAATTTTATATTCCTTAATCAGTTTCATTTCCTTCCCATCAACCGTCAAAACATCTTCCCCTTCATTAAAATTTTACTTAATGTAGGGCTTCTTAATCCATGGATTATCATAATTAATCTTTTTATCTTTATTCACAGTCATTTGATCAAACACATGTAATGCAATCTGGTCTTTAACTGAAGCAGACTCCACCATCAAAATCTCAGAATGCTTTGTTTGAATAGTTGCTATTTGAATGATTTATATTTGTGCAACTTATGTAGTTTTGATGATTCCAAACATTATTGTTCAGATGTATAATTATCTCCTAACAATTTCGAAGATTTGCACTTGCTCTTGTGTGTACTAACATTTCAGGAAAATCAGACTCCAGACTACGAAAACTTCAAATCAAATTCAACATGAGAAATTTTGTTTATTTGAAGTGTCTTTTCTTTTAATTAATTTTGAAAGGGAGTGATTGTAATTGAGTGAATAAAATCTCTCACACACAAACTAAGGAGATCTTGAAATTCTATACTGATCGTACAGGACGATATATATCGTACTGGACGATCTGTCAGTTATCTCCTATAAAGCATTTGGAACGAATAGGAACTTACTTCAAAAAATTTTTCTAAGTCCTATTCGTCCAGGACGAATTTTTATATCGTCCCCGGCGATGGGCGCTCTGGAAAATTTTCGTACAGACGAAAATAAATATCGTACCGGACGAACAGCTCTCTGGAAAATTTTCGTCCAGACGAAACCAAATTATCGTCCCCGGCGATGGGCGCTCTGGAAAATTTTCGTCCAGACGAAATAAATAATCGTCCAGGACGATCGGCTCTTTGGAAAATTTTCGTCCAGACGAACATATTTTCGTCCAAACGATAAACCGACTTAGGACAGTTTTCAGCAGTTTCTAGAACCGACCTTGTAATAACCGTTCGTACTGGACGAACCTAGTTCGTACAGGACGATAAGCTGTACGAAGTCATTTCGTACACATATACAAATTGGGTCGTTTCAGATCGTTTAAGTAAAATCGTCCAGGACGATCCACGATCGTACCGGACGATCCACTGCGTACAGAATTGAAAACTTGTAGTTTTTGGACGGTTTTTCATGTCTTTTGTATAAATACTTCAAATTAGACTGCCACCCAATCTTTTTGTCACTTGAACTTCGTGCCTATTGAGAGAATAGTCAAGGGGAGAGTGGAAGAGAGCATTCAAAGGAGGATTCCTACCATTGGAGCAAGAAGGATTCACTTGGATTGCTAAGGTAAGAATCTCTACTTGTGAAATTGGATTTCTTCACTCTTTTCTTTCTTTCTTCTAGGTTCTTGTGAGAAGATCATTCAAGAAGGTCCGGTTCTCTGCCGACACTTGAAAAGTGTGAACAGACGTGGGTTCTCTGCCTACACTAGGAGAGTGTAAAAGGAAGAAGGTTCTCTGCCTACACTTGGAGAGTGTGAACAGCCGTAGGGTTCTCTGCCCACACTAGGAGAGTGTGAAAGGACGACGGTTCTCTGCCAACACTGTGGATTGTGTAAAAGGATGACGGTTCTCTGCCGCACCGGGGAGTGGTGAAAAGAGGGTTTTGTACAGGCTTCTCCGCCTTGCTGTGGGTGCTAAAGGAGAGTCACTTTGTGGTATTAGTGCAATACTCAGAGGGTGCCTCTGAGGAGTGGATGTAGGTCTGGTTATAGACCGAACCACTATAAATCTGGTGTCATTTACTTTATTGTTTTTACGTTTCCGCATTTTAAATTTCTGTTTTAACAACTCTGTGGTTGAAAAACATTTTTCTACAAACTTTAAAAGAAAATTTCATTTCGGTTCAACTTTAAATTTTAAGAGGGTATAAAATTTTTAAAACTACCAATTCACCCCCCTCTTGGTAGCCTTGGGACATTTACTTAGGTTTAACAACCTAATTACTAGATTCAACAAGTGGTATCAGAGCATTGTTTCAAAATCATAAGTTTGAACTACTTTTTGATTAACGTAGATGGCTACATTTGGAAACCGAAACACACCTGAGGGTTACTCTATCACTAGACCTCCACTGTTTGACAATATTCCTTTTGATTTTTGGAAAACACGCATGTCTACTTTCTTACAGTCACTTGATTATCGCATGTGGATGTTAGTCCAGGAAGGTTACACAAAACCAACTAGATTAGTTGATGGAATTAGGGTAGATACACCCTATGCAGATTGGACTATAGAAGAACGTGACTTAGCACAATTAAATGCAAAATGTTTAAATAGTTTCTTTTGTGCTTTAAAATCTGAAGACTACATGCGAGTTTCTACTTGTAAAAGCGGAAAAGACATATGGGATAGACTTTGTATTACTTATGAAGGGACAAATGAGGTTAAGCAATCAAGGCTCAATATCTTGTTACATGACTACGAACTATTTCGCATGAAACCTAATGAATCTATATCTGACATGTACACAAGATTCACTCAAATTGTCACCTCTTTGCATGCACTTGGTAGGGAATTAACTAATGCTGAAATGGTTAATAAGATTCTTCGTTGTTTACCTACTGCATACGATGCTAAAATTACTGCAATTACAGAGTCAAAAGATCTGAACATTTATTCTATTGACAATCTTCTTGGTTCACTCATTGCTTACGAGCAAGGAGTAAGTCAAAGAAAGATTGATGCAGGTGAACCAAGAAAGGACAAGAATATTGCACTAAATGTGGAAGAGTCAGAAAGTGAACACTCACAACCTGAGGATGAAGATGATATAGCACTGATGACTAGACAATTCAAAAGCTTTTTAAAGAGGAAGCAGAAGAGACGCCAGCAATGGAATAGAGGTAAGTATAATAGAAATGGTAAGGTTTCTAATGAAGTGATTTGTTATGAATGCAGGAAACCAGGTCATATAAAGACTGATTGTCCAAAACTCAAAGCCACTCCTAGCAAGGAGAAGGTAGAGGAGAAACCAATGGTAATGAAGGGCAAGAAGAAGTTTCAAAAGGCTTTTTGGGCGGACTCAGCTTCAGACTCATCTGAGACTGAAAAAGAAGAAGAAGTCACCAACCTTTGCTTGATGGCAGATAAAGCTGAACAATCAGATCAAGAAGAGGTATGTGATTTAACTTATAATGAATTGTTTGAAGTTTCTGAACACATGCATGATGCATATAGGAAAACTAAAAAGATGCATGCTAGTTTAGTTTTAGAATTGGAAGAGCTTAATAAGGAACACGAAATCCTTAGGAAAGATCATGCTTTAATTGATAGCAACCACATGAAACTACTTGATGAATATGATGACTTGAATAAAAATTATGAGAATTTAAAATCATCCTATGCTGAACTTGAAAAAGAATTTGAGAAATTTAAGGATGAATCTGAGCACAAGACATATAGAGTCAATTATACAAATCGAATCTTGGAAGAAATGAATTCATTTTATAAACTTACTATAAGTGCTCTCGAGGATAATAGGAACCCCCCTAAACATGAAGATTTTACAAATCCTAAGTATTATCCTAAATTCATGAAATCCCTTAGAAGACAATCATATGAGAGAAAACATAGGAATATTTTTCCTAATGTTAAATGTAACAATTGTGGATTTTTGGGACATATATCTCACACCTGCACTTTAAAGATGAAACCTAATTTGGTGTGGAGAACTAAGATGCATAAACCTAGACATATCACACATGCATCTGATTATAAATTTCATAAAGGTGAACCCAAACTAGTTTGGGTTCCCAGGTCTAACATTTGAGAATTTTGCAGGTATACTCTCACACAAGACCTCGTGAGAGTATATGGTACCTGGACAGCGGATGTTCTAAGCACATGACTGGAGATACTGCTCAATTCATAACGCTGGAAGCCAGGAGTGGAGGCAAGGTTACACTTGGAGATAATACCACAAAGAAAGTGGTTGGATCAGGTATGATTGGAAACTTGAAAAACTTTTTCATAGATAATGTTTTATTAGTTGAAGGCTTGAAACATAATTTGCTTAGCATAAGTCAGCTATGTGATAAGGGCTATAATGTAAAATTTTTACCTACTAGTTGCATAATTAGCCTAAATGGAAAAATTGTTTTAAATGGAAAAAGGGTGAACAATGTTTACATGCTAGATTTAAATTGTATTCAATCTCCTACTGCTTTTTGTTTGAAAACTGTTTCTGATGAATCGTGGCTTTGGCATAGGAGACTTTGTCATTCTAGTATGAAAAATCTTAGAAAAATTACCCAAAAGAATTTGGTGAGAGGAATACCTAAACTAGACTTTACTAAGGACCATCTGTGTGATGCATGTCAATTAGGAAAACAAGTGAGGTCCTCATTTAAGTCCATTAAAGATCTTAGGACAAGTAAACCTTTAAAAATTCTACACATGGATCTTTTTGGACCAGTAAGCACTGTTAGTCTAGGAGGAAAGGTATATGGATTTGTTATAGTAGATGATTTTTCAAGATTCACCTGGGTTAAATTTCTTTTTCATAAGAGTGAATCATTTGAGGAATTCAGAAATTTTTCAACTTGGATACAAAGAAAACTAGGATGTGAAATAATTTCTATACAAAGTGATCATGGAGGAGAATTTGAAAATGAAAGATTTGAAGATTTCTGTAAAGAAAAGGGGATTGATCACAATTTTTCTGCACCTAGAACTCCTCAACAAAATGGAGTAGTTGAAAGAAAGAACAGAACATTAATAGAAGCCGCCCGAGCAATGTTAGCAGAATACTCTCTTCCTAGGTATTTTTGGGCTGAGGCGGTTAGCACTGCATGCTATGTTCTGAATAGGGTGAATGTGAGATCTAATTTGAATAAAACACCCTATGAGTTGCTAAAAGGAAGAACACCAAATTTGTCTCATTTGCATGTATTTGGTTGCAAGGTGTTCATACATAATAATGGAAAATCTGCCTTAGGAAAATTTGATCCAAAATCAGATGAAGGAATTTTTGTTGGATATTCAAGTGTTGGAAAATCTTATAGAGTATTCAACAAAAGAACTTTAGTCATTGAAGAAACCACACATGTTGTTTTTGATGAAAATGGAAACTTGGAAGAGCCAAAAGTTGTTGAAGAAGAAATTGAAGAAAACTCCCAAAATATTGATAGATTAAATTTGGAAGAAAATGTGGAAGAAAATTTAGAAAGAGAAGACCCTTTGCCTAGAGATTTGAGATTTTCTAAAAACCACCCAAAGGAATTAATCATAGGTGAACCAAGTGAGGGTGTTAGAACTAGGCGTGGATTAAACAAGGAAGTCAATCATTCAGCCTTTATTTCAACTGTTGAACCCACTAACATTGATCAAGCACTTTCAGATGAATTTTGGATATTGGCCATGCAAGAAGAGTTGAATCAATTTGTAAGAAATAAAGTTTGGGAACTAACTACAAGGCCAAAAGATCAAAGTGTTGTTGGAACCAAGTGGGTGTTCAAGAATAAAATGAATGACTCAGGAGTAGTCATTAGAAATAAGGCTAGATTAGTAGCTAAGGGGTATAACCAAATTGAAGGAATTGATTTTGAGGAAACTTTTGCCCCTGTAGCTAGACTTGAAGCAATTAGGGTTTTACTAGCCTTTGCCTGTTTTAAAGGTTTTAAATTGTTTCAAATGGATGTCAAAAGTGCCTTTTTAAATGGAGTAATTGAAGAAGATGTTTTTGTAGAACAACCTCCAGGTTTTGAAAACTCTAAATTTCCAAATCATGTTTTCAAATTAAAAAAGGCATTATATGGATTGAAACAGGCACCTAGGGCTTGGTATGAGAGGTTAAGCACCTTCCTACTTGAAAGATCTTTTGAAAAAGGAAGTGTGGATACAACTCTTTTTTAAGGAAAATTGGAAAGGATATACTTATTGTTCAAATTTATGTGGATGACATCATCTTTGGATCTTCAAATAAACATCTTTGTGATGATTTTTCTAAAACAATGAGTAGTGAATTTGAAATGAGTCTAATGGGAGATTTAAATTACTTTCTAGGATTTAGCATTAAGCAACTTGAGGAAGGTACTTTTCTTAGTCAAACCAAATATATTAAGGACATCCTCAAAAAATATGAAATGGACAATGCTAAACCTGTTAGTACACCAATGAGTTCTTCAGTTCAGTTAGATAAAGACCTTAAGGGAAAATCTGTTGATCAAAAGAAATTTAGAGGGATAATTGGATCTTTACTTTACTTGACTGCTAGCCGACCAGATATTATGTTTAGTGTTTGCTTATGTGCTAGATTTCAATCAGATCCAAAAGAATCACATTTGACAGCAGTGAAAAGGATTTTAAGATATCTACTAGGAACTCAAAACTTAGGAATTTGGTATCCTAAGTTTAGCTCTTCATTTGAAATTATTGGTTACTCAGATTCTGACTTTGCAGGCTGTAGAGTGGATAGGAAAAGCACTTCTGGAACATGTCAATTCATTGGAAATTCATTAGTTTCATGGTCTAGTAGAAAACAAAATTCAGTGGCACTATCTACTGCAGAAGCAGAATACATTGCATTAGGAAGTTGTGTGGCACAAGTACTTTGGTTAAAACAACAGTTGATTGACTTAGGATTAACTATAGGCACTATTCCAATTTATTGTGACAATACTAGTGCTATTTGCATTTCCAAAAATCCTATTCAACATTCTAAAACCAAACACATTGATATAAGGCATCATTTCATAAGGGATCATGTATCCAAAGGAGAAATTGAACTCATACATGTTTCAACTGAAAATCAACTTGCAGACATTTTTACAAAACCTTTAGCCTTTGATACCTTCAGTACTTTAAGAACAAGGCTTGGTGTTATTGATTTGAATGCTTAACCAAAATGTCTTTGCAACATTGATACTTGTTGTGTTTTGTTTTTGTGATTTTGTGAATTTTGTGTTTTTGTATGAATTGTTTTTGAATTTATGTTTTTTTTTGTTCTGTCTTATGTTTTCTGTGTTGTTGATTATTTTTGTTGTTTTTGTTAAATTAAAAATTTAAAAATCAAAAATTTTTTTTAGGAAATCGTCCAGGACGAAATTTTTCGTACGGGACGATGTGTTAAGAAACAGTTTGCGCGAATTTAAACCATTTTGAGAGCAGTTTTTTATTGGATCGTCTGTACGATCTGTGATCGTCCAGTACGAATTTTTTTTCTCTCTCTCAAACGTCGGGACGATTGAATGCAGCGGTTGAGTGGATAAGACAGTTTTTAATACGAATTTCGTCTGTACGAAATTTTTTTTTCGTATGTACGAACATGTGTCGATTCATTGTAGGGGACGGTTTTCAAGAGTCATTAAAACGAAACGCTTTTTGATCGTCTGTACGAAATATTTTCGTATGTACGATCGGTCAAGTCAAAAAGCCTGTACGAAGGGACGCATCGTAAGTTGTGTTGAATACGAAAAGCCGTTACATTTTGGACGAATTAGATCGTCTGTACGAAATTACTTCATCCAGACGAACGATAATTTTTCGTCCAGGACGAATATTTTCGTCCAGGATGAACATATCGTTTTTCTTTAAATATGAGGGCTTTCAAACTTGACAATCACACTTTCAAACATCTTTTTCAATCCCTTTCTACATCAAATCAACTATGGCCTCCTCTAGCAAAAGTCAAAAAGTTTTGGTGAAGAAACCCAACAGGAATGCTCCAGACAACTTCCTTTCCAAAGCAAATGAGGAATCTTTTCCTCGTTTTGCTTCTGCAAAAATCACTCCGTCTCGCATTCTTATCCAAACGGAGTTGAAATTTCGGGTATTACACCTCTTCGCCTCAACCCAATTTCATTTCATTCTCTCTCTTGTCCACCTCTACAATAAGCAAACCTACCATTACTTCCTAGCCAACATGAGTTTCAATCCTGACCACTCTATCATTAGTTCTTTTGTTTTTAAGAAAAAAAGTTGAGATCACCAAGCACGACCTTGGTGCATTTTTAAACTTAAGGACTGAAGGATATAGAGCCCACACCCTAATGTCAGAAAACGTCTTCCATTGGTATGAAATCAATAGGGTAATTAGAGAAAATGGAATTGACAATCATGTTGCTAGAGTGGCCGGTATGACCCAAGATGCCCGAATCATCCAGCATATCCTTAGATCTTCAATTATTCCTAAAGTTGGTGATAGGATAAACATAACCCCTCTCCTCTCTTGTCTAACTTTTTTAATCATGAAAAGACAACCTATCGATGAAGCCCAACTCATCCTAGATCATATCTATGGGCTTTCAGAAATAGGACATCCTGATCAGAAGAGGAAGAAGAATATTTCTTTAGGGCACTTGATTACTTATGTTTTGGAGAAGAAGTACAATATAGTCCATCCTGATGAGGAATATGAAGAGCCAGTTTATTACAACGATGCATCTTTCAGACTGCTCTTCAGGGAGGAAAAAGAAAAAGAAAAAGCACATGGCAGTGCTTCAGAAGAAGAAGAAGAAGGAGTGCAAGCTTCTGCTTCTCAATCAGATTACCAGAATCTGATTGAGAGATTTGATAGACTAGAGACTCACATTGATCAAAGGTTTGATCAATTTGATGCTCATCTTACGCAGCAGCAACATGACATTGGTAATATTAGAGATGAAGTTCATGAAATAAATACCAATGTAATGTTAATGGCCTCCTACTTCAATCTCTTTGGCGGCATTCCTCCTCCTCCTCCTCCAGAACAGTAGAAGTTTTTTTTTTTGTGTGTCTGTTGTATTTTTTGTTTTGTTGTTATGTTTTTTTTTAAGTTCAATGTTTTTATGTAATTTTTTTTTAATCAATGAAAGTTTGTTTGTCTTAGATTTGTTTTGAAATGTGCCTAATCTTTATGAATTTCATTAATATTGTTTTTAATCTACATTGTGCTCAAATTCGATTGTAATGTGAGATTATCTATATTAGAAAATCTAGACTTTCTAAATTTATAATTTGTCTATAACTTGTTGTATTTAGAATTTTTAAATTCATGTCTATTCATTTAGACTACATAAAATTTAATATTGTTATTGCAATTTTGATGTTATCTTATTTTGTATTTCTATGCTCAAATGATATTTATGCACCTAGAAATATTTGAAATGTTAGATTATAGATTTTGGAAAGAATTGGTCAAATTACTCTTGAAAATTGTACAAATGTACAAAAATCAAAAGGGATTCGCAAAAATTTGCAAAGTGAAAAAGAGGCACAAAATAAGCCCAACCAAAGACAAATGCACAAAAATGTGCTCCAAAACTTTGAAAAGATGTGCAAAGCACCACATGAGGTAATTCTCTTCTTTCCAAATTCGTTTAATCTCTTGATTCAAGTTGATCTAATGTTCATTTATATTCTATTGAACTTTGAAATATAGAATTTTTTTTACATCTCACTTGTAATGATTTTCAATAATCAAAATGTCTAAATTGAATCATGTCTTTGATAAATTCTTCTTACTTACAATGTTATATCATTTCATAAATTTTATGAATTTCTATGATTGACCTAATATCTTTAGTTTAAAATTGCATACTCTATGTCAAATCACAATTTAGATTAAATTTTAACAATGAATTTCATATTATTATTTACATTTCTTGTCTTTTTCTTCTTCACTTTTTGTTGCTGTCAAAAAGGGGGAGAAATTATTATGTTTATGTTTGTGTTTGTGTTTTTGTTTTGTGATTTTTGTTTTCTGTTAAAAACACAAATATTGTTTTTGTTTTTGTGATTTGTGTTTTCTGTGTTAAAATTTTTGAAAAACAAAAATATTGTTCTTTAATGCCTCCTTATTTTAATGTACTCATAAATTTAGGGGGAGTTTAGGAGATAAGAGATTATATTTTAACTTGAAACCATACTAATAATAATTGTTTTGCCATCATCAAAAAGGGGGAGATTGTTTGAATAGTTGCTATTTGAATGATTTATATTTGTGCAACTTATGTAGTTTTGATGATTCCAAACATTATTGTTCAGATGTATAATTATCTCCTAACAATTTCGAAGATTTGCACTTGCTCTTGTGTGTACTAACATTTCAGGAAAATCAGACTCCAGACTACGAAAACTTCAAATCAAATTCAACATGAGAAATTTTGTTTATTTGAAGTGTCTTTTCTTTGAATTAATTTTGAAAGGGAGTGATTGTAATTGAGTGAATAAAATCTCTCACACACAAACTAAGGAGATCTTGAAATTCTATACTGATCGTACAGGACGATATATATCGTACTGGACGGTCTGTCAGTTATCTCCTATAGAGCATTTGGAACGAATAGGAACTTGCTTCAAAAAATTTTTCTAAGTCCTATTCGTCCAGGACGAATTTTTATATCGTCCCCGGCGATGGGCGCTCTGGAAAATTTTCGTACAGACGAAAATAAATATCGTACCGGACGAACAGCTCTCTGGAAAATTTTCGTCCAGACGAAACCAAATTATCGTCCCCGGCGATGGGCGCTCTGGAAAATTTTCATCCAGACGAAATAAATAATCATCCAGGACGATCGGCTCTCTGGAAAATTTTCGTCCAGACGAACATATTTTCGTCCAAACGATAAACCGACTTAGGACAGTTTTCAGCAGTTTCTAGAACCGACCTTGTAATAACCGTTCGTACTGGACGAACCTAGTTCGTACAGGACGATCAGCTGTACGAAGTCATTTCGTACACATATACAAATTGGGTCGTTTCAGATCGTTTAAGTAAAATCGTCCAGGATGATCCACGATCGTACCGGACGATCCACTGCGTACAGAATTGAAAACTTGCAGTTTTTGGGCGGTTTTTCATGTCTTTTGTATAAATACTTCAAATTAGACTGCCACCCAATCTTTTTGTCACTTGAACTTCGTGCCTATTGAGAGAATAGTCAAGGGGAGAGTGGAAGAGAGCATTCAAAGGAGGATTCCTACCATTGGAGCAAGAAGGCTTCACTTGGATTGCTAAGGTAAGAATCTCTACTTGTGAAATTGGATTTCTTCACTCTTTTCTTTCTTTCTTCTAGGTTCTTGTGAGAAGATCATTCAAGAAGGTCCGGTTCTCTGCCGACACTTGAAAAGTGTGAACAGACGTGGGTTCTCTGCCTACACTAGGAGAGTGTAAAAGGAAGAAGGTTCTCTGCCTACACTTGGAGAGTGTGAACAGCCGTAGGGTTCTCTGCCCACACTAGGAGAGTGTGAAAGGACGACGGTTCTCTGCCAACACTGTGGATTGTGTAAAAGGACGACGGTTCTCTGCCGCACCGGGGAGTGGTGAAAAGAGGGTTTTGTACAGGCTTCTCCGCCTTGCTGTGGGTGCTAAAGGAGAGTCACTTTGTGGTATTAGTGCAATACTCAGAGGGTGCCTCTGAGGAGTGGATGTAGGTCTGGTTATAGACCGAACCACTATAAATCTGGTGTCATTTACTTTATTGTTTTTACGTTTCCGCATTTTAAATTTCTGTTTTAACAACTCTGTGGTTGAAAAACATTTTTCTACAAACTTTAAAAGAAAATTTCATTTCGGTTCAACTTTAAATTTTAAGAGGGTATAAAATTTTTAAAACTACCAATTCACCCCCCTCTTGGTAGCCTTGGGACATTTACTTAGGTTTAACAACCTAATTACTAGATTCAACATGCTTATCTACATTTAGACAAATATTTTTGTTCTCAAAACTCAAGGAATTCGTATTTATCACACTATTGTCGGTATTGCATTTGAATTTCCAAATCTATTAACAAAAATGTTCAACCCTGATGAACAAGCCTTAGGGTCAACAACCTTTGATCGAGACAGTCTAGCCATTTTCAAAACACGAGGTGTTTTATATTCAAAATCTAGAGAAACATCCTTTTTCTTATCTTCAACATGAGTAATATTATTAAAAATATAGCCATCATTTTCATTTATCACTAACATGCCTTTCGATCTTCTTCTTCGTGCTTCCTCCGCATCAAGAGAAAACCCACCATTAGCTCTACCAAGTTTGATTTTGTTCTGAACTGCCAATCTTCCATTAGGGCTAGCCTTCATTATGGTATCCAATGATGGCCGACGGCCATCCGCTGCCATGTCCTAAATGCCTGCAAAAAAGATGGATGAAAAATCGGGAGTGATGAATTTGAAACTTTCTCTCTCTAACGGGAGCTTCTCTCTCTAATGGGAGTTGAGAAAAGCAAAAGATTGCATTAATAAAAACTAAAAGCTATTACAAACTAGATCCATAGACCGATTCCTCCTTTAACACTTGATTAAAAATAGGTGGAATCTTATTCATATCTAAACTATCCCAAGAAAAGTTTCTAAAAAGAGCATATTTAGCACATATGCTTGCTAAATTATTGCAACCTCTATTCACCCAATTAAAAATAACAAAATTAAAATCTTTTAAGAAAGTGAGCTCATCTTTCTAATTACCTTTAAGATTTTGTAAGAACATGATAACGTTTTTGTTGTCTCCTTTAATGATAATGCCTTTGTAGCCTTACATCCAATCCTTCTTAATTTCCTTAATCATATAGACCACCAATAGTTCAAGAAATGAAATGTCCCAATGATTAAAAGTGATACCATAGGCTAGGAGAAGTCTTCCTCTACAATATCTGATAACACCACCTACTCCTCCTATATAAGAATTTGATAATGAAGCATCAACATTAATTTTGATCTAGTCGGGTGGAGGGGGGTGCCAATGATTACACAGTCTAATGGACTGATTGATACCCCAATGGCCCAACAACTTGCTATCTCCCATAAAGGAAACTGAAGCATAGCTAACATAATTCAAGGCTAATACCAAAGCACTTACATCTTTCCCTCCATAAATAAGATGACTCCTTGCCCACCAATGGTGATAAACAACATTACAGTAAATATTGGTAATGAATTTATGATATTTAGCACCTGATTCCATCCTATTCCAGCATTGTTAAAAAGAGTTAAAAATAGAAAAGCTAGAGCCACATTTTTTAAGATAATTCATCACCTGTACCATCTTCGAACAATTGACCGTGATATGGTCAATATCTTCTCTTACATTACAACCTCTTGTACACCCAAACTCCTCTAAAATTCTTCTTTGGAATAGAAAAAAAGAATGCTAGAATAGAATTATTGACTAAGCGCCACCAGAACACTTCCACCTGAGGTCTCAATTTAAGTTTTTAAGGCAATCCCAAAATATATAAGGCTCTTCTTCTATTATTGAAGCTTTATAAGCTAAAGTATGAATTGACATACCTGATTTAAATTTTATAAGCTCAACTTCATCTTCATCCATAATTTGAATCTTACAAATTAAGGAAACATGTTCTTCACCAAAAAGAGAACAAAGCATCTCTAAATTCCATCTTCCATCCACAATAAGGTTATCCACATTCAAATTATGATTATCTAGAATAGTCATATACGTTGGCCATAAGTTTAGACTCTTATCTAAAATCCAAATGTCATTATAAACACCCATGTTACTTTCAGATCCAACCTTCCATCTTACAATTTTATTTAGATACTTCATGCCATTCACTATGATTTTTGAAGGAAGAGCTAATTTTACTCCCACAAGTTCTATGCTTATGAAATTTGAATTTTTCTCCCAGCATCTCGTACAACAATGATTCATTGTTATCTATAATTTTCCAAGCCAACCATGCTCTTGAAGGACCAGCTATATCCAAGTTGGAACGGAGACCTCTCCCTCCCCAACAGCTCGGTTTGCAGAGATTCTCCCAACTCACATAGTGTAAATCAAGTTTACCATCATTTTTGTCCAAAATGAATTTTCTACAGATTTTATCCAATTCCTTCAATACATTTTTAGGAACCCAAGAAAGAGAGCAGTAAAAAACTGGAATATAATTGAATGAAGATTTAATGAGAGTAAATTTCCCAGCCATTGATAAGAGTTTTGAATCCCAAATGTTGATCAACCTCATAGCTTTATCAATGATAAATTGATAATCCTCAGCCACTATTCCTCTCAACACCATTTTAATACCAAGGTAGTTGAATTCCTTCACCACCTTGAAGCCCATATTCTTTCAATAGATCTTCTCTTCCTCTTCTTCACATGGTTTCCAAAAATCATCATTGATTTTCTTGCATTTATGTTTTGTTCTATCAAACTACAAAAATTGGATAAAAAATTTATAATTTCCTTTACATCTCCTATATTAGCTTCAGAGAAAATTAGAATGTCATCAGCAAAAAGAAGATGAATAATCCTTGTACCATTGTGCATAATTTGAATGCCCAATGAATTCCCATTATGTATAAACACATTAGTGAGGAGTTGAAAGCATAGAATGAAGAGGTATGGTGATAAGGGTTATCCTCATCAAAAACCATTCCTTGCTTTAATCCATTTCGAAAGAGGTCCATTGATTAATAAAGAAAATTTAGGATCAGTTGCACAGTCCATGATCCAACCAGAGAATTTACATAGAAAATAAAAAATCCCTAAAACATTCTCTAAAGTTTTCCAGCACATGCTATTGTAAGCTTGTTCCATGTCAATTTTAAATGAAACCATAGCTTTAGGAGCTTTAGAAAACTTGAATTTGTGAAATACCTCCTAAGCCACCAGAATGTGATCCTCAAGAGATATGTCATTAAGAAAACTTGCTCGCTCTATAGATATAAGTCTATGAATATTTGGTTTCATTTGATTAAGTAGGATTTTGTCTATCATCTTATATATAGTCTTGCATAGACTAATTGGTCTGAATTGGTTTGGAGTAGATGGATTTTCCACTTTCGGAATAAGAACTATTAAAGTTTCTATCTATCCTTCATTCATTGGACCAAATTTAAAGAAAGATCTAAAGCATTCCAAAAATCATATTTAATATTATGCCAATACAATTTTATGAAGGAATAGCTAATACTGTCATTCCCAGGTGAGTTTTTCCCCTCGATATGCAGCACCACAGCTTCCACTTCTTCCATAGAAATATCCTTATTTAAGCATTCCTTGTCACTGTCTTCCAGCTTATAAATTGGAATAAGCCAACATATCAAATTACATGATCTATCTTTCCATTTTCCTTCAAAGAATTCCAAAAGAATATCTTCAATTTGTTCTTGTTCTTCCAAAATTGAGCCAGAGCTATCTTTAACTTTGAAAATCCAATTGGACTTCTTCCTGGCCGAAGCGAATGAGTGAAAGAATTTAGTATTCAAATCATCATTAGGCAACCACTCTACCTTGGCTCTTTTCTTCCACCATGTACATAACCTAGCAAGGATTGAATTGAGTTCATTCAATTTCTCTTTAAGAATACAACTTTCCTCCTCCGAAAGCCACCCAGCTTCAGCCTCCTTCAATTAGAGCTCCAATATAATATCCTTTAGCTTTTCTTTATACTTAAAGTGGTTCTTATGCTTTGCTCTACTCCAAAAAAAAAAACTTTTTAATGCTCTTTTAAATTTTTTGTTTAGCTTCTCAGCACAATCGCCTTCGATTTTAATTTTCCAAGCAGCTTTGACAATAGACTCTAAGGTAGGGATAAGATGCCCAAACCTCCTCAAATCTAATTATTTCCTGCGATTTGAATCCATTATCCAGGAAACAAGCTGTGACTATGATCCGATACAACTCTAGCAAGATGTCTCACTACCATCTTATTGGAAGAATTCAAAGAAGCCATAATTAAAAAACATCTATCTAGTCATTCCAAGATGCAAGCACCTCCCACCTTGTTATTACATCATGTAAATTTTGGCCCAACAAAATAAATCTCATGGATATCATTATTCACTATGAAGGGTTTCATTTCTTTTGAAGCTAGAGAAAAATGAAAATTTCTTCCACCCCTCTTATCCTCTTTTGATAGCAAACAATTGAAGTCCCCTATGTTACAAATCTATTTTCATGGCTTATGTTTTGATGATTGACAAACACTATTTCTCTTGGACTGCTTGATGCTTCTAACTTTTTTTGGAATCGAAGATCAAACAAACAGACGAAGCCAGTTCAGGATTGCGTAGGTTTAGGGTTGAGTCAGTCTGTACTTTTATTTTTCACTTCTTGAGTCTAATTGTAATGGTCAAAGAGACTGATGCTAAGTAACCCTACTCACACACACTTGAGAGACTTAGAATTTCTGTTTTTACTCATATCGGCCAGGACGATATTTACATCGTCTTGGACGATCAGGCTGAAAATGGAAAGTCTAAATAAGGACTCTTAATTAAGGAAGCCGTCATTAACATATCGGCCTGGACGATACGTGTATCGGCCAGGACGATAAGCTCAAAATAGAAAGAAGTTTCCACCATAGACAATTAAGGTATGCTGTATTTTTAAATTTTCGGCCAGGATGATCATTGATCGGCCTGGATGAAATTCTCAAATTATGCCTTAATTGATCAGGAAATCAAGGGAGTAATTAAGGATGATTGATATGATCATATCGTCCTGGACGATCACAGAATCGGCCTGGATGATCCATTCAAAAAACCTTAAGTTACTTCAGGACGATAAATATCTGCCAGCTCGTATTCAGGGCGATGCTCTGGACAATTTTTCTCTGATTTGAACTAATCGGCTGGGACGATCGTGAGATTGGCCTGGATGATCAAGCCAATTTTCAATCATCCAGTTTTACATCCAGAGCGATGCTCTGGCCGATCTTCTGAGTTTTGTACTGATCGGTCAGGCTGATGTCCATATCGGCCTGGACGATATTGTCGGCAATTTGCAATTAATGAGCTCCTTTGAAGATCTTCTATTTAAGAACTCTTGTTCAACGTTTTGGAAGACCTTTGGCTGCTGCCTTGACCTAAGAAGGCCTTGAGGAAAGAAAGAGAGAGAGGGAGAGAGAGAGGATCTTGTGAGGGGGAGCTTGTGAGGGGATTCACAAGGGTTGCTTCAAGGATCGCTCTGCTTGTTCTTCGTCTAGAGTTTCTCATCCGTGGAAGGGTCGGTAGAGATAAGGAGTTAGCTTTTAGTTGTGGTTCTCTGGCAGCTTCAGGAGTAAGCAAAAGGAGGTAGGTTCTCTGCCTTGCCGGGGTGGAAAAAAGGAGGTGCTTTGTAAAGGCTTCTTCGCCTAGCTGTGGGGGATAAAGGAGAGTCACGTTTGTAGTGCAATAATCGGAGGGCGCCTCTGGGGAGTGGACGTAGGTCGAGTTGACCGAACCACTATAAATTTCTGTGTTCTTTTTTTCTTGCTTCCGCACTTTTATTTCCACTTTTATTTTTGTGGTGTGATTTTGGTTTATGTGATTTTTATTCTTTGTGAAAAGAAATTTTTTAAAATTCCAATTCACCCCTCCCTCTTGGTTAGCTTGGGCCAGTTCTATAGGGCTTAACATCCCTAACAAACTTTCAAGTGGTATCAGAGCGGGATTCGAAAATTTAACTTTGAAAACTTTTTGAATTTGATCCATGGCTAACCTTGGGAATCGTAACACTACGGAAGGGTATTCTATTACCCGACCTCCCCTGTTCAATAACCTACCTTTTGATTTTTGAAAAACTTGCATGTCAACATTTTTAAAATCTACGTATTATCGCATGTGGATGCTTATCAAAGAAGGTTATTCTCCACCTTCTCGTGAAATTAAGGTGTTAAAATTGAAGTTGCTTTTACTGAATGGACTTTCGATGAACGAGATTTAGCTCAATTGAATGCAAAATGTTTGAATTGCTTTTTCTGTGCTTTAAAATCTGAGGATTACATGCGTGTCTCCACTTGAAAAACTGATAAAGAGATTTGGGATAAATTGTGCATCGCCTATGAAGGTACTAATGAGGTTAAACAATCCCGTTTGGACATTCTCTTGCATGACTACAAACTTTTTCGTATGAAACCTCATGAATCGATTTCTGACATGTACACAAGGTTTACTCAGATAATTACTTCACTGCATGCACTAGGAAAAGAACTTTCAAACTATGAAAAAGTTAACAAGATTTTGAGATGTTTGCCTTTGTCGTATAATGCTAAAATCACTGCAATCACTGAATCTAAGGATTTGAACACTTATTCTATTGATAACTTACTTGGCTCACTCATTTCTTATGAGAAAGGGGTGAATCAAAGAAATCTTGATGCATGTGAGAAGAAGAAAGAGAAAACAGTTGCATTAAAGGCACACAAATCGGATTCTGAATCTTTCGGGTCTGAAAGCGATGAAGTTGCCTTCATCACAAGGCAATTCAAAAACATTCTAAGGAAAAAACAAAGGCATCATCAAAATTGGAGAAAATGTAAGGATCATAAATATGTTAAAGAATCTTCTGATATTGTTTGCTATAATTGCAGGAAACCAGGACATGTGAGAACTGATTGCCCGACACTTCAAGATAACACAAGCAAGGAAAAGATTGAGGAGAAACCTAAGTTCAAGAAGGACAAGAAGAGAATCCAAAAGGCTTTCTAGGCGGAATCTGGTACTGACGCCTCTGAGACTGAACCAGAGGAACAGACTACAAACTTGTGTTTAATAGGAGAAGATCAAAGTGATGAGGAAGAGGTATGTAAACCAACCTATGATGAACTATTTGAGATTTGTGAGAAAATACATGCATCATACAAAAAACTCAAGAAAACTCATGCCAGCCTAAAATTAGAACTTTTAAATTTACAAAAAGAGCATGAAGTTTTTCTCAAAGATCATGCAACTATTGATTCAAATCACATGGCTCTTTTTGATGAATTTGATGATTTAAACAAAATGTATTTGGAATTAATTCATGAAAATAATGCATTAAAAGTTTCACACACCTCACTTAAATCTGATCTTAAGAAATCTAAAGAGATTGAGAAAAAGTTGAGGATTGATAATGATACATTAAAAAGAACTAACTTGAGGATTCAAAATAATTTTTCTACATGTAAGAAAAATTAGATGACATCTACTTTTGATCCTAAGCCAGAACCTAGGAAGAGGCATTATAACTCAAATCATTTAAGAAACCCTTTTCCTGGAGTTAGATATTTTTCATGTGGCTTGCTAGGACACATCTCACACACTTACACCGTTCACCATAGTACACATTGGGTGTGGAGACCTAAGAAGCATGATTCACAACTTACCATACCTGCATTGCATTCTACTTTTCCTAAGAAGGGGCCCAAACCTGTTTGGGTTCCTAAATTTAACTGTTGTTAAGTTTTGCAGGAGTGCTCTCACCAAAGACCTTGTGGGAGCATGGGATAACTGGACATATGAAGGCTCGCAGCTCATACATGCTCAAACCTGCTGCTTCAATAATTCCTTGAAATGTGTTTTGTTTCAGTGTGTTTTATTTCTGCTTTGTTTGTGTTTTTTTTTAATGTGTTTTGTTTTCACATTTCTTTTTAATTGACTTTCCATATGTTAAATCTTTTCAAGATTTTTAGATTTTAAAGTTTTGAGGATTGTGTTTAGCTTTTCTAAAATTGGTTAAAGGAAGAAACACCATTGATGGTATCCCTCCTTCCGACCTTGTTTAGTGGCATGACTTTCTTCTCTAAACAAAAGCCTAACTCACTTTTAGCCAATGGTTTTTGAAACTAAGATTCTTTTTATCTTGCTACAAAAAATCTATCTTATGCATAATATCCAAAGTTCTTATATATCTCTCAAGTTATTTGAGATCTTGCCCTTGCACTGATCATATGATTCTTTAGTTTTGTTTTGTGAGTTATTCTTCCCTATGTTAGAGAGAGCTCCTATTTTCTAATATTTGTAGGATATACTCATAACTGAGCTTCTTTTAAGAGTTTGCAAAAGAGCTTTTAGCTTGCAAGAATTAAAAAGGAAAGAGGCCAATGACGCCAAATTGAAAAAGAAAAATATATACACAAATGAGTATCAAAAATCAAGATGCTCAAAGAGCCAAATCAAAGATACAAGAGGCATAAAATAAGCCCACTAAAAAGAAAGCTATCCTCTCTTTTTAAAACTTTTAAAACTTAGAAGAACTTATGGGTTATATGAGATTTTCAAAGACTTGATTTCAAGTTTCATGATTGAGAAAAATTACTTTGTTTTATTATTTATGAGAATTTTTTTTGTAAACAAGTTTTGATTGAATCTTCTTTTTTGCCCGATTAGGTTTATTTTGAGTTAAGCCCTTTTTGTTTTCAAAAGAAAATTTGTACCATAAAGAACGTTTGATCTAGGGTTAGCAGAATCGAATATTTTACCTTTGTCTGATTGGGATTGGCTAAACTCCTTGATCTTGTGGAACTCTAATGTTTAAAACTTCTCATATGATACCTCCATAAAACAAAACAAAAAAAGAAATTCAAAAATATTCATTTTTTTTCTCTCGTTGTGTTTTTGCTTTCTTTTACTGTGTTTTTTTTTCTATTTTTCTTTTGTTTTATTTTTTGAGGGCCTTGATCATCACCATCTTTTCATTGGTTTCATTTTCTAGTCACATCGTACTGGACGATCTGTCAGTTATCTCCTATAGAGCATTTGGAACGAATAGGAACTTGCTTCAAAAAATTTTTCTAAGTCCTATTCGTCCAGGACGAATTTTTATATCGTCCCCGGCGATGGGCGCTCTGGAAAATTTTCGTACAGACGAAAATAAATATCGTACCGGACGAACAGCTCTCTGGAAAATTTTCGTCCAGACGAAACCAAATTATCGTCCCCGGCGATGGGCGCTCTGGAAAATTTTCATCCAGACGAAATAAATAATCGTCCAGGACGATCGGCTCTCTGGAAAATTTTCGTCCAGACGAACATATTTTCGTCCAAACGATAAACCGACTTAGGACAGTTTTCAGCAGTTTCTAGAACCGACCTTGTAATAACCGTTCGTACTGGACGAACCTAGTTCGTACAGGACGATCAGCTGTACGAAGTCATTTCGTACACATATACAAATTGGGTCGTTTCAGATCGTTTAAGTAAAATCGTCCAGGACGATCCACGATCGTACCGGACGATCCACTGCGTACAGAATTGAAAACTTGCAGTTTTTGGGCGGTTTTTCATGTCTTTTGTATAAATACTTCAAATTAGACTGCCACCCAATCTTTTTGTCACTTGAACTTCGTGCCTATTGAGAGAATAGTCAAGGGGAGAGTGGAAGAGAGCATTCAAAGGAGGATTCCTACCATTGGAGCAAGAAGGCTTCACTTGGATTGCTAAGGTAAGAATCTCTACTTGTGAAATTGGATTTCTTCACTCTTTTCTTTCTTTCTTCTAGGTTCTTGTGAGAAGATCATTCAAGAAGGTCCGGTTCTCTGCCGACACTTGAAAAGTGTGAACAGACGTGGGTTCTCTGCCTACACTAGGAGAGTGTAAAAGGAAGAAGGTTCTCTGCCTACACTTGGAGAGTGTGAACAGCCGTAGGGTTCTCTGCCCACACTAGGAGAGTGTGAAAGGACGACGGTTCTCTGCCAACACTGTGGATTGTGTAAAAGGACGACGGTTCTCTGCCGCACCGGGGAGTGGTGAAAAGAGGGTTTTGTACAGGCTTCTCCGCCTTGCTGTGGGTGCTAAAGGAGAGTCACTTTGTGGTATTAGTGCAATACTCAGAGGGTGCCTCTGAGGAGTGGATGTAGGTCTGGTTATAGACCGAACCACTATAAATCTGGTGTCATTTACTTTATTGTTTTTACGTTTCCGCATTTTAAATTTCTGTTTTAACAACTCTGTGGTTGAAAAACATTTTTCTACAAACTTTAAAAGAAAATTTCATTTCGGTTCAACTTTAAATTTTAAGAGGGTATAAAATTTTTAAAACTACCAATTCACCCCCCTCTTGGTAGCCTTGGGACATTTACTTAGGTTTAACAACCTAATTACTAGATTCAACATGCTTATCTACATTTAGACAAATATTTTTGTTCTCAAAACTCAAGGAATTCGTATTTATCACACTATTGTCGGTATTGCATTTGAATTTCCAAATCTATTAACAAAAATGTTCAACCCTGATGAACAAGCCTTAGGGTCAACAACCTTTGATCGAGACAGTCTAGCCATTTTCAAAACACGAGGTGTTTTATATTCAAAATCTAGAGAAACATCCTTTTTCTTATCTTCAACATGAGTAATATTATTAAAAATATAGCCATCATTTTCATTTATCACTAACATGCCTTTCGATCTTCTTCTTCGTGCTTCCTCCGCATCAAGAGAAAACCCACCATTAGCTCTACCAAGTTTGATTTTGTTCTGAACTGCCAATCTTCCATTAGGGCTAGCCTTCATTATGGTATCCAATGATGGCCGACGGCCATCCGCTGCCATGTCCTAAATGCCTGCAAAAAAGATGGATGAAAAATCGGGAGTGATGAATTTGAAACTTTCTCTCTCTAACGGGAGCTTCTCTCTCTAATGGGAGTTGAGAAAAGCAAAAGATTGCATTAATAAAAACTAAAAGCTATTACAAACTAGATCCATAGACCGATTCCTCCTTTAACACTTGATTAAAAATAGGTGGAATCTTATTCATATCTAAACTATCCCAAGAAAAGTTTCTAAAAAGAGCATATTTAGCACATATGCTTGCTAAATTATTGCAACCTCTATTCACCCAATTAAAAATAACAAAATTAAAATCTTTTAAGAAAGTGAGCTCATCTTTCTAATTACCTTTAAGATTTTGTAAGAACATGATAACGTTTTTGTTGTCTCCTTTAATGATAATGCCTTTGTAGCCTTACATCCAATCCTTCTTAATTTCCTTAATCATATAGACCACCAATAGTTCAAGAAATGAAATGTCCCAATGATTAAAAGTGATACCATAGGCTAGGAGAAGTCTTCCTCTACAATATCTGATAACACCACCTACTCCTCCTATATAAGAATTTGATAATGAAGCATCAACATTAATTTTGATCTAGTCGGGTGGAGGGGGGTGCCAATGATTACACAGTCTAATGGACTGATTGATACCCCAATGGCCCAACAACTTGCTATCTCCCATAAAGGAAACTGAAGCATAGCTAACATAATTCAAGGCTAATACCAAAGCACTTACATCTTTCCCTCCATAAATAAGATGACTCCTTGCCCACCAATGGTGATAAACAACATTACAGTAAATATTGGTAATGAATTTATGATATTTAGCACCTGATTCCATCCTATTCCAGCATTGTTAAAAAGAGTTAAAAATAGAAAAGCTAGAGCCACATTTTTTAAGATAATTCATCACCTGTACCATCTTCGAACAATTGACCGTGATATGGTCAATATCTTCTCTTACATTACAACCTCTTGTACACCCAAACTCCTCTAAAATTCTTCTTTGGAATAGAAAAAAAGAATGCTAGAATAGAATTATTGACTAAGCGCCACCAGAACACTTCCACCTGAGGTCTCAATTTAAGTTTTTAAGGCAATCCCAAAATATATAAGGCTCTTCTTCTATTATTGAAGCTTTATAAGCTAAAGTATGAATTGACATACCTGATTTAAATTTTATAAGCTCAACTTCATCTTCATCCATAATTTGAATCTTACAAATTAAGGAAACATGTTCTTCACCAAAAAGAGAACAAAGCATCTCTAAATTCCATCTTCCATCCACAATAAGGTTATCCACATTCAAATTATGATTATCTAGAATAGTCATATACGTTGGCCATAAGTTTAGACTCTTATCTAAAATCCAAATGTCATTATAAACACCCATGTTACTTTCAGATCCAACCTTCCATCTTACAATTTTATTTAGATACTTCATGCCATTCACTATGATTTTTGAAGGAAGAGCTAATTTTACTCCCACAAGTTCTATGCTTATGAAATTTGAATTTTTCTCCCAGCATCTCGTACAACAATGATTCATTGTTATCTATAATTTTCCAAGCCAACCATGCTCTTGAAGGACCAGCTATATCCAAGTTGGAACGGAGACCTCTCCCTCCCCAACAGCTCGGTTTGCAGAGATTCTCCCAACTCACATAGTGTAAATCAAGTTTACCATCATTTTTGTCCAAAATGAATTTTCTACAGATTTTATCCAATTCCTTCAATACATTTTTAGGAACCCAAGAAAGAGAGCAGTAAAAAACTGGAATATAATTGAATGAAGATTTAATGAGAGTAAATTTCCCAGCCATTGATAAGAGTTTTGAATCCCAAATGTTGATCAACCTCATAGCTTTATCAATGATAAATTGATAATCCTCAGCCACTATTCCTCTCAACACCATTTTAATACCAAGGTAGTTGAATTCCTTCACCACCTTGAAGCCCATATTCTTTCAATAGATCTTCTCTTCCTCTTCTTCACATGGTTTCCAAAAATCATCATTGATTTTCTTGCATTTATGTTTTGTTCTATCAAACTACAAAAATTGGATAAAAAATTTATAATTTCCTTTACATCTCCTATATTAGCTTCAGAGAAAATTAGAATGTCATCAGCAAAAAGAAGATGAATAATCCTTGTACCATTCTGCATAATTTGAATGCCCAATGAATTCCCATTATGTATAAACACATTAGTGAGGAGTTGAAAGCATAGAATGAAGAGGTATGGTGATAAGGGTTATCCTCATCAAAAACCATTCCTTGCTTTAATCCATTTCGAAAGAGGTCCATTGATTAATAAAGAAAATTTAGGATCAGTTGCACAGTCCATGATCCAACCAGAGAATTTACATAGAAAATAAAAAATCCCTAAAACATTCTCTAAAGTTTTCCAGCACATGCTATTGTAAGCTTGTTCCATGTCAATTTTAAATGAAACCATAGCTTTAGGAGCTTTAGAAAACTTGAATTTGTGAAATACCTCCTAAGCCACCAGAATGTGATCCTCAAGAGATATGTCATTAAGAAAACTTGCTCGCTCTATAGATATAAGTCTATGAATATTTGGTTTCATTTGATTAAGTAGGATTTTGTCTATCATCTTATATATAGTCTTGCATAGACTAATTGGTCTGAATTGGTTTGGAGTAGATGGATTTTCCACTTTCGGAATAAGAACTATTAAAGTTTCTATCTATCCTTCATTCATTGGACCAAATTTAAAGAAAGATCTAAAGCATTCCAAAAATCATATTTAATATTATGCCAATACAATTTTATGAAGGAATAGCTAATACTGTCATTCCCAGGTGAGTTTTTCCCCTCGATATGCAGCACCACAGCTTCCACTTCTTCCATAGAAATATCCTTATTTAAGCATTCCTTGTCACTGTCTTCCAGCTTATAAATTGGAATAAGCCAACATATCAAATTACATGATCTATCTTTCCATTTTCCTTCAAAGAATTCCAAAAGAATATCTTCAATTTGTTCTTGTTCTTCCAAAATTGAGCCAGAGCTATCTTTAACTTTGAAAATCCAATTGGACTTCTTCCTGGCCGAAGCGAATGAGTGAAAGAATTTAGTATTCAAATCATCATTAGGCAACCACTCTACCTTGGCTCTTTTCTTCCACCATGTACATAACCTAGCAAGGATTGAATTGAGTTCATTCAATTTCTCTTTAAGAATACAACTTTCCTCCTCCGAAAGCCACCCAGCTTCAGCCTCCTTCAATTAGAGCTCCAATATAATATCCTTTAGCTTTTCTTTATACTTAAAGTGGTTCTTATGCTTTGCTCTACTCCAAAAAAAAAAAACTTTTTAATGCTCTTTTAAATTTTTTGTTTAGCTTCTCAGCACAATCGCCTTCGATTTTAATTTTCCAAGCAGCTTTGACAATAGACTCTAAGGTAGGGATAAGATGCCCAAACCTCCTCAAATCTAATTATTTCCTGCGATTTGAATCCATTATCCAGGAAACAAGCTGTGACTATGATCCGATACAACTCTAGCAAGATGTCTCACTACCATCTTATTGGAAGAATTCAAAGAAGCCATAATTAAAAAACATCTATCTAGTCATTCCAAGATGCAAGCACCTCCCACCTTGTTATTACATCATGTAAATTTTGGCCCAACAAAATAAATCTCATGGATATCATTATTCACTATGAAGGGTTTCATTTCTTTTGAAGCTAGAGAAAAATGAAAATTTCTTCCACCCCTCTTATCCTCTTTTGACAGCAAACAATTGAAGTCCCCTATGTTACAAATCTATTTTCATGGCTTATGTTTTGATGATTGACAAACACTATTTCTCTTGGACTGCTTGATGCTTCTAACTTTTTTTGGAATCGAAGATCAAACAAACAGACGAAGCCAGTTCAGGATTGCGTAGGTTTAGGGTTGAGTCAGTCTGTACTTTTATTTTTCACTTCTTGAGTCTAATTGTAATGGTCAAAGAGACTGATGCTAAGTAACCCTACTCACACACACTTGAGAGACTTAGAATTTCTGTTTTTACTCATATCGGCCAGGACGATATTTACATCGTCTTGGACGATCAGGCTGAAAATGGAAAGTCTAAATAAGGACTCTTAATTAAGGAAGCCGTCATTAACATATCGGCCTGGACGATACGTGTATCGGCCAGGACGATAAGCTCAAAATAGAAAGAAGTTTCCACCATAGACAATTAAGGTATGCTGTATTTTTAAATTTTCGGCCAGGATGATCATTGATCGGCCTGGATGAAATTCTCAAATTATGCCTTAATTGATCAGGAAATCAAGGGAGTAATTAAGGATGATTGATATGATCATATCGTCCTGGACGATCACAGAATCGGCCTGGATGATCCATTCAAAAAACCTTAAGTTACTTCAGGACGATAAATATCTGCCAGCTCGTATTCAGGGCGATGCTCTGGACAATTTTTCTCTGATTTGAACTAATCGGCTGGGACGATCGTGAGATTGGCCTGGATGATCAAGCCAATTTTCAATCATCCAGTTTTACATCCAGAGCGATGCTCTGGCCGATCTTCTGAGTTTTGTACTGATCGGTCAGGCTGATGTCCATATCGGCCTGGACGATATTGTCGGCAATTTGCAATTAATGAGCTCCTTTGAAGATATTCTATTTAAGAACTCTTGTTCAACGTTTTGGAAGACCTTTGGCTGCTGCCTTGACCTAAGAAGGCCTTGAGGAAAGAAAGAGAGAGAGGGAGAGAGAGAGGATCTTGTGAGGGGGAGCTTGTGAGGGGATTCACAAGGGTTGCTTCAAGGATCGCTCTGCTTGTTCTTCGTCTAGAGTTTCTCATCCGTGGAAGGGTCGGTAGAGATAAGGAGTTAGCTTTTAGTTGTGGTTCTCTGGCAGCTTCAGGAGTAAGCAAAAGGAGGTAGGTTCTCTACCTTGCCGGGGTGGAAAAAAGGAGGTGCTTTGTAAAGGCTTCTTCGCCTAGCTGTGGGGGATAAAGGAGAGTCACGTTTGTAGTGCAATAATCGGAGGGCGCCTCTGGGGAGTGGACGTAGGTCGAGTTGACCGAACCACTATAAATTTCTGTGTTCTTTTTTTCTTGCTTCCGCACTTTTATTTCCACTTTTATTTTTGTGGTGTGATTTTGGTTTATGTGATTTTTATTCTTTGTGAAAAGAAATTTTTTAAAATACCAATTCACCCCTCCCTCTTGGTTAGCTTGGGCCAGTTCTATAGGGCTTAACATCCCTAACAAACTTTCAAGTGGTATCAGAGCGGGATTCGAAAATTTAACTTTGAAAACTTTTTGAATTTGATCCATGGCTAACCTTGGGAATCGTAACACTACGGAAGGGTATTCTATTACCCGACCTCCCCTGTTCAATAACCTACCTTTTGATTTTTGAAAAACTTGCATGTCAACATTTTTAAAATCTACGTATTATCGCATGTGGATGCTTATCAAAGAAGGTTATTCTCCACCTTCTCGTGAAATTAAGGTGTTAAAATTGAAGTTGCTTTTACTGAATGGACTTTCGATGAACGAGATTTAGCTCAATTGAATGCAAAATGTTTGAATTGCTTTTTCTGTGCTTTAAAATCTGAGGATTACATGCGTGTCTCCACTTGAAAAACTGATAAAGAGATTTGGGATAAATTGTGCATCGCCTATGAAGGTACTAATGAGGTTAAACAATCCCGTTTGGACATTCTCTTGCATGACTACAAACTTTTTCGTATGAAACCTCATGAATCGATTTCTGACATGTACACAAGGTTTACTCAGATAATTACTTCACTGCATGCACTAGGAAAAGAACTTTCAAACTATGAAAAAGTTAACAAGATTTTGAGATGTTTGCCTTTGTCGTATAATGCTAAAATCACTGCAATCACTGAATCTAAGGATTTGAACACTTATTCTATTGATAACTTACTTGGCTCACTCATTTCTTATGAGAAAGGGGTGAATCAAAGAAATCTTGATGCATGTGAGAAGAAGAAAGAGAAAACAGTTGCATTAAAGGCACACAAATCGGATTCTGAATCTTTCGGGTCTGAAAGCGATGAAGTTGCCTTCATCACAAGGCAATTCAAAAACATTCTAAGGAAAAAACAAAGGCATCATCAAAATTGGAGAAAATGTAAGGATCATAAATATGTTAAAGAATCTTCTGATATTGTTTGCTATAATTGCAGGAAACCAGGACATGTGAGAACTGATTGCCCGACACTTCAAGATAACACAAGCAAGGAAAAGATTGAGGAGAAACCTAAGTTCAAGAAGGACAAGAAGAGAATCCAAAAGGCTTTCTAGGCGGAATCTGGTACTGACGCCTCTGAGACTGAACCAGAGGAACAGACTACAAACTTGTGTTTAATAGGAGAAGATCAAAGTGATGAGGAAGAGGTATGTAAAGCAACCTATGATGAACTATTTGAGATTTGTGAGAAAATACATGCATCATACAAAAAACTCAAGAAAACTCATGCCAGCCTAAAATTAGAACTTTTAAATTTACAAAAAGAGCATGAAGTTTTTCTCAAAGATCATGCAACTATTGATTCAAATCACATGGCTCTTTTTGATGAATTTGATGATTTAAACAAAATGTATTTGGAATTAATTCATGAAAATAATGCATTAAAAGTTTCACACACCTCACTTAAATCTGATCTTAAGAAATCTAAAGAGATTGAGAAAAAGTTGAGGATTGATAATGATACATTAAAAAGAACTAACTTGAGGATTCAAAATAATTTTTCTACATGTAAGAAAAATTAGATGACATCTACTTTTGATCCTAAGCCAGAACCTAGGAAGAGGCATTATAACTCAAATCATTTAAGAAACCCTTTTCCTGGAGTTAGATATTTTTCATGTGGCTTGCTAGGACACATCTCACACACTTACACCGTTCACCATAGTACACATTGGGTGTGGAGACCTAAGAAGCATGATTCACAACTTACCATACCTGCATTGCATTCTACTTTTCCTAAGAAGGGGCCCAAACCTGTTTGGGTTCCTAAATTTAACTGTTGTTAAGTTTTGCAGGAGTGCTCTCACCAAAGACCTTGTGGGAGCATGGGATAACTGGACATATGAAGGCTCGCAGCTCATACATGCTCAAACCTGCTGCTTCAATAATTCCTTGAAATGTGTTTTGTTTCAGTGTGTTTTATTTCTGCTTTGTTTGTGTTTTTTTTTAATGTGTTTTGTTTTCACATTTCTTTTTAATTGACTTTCCATATGTTAAATCTTTTCAAGATTTTTAGATTTTAAAGTTTTGAGGATTGTGTTTAGCTTTTCTAAAATTGGTTAAAGGAAGAAACACCATTGATGGTATCCCACCTTCCGACCTTGTTTAGTGGCATGACTTTCTTCTCTAAACAAAAGCCTAACTCACTTTTAGCCAATGGTTTTTGAAACTAAGATTCTTTTTATCTTGCTACAAAAAATCTATCTTATGCATAATATCCAAAGTTCTTATATATCTCTCAAGTTATTTGAGATCTTGCCCTTGCACTGATCATATGATTCTTTAGTTTTGTTTTGTGGGTTATTCTTCCCTATGTTAGAGAGAGCTCCTATTTTCTAATATTTGTAGGATATACTCATAACTGAGCTTCTTTTAAGAGTTTGCAAAAGAGCTTTTAGCTTGCAAGAATTAAAAAGGAAAGAGGCCAATGACGCCAAATTGAAAAAGAAAAATATATACACAAATGAGTATCAAAAATCAAGATGCTCAAAGAGCCAAATCAAAGATACAAGAGGCATAAAATAAGCCCACTAAAAAGAAAGCTATCCTCTCTTTTTAAAACTTTTAAAACTTAGAAGAACTTATGGGTTATATGAGATTTTCAAAGACTTGATTTCAAGTTTCATGATTGAGAAAAATTACTTTGTTTTATTATTTATGAGAATTTTTTTTGTAAACAAGTTTTGATTGAATCTTCTTTTTTGCCCGATTAGGTTTATTTTGAGTTAAGCCCTTTTTGTTTTCAAAAGAAAATTTGTACCATAAAGAACGTTTGATCTAGGGTTAGCAGAATCGAATATTTTACCTTTGTCTGATTGGGATTGGCTAAACTCCTTGATCTTGTGGAACTCTAATGTTTAAAACTTCTCATATGATACCTCCATAAAACAAAACAAAAAAAGAAATTCAAAAATATTCATTTTTTTTCTCTCGTTGTGTTTTTGCTTTCTTTTACTGTGTTTTTTTTTCTATTTTTCTTTTGTTTTATTTTTTGAGGGCCTTGATCATCACCATCTTTTCATTGGTTTCATTTTCTAGTCACATCGTCCTGGCCGATACTTTTATCGTACTGGACGATAGGACAAAATCTCTTCAAAATTCCATCTACTGGTCTTTTCTGTGCTTGCTATAAATCATCATCCTGGACGATACCATATCATCCTGGAGGATCTGATCAAACTCTATTACAATCATGATGATAGTCCTGGAAGATAGAATATTTTGTCTGGCCGATGTATTTTATGTGTATCGTCCTGGCCGATACACTAGATCGTCCTGGACGATCCACGTGTCAGCACGTTTGAATCTTTAAAATCGGCCCCGGACGATTCATTATTGGACAATCATCCTGGCCGATCCACTGATCATCCTTGACGATACACGTGGCACAGATTTAAAATGTTTTAACTTTGGCCAGTACGATCAATTATTGTGCATCATCCTGGACGATACACCTAATCGGCCCGGATGATCTGCTTTTTCAACGGTAGTCCAGCCTGACTCCTCGGGATGATCGCCTGTGTCTAATCGTCCTGGCCGATATCTGATCGGCCTGGACGATCAGACTTCCTTTTTGACCAATCGGCCTATACGCAATATTGATCCATATCGGCCTGGACGATTCTGCGATCGGCCTGGCCGATATGGCCATTTCTTTAAATTCTGGCCGATCCAGTCATGGTTTCCTCTTCATCCTTTCTCCTCTTGTGTTTTCTTGCTGACTCCTCTCCATGGTTGGTGGGAAACGTGTTCGATAGGCTTCTAGGAGTTCTTCGAGGGCTAGAATTGTCCCTCGTTTCTTTAGTCAATGTTTTCTATTGTTTGTTTCCTGTTTTATGTAGTTTACTTTTTAGTCTTTTTTTCTCTCTGTTGTGGTGTTGTCTTTTATGTATCTAGACCCTCTTTTTATGATGACAAAAGGGGGAGTAGGGTGTGGTTGGAAAAGTTGTTAGGTTTGTAACTTTGAAATTTTAATGAACTTTTTTTAAAAAATTTTCCTACTTGTGTTTGCCATCATCAAAAAGGGGGAGATTGTTACAAATCTATTTTTATGGCTTATGTTTTGATGATTGACAAACACTATTTCTCTTGGACTGCTTGTTGTTTCTAACTTTTTCATGAATCGAAGATCGGACGAACAGACGAAACCAGTTCAGGATTGCGTAGGTTTAGGGTTGAGTCAGTCTGTACTTTTGTTTTTCACTTATTGAGTCTACATGTAATGGTCAAAGAGACTGATGCTAAGTAACCCTACACACACACACACACTTGAGAGACTTAGAATTTCTAATTTTACTCATATCGGCCAGGACGATATTTACATCGTCTTGGACGATCATGCTTAAAACAAAAAGTCTAAATAAGGACTCTTAATTAAGGCAGCCGTCATTAACATATCGATCTAGATGATACGTGTACCGGCAAGGACTGTAAGCTCAAAACAGAAAGAAGTTACCTCCATAGACAATTAAGGTATACTATATTTTTAAATTATCGGCCAGGACGATCATTGATCGGCTTGGAGCAAATTCTCAAATTATGCCTTAATTGATTAGGAAATCAAGGGAGTAATTAAGGATGATTGATATGATCATATCATCCTGGACAAACGTAGGATCGGCCAGGACGATCCATTCAAAAAACCTTAAGTTACTTCAGGACGATAAATATCGGCCAGCTCGTATTCAGAGCGATGCTCTGGACAATTTTCCTTTAATTTTAACTAATCGGCTGTTGACCTCATTTTTGTATGAGGTCACTAAGACCCTTCCAGAAGCCAGATTTAATCCTAGACCCTAGGATCCACTCTAGACCTTAGGATCTTTCCTAGAACTAGACCTTAGAGCTTATTCTAGAGCCTAGGATCCCTTTAAATCCTAGATCTTAGAACTCTCCTAGATCTTAGGATCACTCCAACTTCAAATCAACCTCCACCTTTGATCAACCTCAATTTTAAATCAATTCCTATATTTAATCCACTCCAATTTCAATTTGATTCCTACCTGTGACCAATTTGAATCTCAAACTCCATCCAATTCAAGTCCAAATTAATTTAAACTTCAAATCAAATCCAATTCCAGAAGTTTAAACTCAAATTCAAACCTTTAAGGCCCTGTCCTAAACACCCTTTTCAGAGATTTTTCGAACATCTCAAAACCCAGTCAAATGGCCTCTGATTCAGGGTCTATCACTTGCAAAGTGATAAGACATGTCTCTAAAGGCTACCCTCCAATTTTGAGCTCATTCTGAGGTCTCTAACCCCAGAATCTGAATTAAAATTCAAAGGCTGTAAAACCTTCAAATATTTACAGCCTATGCCACATGCTAAGCCCCTTTCCCTTGATTTAAGCTGCTTTAGGCCGACCCCTTAATGTCCAAAAGCTCACTTAGAGCTCTCCTAACCAGGCTCAGGGCCTGGTTTAGCCTTAAATGGCAATGTCCCCTCCACTTATCCCAAAGCCGTCCAATAGGATTGAGGCGTGCCCAGCCTTTGGGTCAGCCTTCTGGCTGTCCCAGGGACACTTGGCAACATCCAAGGACCTGGTGAGTCAATCCCAGCCATCCGTTTGGCCTGGGGGCGTTTGAATAGGGGGAAAAGGCCTTAATGCCATACACTCTAACCCTAATCATCTCTCACTACTCAAGCCCTCTCAAGTCCTGTCCCCAGTTCGTTTTGAATCTCCAGAGCCTCCTCTACCTTCCCACTACAAAATCCAAGTGGTTGCACGTCACCAGCGGCGAGTTCTCCGGCGAGTACACCACCTAGACCGTCCCAAGCCTATAGCAGTCGATCCAGACGCGTTCGAGCTTGGATTTTTGCTGGGAATCTTCACTTGGACAATCTACAAGCTCATCAATCCAGAAATTTCGAAGATCTAACGGTATAACTCCCTAAAACCCTAGATCTAGTTCACATTAGTTAGATCTAAATAGCTTTATGCTTTTAGGGTTTTAGCTAAAACAAACTATTCCCCACGATTTCTGTTCATGTCTTAAATCTACGTTTAAAATTTCAAGTGAAATGATCGATCCGATCGAAAGAACGAGGCGAAATACGTTCTCTAGGGCGTCACTCACGGTCTCCGGTGAGTGTACGTTTTCTGGACCGTTGATCGCTCGATCAACGGTCCAGATCGAGCCCTTCCGCGGTCTGATCCGACCGCGCATTCGATCTGTCGTTCGATCAGCCGTCCGGCGAGATCAGGGCCGTCCATTCGGAACAGCGGGATCGAATCTCCGCCGTTCGATATTCTCCTGGTGAGATCAAACCGCGGGATCTGATCTCAGCCGTTAGATCGAACCCGCGGGTTAATCCAATGGCTGTCAGGAGCCGCTGACGTGGTTAAGTGGAAACCGCGTGAAGCGGCCTGCGGCCGACGCGTGTCCCCGCCGTTACGCGGTTTCGATCCCGCCAATCCCAGCGCGCCGCGTGTCTGACCGCCGCCGTTTAATTAAGGAAAAATGTGTTTTAATTGATTTTAATTACAGAAACTTTGGAAAATTATAGTAAATTAAATACTGAACCAAAAAATGAGTATAATAGCTCATTTTGTTCAGTTTTTCATCCTCTATTTTCTAAAATTACTTTTAAATAAAAGTATTGTATAGTTTAAAATTAATTTCTATAATATGTTTTTTTTTATATATATATTTAAATAAGTAAAACCCTGTTAGGTCCAAAATTTGGTTTGAGTTATTTCAGACTTGTTTTTGATCTCCAGTAATTTTCTCAGATTTATTTGACCTATATTTTAATAGTTATTAAGACTTAAAGTGTAAAGGTATTTAAAAATTAAAATAATGATGAATTTAAATTAGCTTGTATTGCATTCAAACATTCATTTGAAATTTTAAATGGAGCTTTATTGTGTTTACATGAATTCAATGGGGAATGGTGGTTAATCAGTGGATAATTAATTTTATAATTATTCATTGATTAATTCTTTAATTAATTAAGATTTAACTTGATTTGCATGCTTAAGGTGCACACACCACTTAGTCTAAGGCTCTTCTAGATTTAGGTATTGAATGTGTTTATGTGGTTCATGCATGCCTTGTGTATTGAATATGAGGGTTAGTTCAAACATTGATTCAAGCCCATCAAGATTAGTGACATAATTAAGGACAATAATTAAGGACTCGTGTATAGAAAACTTAGAAAAATTTCCATAATTAGGATTTACTTTCCCTTGAGTTGAAACTTTGAACATTTGAACTTAGTGACATCCTCAACCCCTAGGGAAATTTTCACTGATTTTTGAGGTTATTAGGTCCCCTAATTAATTTTCTAAGTCTTGAACCCCTAATTAAGCCTTTAAAACTTCTAAAAATTGTAATAAATCCAATTTAAATCCAAAAATTATATATAAACCCTCAAACTGACCAGAATTCAGTCCTTAATATATGATAATTGAAATCCCTTTGATTTGACAGCAATTTAAACCCTAATTTAATTTTAAGTAAAAATTAATGTTTAATTGAGATAATTAATTAATAATAATTAAAAAAACCAAAAAATCTCCCAAACACTTGGGGATCCCTCCTTAGGTTATTCCTGACCTTTGGAGGTGTTTTCAAGAGATTGGGAATTTGTTTGAAGCAAAATCACAAAAGGGGCCCTCTAATTAAGAAATTCCTAAAATTCATTAAAATGCCCAAACTTCGATAATCCATAACTAATTCCAGAAAAATCCAAATCACCCAAACTCACTTGCATTCAATTCATAATAAGGTCTAATATTTATTGAAAATATTAAATTCTAGAAATTTGCAATATTTTAAAAAGTCAACAAATTGGTCAAACCGTAGTTAAAACTAGTTCAAAACTTCAAACCTTCGTAATAAAACGTAAAAAAATCCGATGTCAACGTACTTACCTTCTAACTGATCATAGTAAGGTCTAGTATTTTAATAAAATACAAACATTCCAGAATTTGAACTTAATTAAAAAGTCAATTTTCAACCCTTTAATTAAATGATTAAAATATTCAAAAATTCATAAAATTCAAATTATTCTAAAATTCCAGAAAATGTTAACTTAATGTTTAAAACATTCAACAAACCTTTTAAAACACAACAACCATCCTAAAGATGAAGTTTATTGGCTGGACTACTCCGGGCTGCGGGGCTAAGTGTCCTAAGGAGGCTGGTTCCTCGAGCCTGGTGGCACAACGCCACGAATGGATTCTAAGGGATGTTAAACTTTAAAATAGATTAATCATTAATTATGTAACCTTTTAAAACCTCTAATTCAACTACATTAATTTGGTTTATCGGCTGGACTACTCCGGGCTGCGGGGCTAAGTGTCCTAAGGAGGCTGGTTCCTCGAGCCTGGTGGCACAACGCCACGAATCAATTAATGGCAAACATAAATTAATCAAGCTTTAAAAATCAGTAATGAACTCATTTTTTTATAATTAATCCACTCTTTTAATTCCAACTAATTTAAATAACTTAATCAACCCCGATTGCTACTGGGTAACCCAGACCTACGAGGCTATTAGCTTAGCCCCAAGGAAGGTGAAATAAACTTCACGGCCTCGGTGTGAAACAAAGGTAGTAATCAATTAAATTTTAAAATATGTTTAATTAAAATTTTTAATTCATTAATATTTAAATTTTAATTTAAATCCCCTTCTAAGCCTTAACAAATCCAAACTTTTAGACAACTTTAACTAATCACCCACTTTAGGATCTATCCCAGCCACACGACCTTTCTCACACACTTTAGATGATGTGCTAGGACAACCAACTTTAGATCTAGGATAGGCCGGTGTTTACTTTACTGCTGTGTGCCGAATTTTTCGTAGTTTTCATTGCATGATGTGGATGAAATTGCTTTGCTGTGTCTGCTTACTTTTTCTGTACTCTGTGGATGGATTGCTGTGTTTGGCGACTAGATTACCCTTAGGATAGGCACGATCTGGATGTTGACATAGTTTTCTGCAGGTGGCCACGCTCATGCAGGGCAATATAAAAAGGGGGCAAATAAAAAAATGCATAAATATTATAAACTCTTTGCACAGGTGCTTCAGCTGCTAAAGCCCCCAAATAAAAAGAGCGTGGCCAGTGTGTTTACTTTCTTTTCTGCTCATATACAACTGCTTGGGAATAACTACTTTTTATATATTAATTGCTTAGGATAACCCTGCAGATGAGTCTAGATTTTTGATTTGATATAAATGTAATTTGTATAATTATTAAGTGTTGTGAAAGTTAAGTTTGAGTTGGGATACATAGATCCAAAGCTTGGATTTCGAAGAGGAAAGGATACCCCTTTGGGGAACACTCCTTTTCCATTTGGAAATCCAAATTTGGATCATACCTCTTCCTTACCCAAAGAGGAAAGAGTGGCCTTCCCCTTAGAAGGAAGTGCCCTCTTGTCCATTTGGGTAATCCACTACGAAGATTCCAAGAAGATTGAAGAAAAGGAGTCCAAAGAAGAATGAAATTGAAGATTTGAAGACTTGAAGATTGAGAGTATCCCACTCAAAATAACTTGCGTCATTACTAGGCTTAGAATCCGGGTTATTCTCAGTGGTGCTCGGCCACTTTACTTTCTGTAATATTCTGGTTTGTAATAAGCAAGGCAATTCTGCCTATGGACATTTATTAATTAATTTGTATTTGATTTGATGATTTGATTGCCTTTAGGATTACTTGTTCTTACTAGTTTTTTGGCGATTGCATGTCGCTCTTTGTTTTCACCTGGATACGTGAGGCTCGTGAGGGTGCGAAAGTTTTATACTCATAATCTTAAAAGTCTAAAATTTTAGTGAGTCTAAATAACATAGAAAGATAACGAATCTAGGGAATTAGCCGGGGATCAACCCCGGGGTCGCATGCATATTTCTGCATTACTCTTTCCTTGCTTTAGATCCTTCCCCGCCTGTGGGTAGAGTCCGGATAGTCTGATCTATGAGGACGAGGTGCCGGACCTGGGGAAGTCCAGTCTTCTAAAAAAATTATTTTATAAGCCTGTTTTTAAAAATTTCAAGCATATTTGATTTGAGGTTGTTAACCAGCACGCATTGCATTAGATACAAATTAAAAGAGTCAAAATTTTAATTTCATAGTCCTTAGCATTTTAGCACCCAACATAAGTCAAAGGGGCCAATTAGGAGAATCTCTAGATGTCGGCCCCAATTCTTCAAAACTTTAATTATAACGTCCCTACCACTCTTTCATAAAAGACCGGATTCATCTCTTTTAAATCGATTAGGTGGTTAGCTGGCTCCCCAATCCAGGCCGGGGTAAGTCCAGATCTTGCACTGCATTAGTTAGGATCGGACGACTGTGGTCCAGTGTCCAAAATAGATTTAGGTTCCGGGGCAGATCTTTGATTATAAGACCCCAAACTTCGGGAATCTAATCCCAAATTTCTAATAAAATGCTCAACTCTAATTAAATATCATTTCAATCCAAAAAATAAAGCCCAACACTTAGATTAAGTTGGGACAGTTCCGGATGGTTCTGGAATCTTAAGGTGTCCCCTACCTCTCCTCCTTTAACTCCGTTAATAACTGCTCAATTTTGATCCATTCCCTTTTGATTTTCCAATAATTCTATTCATACTTTGATATCACTCCTAGAAATTCTAAACAAAATTTTGCCACTATTTTAATCGAGAGTTTTTGTAGGGGATTTTATTTCCCTACGATGTAATTAACTACGAGGGCTTACGCTCGTAGGAGATTTGGAACCCCACACACACCTGATTTTAAAAATTGATTTTTCAAAATTCAATTGGATTTCTTTGGGAGAACTTAAAATACTAGTGATCATTATTATCATATTTAAAGAATTATCATTGAACGATATTTTCTCCCTTTGGAGAGATATATCTTTCTTTGATAAGGCTTTGGATGTGAACCTAATGATCACACTTCTTGAATATTGTAGCTGGATATTCAATTGAACCTCATTTTGGCCCTTCGGGGTCATATGAATTTCTCTTTAGCATCCGCTCACAATATTCAAGATGGATTTCATAATTTTAAGTCTGAACACCGTTATGAAAGTGTATTTTCGTCCTCCGGGGTGATATACTCTTTCTAACGAGTCGATTCGACCTTAGAATTAGAACTCAACCTTAATCTTAAAATCCCCAAAGAAAACTAATATTTTTCAAAACCTATTTTCCAAAATTCCAGGTCCTTGGAAAAGGCCTTAATGTTTAAAACATTCAACAAACCTTTTAAAACACAACAACCATCCTAAAGATGAAGTTTATTGGCTGGACTACTCCGGGCTGCGGGGCTAAGTGTCCTAAGGAGGCTGGTTCCTCGAGCCTGGTGGCACAACGCCACGAATGGATTCTAAGGGATGTTAAACTTTAAAATAGATTAATCATTAATTATGTAACCTTTTAAAACCTTTAATTCAACTACATTAATTTGGTTTATCGGCTGGACTACTCCGTACTGCTGGGCTAAGTGTCCTAAGGAGGCTGGTTCCTCGAGCCTGGTGGCACAACGCCACGAATCAATTAATGGCAAACATAAATTAATCAAGCTTTAAAAATCAGTAATGAACTCATTTCTTTATAATTAATCCACTCTTTTAATTCCAACTAATTTAAATAACTTAATCAACCCCGATTGCTACTGGGTAACCCAGGCCTACGAGGCTATTAGCTTAGCCCCAAGGAAGGTGAAATAAACTTCACGGCCTCGGTGTGAAACAAAAGTAGTAATCAATTAACTTTTAAAATATGTTTAATTAAAATTCTTAATTCATTAATATTTAAATTTTAATTTAAATCCCCTTCTAAGCCTTAACAAATCCAAACTTTTAGACAACTTTAACTAATCACCCACTTTAGGATCTATCCCAGCCACACGACCTTTCTCACACACTTTAGATGATGTGCTAGGACAACCAACTTTAGATCTAGGATAGGCCGGTGTTTACTTTACTGCTGTGTGCCGGATTTTTCGCAGTTTTCATTGCATGATGTGGATGAAATTGCTTTGCTGTGTCTGCTTACTTTTTCTGTACTCTGTGGATGGATTGCTGTGTTTGGCGACTAGATTACCCTTAGGATAGGCACGATCTGGATGTTGACATAGTTTTCTGCAGGTGGCCACGCTCATGCAGGGCAATATAAAAAGGGGGCAAATAAAAAAATGCATAAATATTATAAACTCTTTGCACAGGTGCTTCAGCTGCTAAAGCCACCAAATAAAAAGAGCGTGGCCAGTGTGTTTACTTTCTTTTCTGCTCATATACAACTGCTTGGGAATAACTGCTTTTTATATATTAATTGCTTAGGATAACCCTGCAGATGAGTCTTGATTTTTGATTTGATATAAATATAATTTGTATAATTGTTAAGTGTTGTGAAAGTTAAGTTTGAGTTGGGATACATAGATCCAAAGCTTGGATTCCGAAGAGGAAAGGATACCCCTTTGGGGAACACTCCTTTTCCATTTGGAAATCCAAATTTGGATCATACCTCTTCCTTACCCAAAGAGGAAAGAGTGGCCTTCCCCTTAGAGGGAAGTGCCCTCTTGTCCATTTGGGTAATCCACTACGAAGATTCCAAGAAGATTGAAGAAAAGGAGTCCAAAGAAGAATGAAATTGAAGATTTGAAGACTTGAAGATTGAGAGTATCCCACTCAAAATAACTTGCGTCATTACTAGGCTTAGAATCCGGGTTGTTGTCAGTGGTGCCCGGCCACTTTACTTTCTGTAATATTCTGGTTTGTAATAAGCAAGGCAATTCTGCCTATGGGCATTTATTAATTAATTTGTATTTGATTTGATGATTTGATTGCCTTTAGGATTACTTGTTCTTACTAGTTTTTTGGCGATTGCATGTCGCTCTTTGTTTTCGCCTGGATACGTGAGGCTCGTGAGGGTGCGAAAGTTTTATACTCATAATCTTAAAAGTCTAAAATTTTAGTGAGTCTAAATAACATAGAAAGATAACGAATCTAGGGAATTAGCCGGGGATCGACCCCGGGGTCGCATGCATATTTCTGCATTACTCTTTCCTTGCTTTAGATCCTTCCCCGCCTGCGGGTAGAGTCCGGATAGTCTGACCTATGAGGACGAGGTGCCGGACCTGGGGAAGTCCAGTCTTCTAAAAAAATTATTTTATAAGCCTGTTTTTAAAAATTTCAAGCATATTTGATTTGAGGTTGTTAACCAGCACGCATTGCATTAGATACAAATTAAAAGAGTCAAAATTTTAATTTCATAGTCCTTAGCATTTTAGCACCCAACTTAAGTCAAAGGGGCCAATTAGGAGAATCTCTAGATGTCGGCCCCAATTCTTCAAAACTTTAATTATAACGTCCCTACCACTCTTTCATAAAAGACCGGATTCATCTCTTTTAAATCGATTAGGTGGTTAGCTGGCTCCCCAATCCAGGCCGGGGTAAGTCCAGATCTTGCACTGCATTAGTTAGGATCGGACGACTGTGGTCCAGTGTCCAAAATAGATTTAGGTTCCGGGGCAGATCTTTGATTATAAGACCCCAAACTTCGGGAATCTAATCCCAAATTTCTAATAAAATGCTCAACTCTAATTAAATATCATTTCAATCCAAAAAATAAAGCCCAACACTTAGATTAAGTTGGGACACTTCCGGATGGTTCTGGAATCTTAAGGTGTCCCCTACCTCTCCTCCTTTAACTCCGTTAATAACTGCTCAATTTTGATCCATTCCCTTTTGATTTTCCAATAATTCTATTCATACTTTGATATCACTCCTAGAAATTCTAAACAAAATTTTGCCACTATTTTAATCGAGAGTTTTCGTAGGGGATTTTATTTCCCTACGATGTAATTAACTACGAGGGCTTGCGCTCGTAGGAGATTTGGAACCCCACACACACCTGATTTTAAAGAAAACTCAATTTCTAAAACTTCTTTAGATTTCTTTGGGAAAAGTTAAATAATGATCATAATGGTCGCATTAGAAGAATTATCGTAGAATGGTGTCATTTCCCTTTGGGGAGATACATCCTTCTTCGATAAGGCTTTGGATGCGAATGCGATGATCATGTTTCTTGAATATTGTAATTGGGTACTCAGTTGAACTATACTTTGTCCCCTCAGGGCCATATAAAGTTCTTCTTAGAACCCGATCATAGTATTCAAGATGAGTTTACATAATTCTAAGTCTGAACACCGTTATGAAAGTTTATTTTCGTCCTTTGGGGTGATATACTCTTTCTAACGAGTCGATTCGACCTTAGAATTAGAACTCAACCTTAATCTTAAAATTCCCAAAGAAAACCAATATTTTCAAAACATGTTTTCAAAATTCCACCAACAAAAAATGGCACGCCCGGTGGGACTCGAACCCACAATCGCCTGATTTTAAAGAAAACTCAATTTCTAAAACTTCTTTAGATTTCTTTGGGAAAAGTTAAATAATGATCATTATGGTCGCATTAGAAGAATTATCGTAGAATGGTGTCATTTCCCTTTGGGGAGATACATCCTTCTTCGATAAGGCTTTGGATGCGAATGCGATGATCATGTTTCTTGAATATTGTAATTGGGTACTCAGTTGAACTATACTTTGTCCCCTCAGGGCCATATAAAGTTCTTCTTAGAACCCGATCATAGTATTCAAGATGAGTTTACATAATTCTAAGTCTGAACACCGTTATGAAAGTTTATTTTCGTCCTTTGGGGTGATATACTCTTTCTAACGAGTCGATTCGACCTTAGAATTAGAACTCAACCTTAATCTTAAAATTCCCAAAGAAAACCAATATTTTCAAAACATGTTTTCAAAATTCCACCAACAAAAATACTAAAATCCTAAGGAGATATGAATTTTCAAAGTTTAGGGTCCAAAATAGACCATTTACCTTAAAAATTCATATCACAGAAATCTATTGAGCATATAAATCTAGAAAAATTATTAAACATGCCTAAGATACTCAATAATCATCCACCAAAATTTGGGCTTCATTTGATCACTGGATTGTGAGAAAATAGCAATAAATGAAATTAACATAAACTCAAATATCTCACAATACAGAAATCAAATCAATATAATTTTAATTTTAATAAATATTACATTCAATTATCTTTCCAACGAGCCCAAGAACGCCCCATTTGGTGGAGAACTCGATTTTCTGTGAATTTTTGAAGATTTGGAGCATTTAAAGCATTTTTTATTCAAATTTGGGTCAAATCAGCTGACGGTGACGTGGCGGCGTGGCGTGACGCCACGTCACCCTCCCATACCACGGGATGACCCACGTTCAAACATGGAGGAAGCCGCACGATATACCCAGATCTGAGCCGTCTGATCGTCGATCGGACGGTCCAGATCTGCTCTAGTTCATTTTGAATAGAAATCTTTAAACGCTCATATCTTTCAAAATACTCAATGAAATTACACGAAATTTGAACTGTAGCTAGAGGGCAATATGATCTTACAATGCCTGGAGTTTGGAGGCTCCATTCATTGTAAAATTGCTACATTTTCAAATTGAAATTTAAACTTAAAATGAGCAAATTTGGGTCAAATCAGCTGACGGTGACGTGGCGGCGTGGCATGACGCCACGTCACCCTCCCATACCACGGGATGACCCACGTTCAAACATGGAGGAAGCCGCACGGTATACCCAGATCTGAGCCGTCTGATCGTCGATCGGACGGTCCAGATCTGCTCTAGTTCATTTTGAATAGAAATCTTTAAACGCTCATATCTTTCAAAATACTCGATGAAATTACACGAAATTTGAACTGTAGCTAGAGGGCAATATGATCTTACAATGCCTGGAGTTTGGAGGCTCCATTCATTGTAAAATTGCTACAGTTTCAAATTGAAATTTAAACTTAAAATGAGCATAACTTACGATTCAACCGTCGGATTTTTGAGATCTTTAGCTTGTTGGAAAGCTGCAGCAATCCTCTACAACTTTACTGAAGCCTCCAAAAGCTGGATCTCGCTGGATCGAAAGGTATATTGGAAAGTCCTCTTTCTCTCTCTAGATTTCTCTCTCTTCACTAAAATAGTGATTTGAGGCTTGGAAATGGTTGGGAAAAGCTTGGGAAGGCCTTGAAAAGTGTTGGAGTGTATGGGAGGAGCTCTTGGAAGGTTGGGGGCTGCTGGAGTTTGGAGCTTTTGATCATATGAGAAGGAATGATGAAAAAGCCACCTTTAGGTCAAGTTTTTCCCTCACTTTACCTTTGGCTTTTGGATTGGATGGTTGAGATTTGATTTGGAGTGATTTTGGATGAGTGCCAAGTGTCCCATATGCTGCCCAAAGCTATGGAATAGGGTTGGTGGTTGAGAGTGACATCTCTTGGTCCATGTGAAGAGGGACCACACCTTTTCCCCCATTTGGATGAACCAATGCTTGTCTTGGTTAATAGAGCTTGTTTAATGATCAATTAGGGAGGAAAAAAGCATATTCTCATTAGCCAAAAGGAGATTTTGGCTTGGAAAAAGGGTTTGCTTTATGGGATGATGAGGTGGCCAAGCTATGGTCTCATTTCAAGGGTTGTTTTTGACCCATTGACTTGTTGACTAGTCAATGGTGACTAGGATGTGCATGAGGGAGGTCAAGAGTGCTACAAGACATTATGCCAAGGAATTTGAAGTCAAGAGTGTATAATTAACCAATCTTGATGAGTTGAATTGATTCAAAATCACTAGAATGGTTAAAATTAACAAGTGTTGGGTTAAAGGGTTGATTTGGTCAATCATGGTTGACTTGGTCAACCAAGTCAAACCAAAGAGTAAGTTTGGGTTCAATGTGTTCCTAAAGTCATTTAGGATCCATTGGAATGATATTTGAAGAAGATTTCAAAGGTTAATAAGTCAAATCAAAATGGGTTTAGGCCAAAAGTCCAAAAATCCTCCTTTAAGGGCATTTTGGTCATTTTGGTCTCAAGTCAATTATGGGTCAAATTGAATCTAAAAAGATGTAGATCATTGCTTAATAAGTTAATATCAAGGTATTAAGAAGGATCAAATGATTTGGAGGGGGATCCAAAGTCAAATTCCACTAGTTGAAAGGCCTAGTGGCATGGATTGTAAATATTCAAAGATTTTGCAATATTTGGAGTTAGATTAAGTTTCAAGGGTTAGAATCCTCCAAATGAGCTCAAATTTGGAGGGTTACCTCTAGAGTCATGTCACATCAATATGAAATTGATAGACCCTGAATCAGAGGTCAAAAGACTGGGTTTCGAGGTGATGGCAAAATCACCTAGAAAGGGCTTTAAGACCTAAGTCTTTAGCCTATGAGTTCTAGGTTTGGATTGGATTTCAAGTTTGAATGATTAGTATTGGAGTATCCAAATCATTTACAATCATGTGGTGATTGTTAATGAATGGATGAGGTCAAAGCTAGATTGAAGTTTGGATCAAAGTCTAAGTTGAAGGTTGGATTGTCAAATTGATTGGATCAAGGTTTGGATATGTTTGAAACTTGAAATAATTTGAATTTGAGTTGAATGAAGTTTGAGATTTGAATTGATCAAAGGTAGGAATCAAATTGAAGTTGGAGTTGATCAAGTGTAGGAAATGATTTGAGGTTGAGGTTGATCAAGGGTGGGGATTGATTTGAAGTTGGAGTGGTCCTAAGATCTAGAGGAGTTCTAAGATCTAGGATTTAAGGGAATCCTAGGCTCTAGAGTAGGCTCTAAGGTCTGGCTCTAGGAAAGAATCCTAAAGTCTAGAGTGGATCCTAGGATCTAAAATTAATCTGGAGTTTGGAAGGGCCTTAGTGACCTCATACAAAAATGAGGTCAACAAATGGACCCCCAATGTGTGTGGTAGAAGGAACTTCTGCTGCACACATTGGCGTTGACCGAATAGGAGTAGGATCTTAAAGAGTTGAAGGAAGGGCATCACCCAATCTTAAGTCCATTGGAAACTAGTGAAAAGCTTACACCTATTCTGAAGAGAGGACTGGAGAAACCAAGGTAGGGAATACCTAACCTCGGGTCTAAGGAAGGGCATCACCCAACCTTAGGCCTATAGGATGCTGATAGAAGACTTACTCCAAATAGGCAGATTAACTGGAAACCAAAGTAGGGAATACCTAGCTTTGGGTCTAAGGAAGGGCATCACCCAACCTTAGGTCTACAGGATGCTGATAGAAGACTTACTCCTAGTAGACGGATCAACTGGAAACCAAGGTAGGGAATACCTAGCCTTGGGTCTAAGGAAGGGCATCACCCAACCTTAGGCCTATAGGATGCTGATAGAAGACTTACTCCAAATAGGCAGATTAACTGGAAACCAAAGTAGGGAATACCTAGCTTTGGGTCTAAGGAAGGGCATCACCCAACCTTAGGTCTACAGGATGCTGATAGAAGACTTACTCCTAGTAGACGGATCAACTGGAAACCAAGGTAGGGAATACCTAGCCTTGGGTCTAAGGAAAGGCATCACCCAACCTTAGGCCTATAGGATGCTGATAGAAGACTTACTCCAAATAGGCAGATCAACTGGCAAACTAGGATGGTGCCACGAAGGGCGTACTCCACCACTAGCGAATGGTCATGTGGGGAGGAAACTTGCTCCACACAGAGGACCTCAACTGGCAAACTAGGATGGTGCCACTAAGGGCGTACTCCATCACTAGCGAATGGTCATGTGGAGAGGAAACTTGCACCACACAGAGGACCTCAACTGGCAAACTAGGATGGTGCCACGAAGGGCGTACTCCATCACTAGCGAATGGTCATGTGGGGAGGAAACTTGCTCCACACAGAGGACCTCAACTGGCAAACTAGGATGGTGCCACGAAGGGCGTACTCCATCACTAGCGAATGAGAATCAGGATATTGCCATGAAGAGCGTACTCCACCACTAATCCCCGGGTAAAAGCCAGGATGGTGCCACAGAGGGCGTACTCCACCACTAGCGGGTCTAATCCTAAGGGAAGGCAGGACCTAACCTTAAGGAAAAGAAAATTGAAAACAATTGATTGATGATTTTGAATTTGATTTGATTTCTTTGAATTTGAAGGGGTGAATTTGATGTTTAATTTGATCCTCATTAGGCATGATACTTCTTAAAGAACCGCCCAAATGAAAGGAAGCATCTGCTGGTATCTTCAAAATTCATTCATTGCCATGAACTTTCCTTATAAATCATCTCTAAAGTGGATGATCCAGTCAACATTGATTCAAAGCTTCCATTGATCTTATGGTGGACTAAAATTGGTCTCCAAAGGGCTATAGCCAAGTCTCCTACTTGGAAAGCCCTGAGGTGACACAGTTTATAACGAGCTTGAATCATACGTGACTTATGTAATTTCAAATTTTATTGAGTTCAAAACAACTTTCTTCAAGGCCTTCGAGATCCTCCAATTGGAGTCAGGCACTCTACTTAGTTGTGACTCAATTTTGAAAGTCAATTTTGTGCGATGTAAAACACACCTCTATTTGAGAACAACCTTGGACCCAGCATAGAGTGTTATTTTACATAGTGGATCTTAAAAGAAATGATGCCTATGTTTAAAGATTCACATATATCTCTTGAGAATGAGATTTGAATTCTTATCGAGAATAGAAGATTCATTCTTTTTATTGAAAATTTCCTCTTAATCATTTGGACCCTGTCAAAATGACAAGTGGGAACAAATTCAAAAGTATAGTAAGAAGTAGAGTGACCCCAATTGACCCGAAAAGAGCCAAGGGTTTTTGGATTTTGTTGACCCGGATAAAATTTCATAGAAACTGAACTAAGTTCTCCCTTGTAGAAAGTTTGAATTAAAATTAATTTCAAAAGGATTTAAGTTGGATCGAGAAATTTAATCTTTTCAATTCTCTTGCATATAATTTTCCTATCTAATAAACTGTCTATGCACGACAATAAATCTAGATTCAAAATTTTACAAAGTCAAGCTATTAAGGGTGATCGGGACCTTTGAAATTTAAGGATTTAAAAAGAAGGAAGCCTCTTTCACTTTTTTTGTGACGTGCTTTGCACACCTTTTTATTTCTTTGGCGCACTTTGCGCTTCTTTTGATTTTGAATTTTTTTAATGCACTTTGTGCATCCTTTGAATTTTTTTTAACAAGAGGCTTCACTTTCTTTAAAACCTTAAAATAATTGCTCTCTTTTTTTTTTTTTTTTTTTTTTTTTTAATCCAGGATTATATCACAAGTATAAGAGAAGGAAATTCATTCTCTTATCCAAGGAAGAATAATCCCCAAATTGGACCCAATCTTTTGATAAGAAAATATTAACTTGACTTAGAAAATTATTGAATAGATTTAGAACATGTAAGAGAAGCCTATAAGATACAAAACCGCGAGAAGACTAAGAAAATTTTCATTTCAAAAACCAACTTAAGTTTGATACAAATTTTAATTCAAAAATCAAATCAACCCGCAGAAGCGGTGGGAGGGAGGGGCCTTTAAAGATCCAGTGGGGTCAATCACTACTCTCTCCTATTTTTGATTAAAAGTAGAGGTCAATCTTCATTAAAAAGATGGATCAACTATCTTGAAAATTTTGACCCAATACACTTGAGAAATAATATGATTTCCTTCAAAATAGTAAGTCCAGGTGGCAAGGCCCAATCAATGTAAATTATATTTCCACAATCTCTTAAGAGGAAGAGATTGTTGTGGGGTCTGCACTATCCCTAACTAATGATGCATCATCTCAATTTAAGGATCTATCGCGATAGGACCCATCTAGAAGTTAAATTCAAATGGTGTCACTATCTGATAAGATCTCATATCCATTATTATTTCCCTCCCTAATTACTAGTAACCTAGCAATTATGAGAGTGGCACCCCGGGTGGTTTCTGCACATCCTCCTCTATAAAAGACATAGTGGGGCACGTGTAGTAACGTGACCAAACTTCATCTAGTAGAGTGGATGGGTCATAACCTTCAACTAGAGGCCTATGATTTATTACAGGTGATTGCTTAGCTCTTTCTTGATTGATTCTCTCTGTATAGTAGTCAAGAAGGTGTATCGGAGATCGTGCTCTCATTTTCACAACCTCTCTCCTTTGAGTAACAGGAGTAGGGTGGAAAACATTTCCACCATGGAGGGGGTAGGTGTAAGGAGCAACAAATTCTCGATTGGCCTCAAATTTAACTTGTTTGAAGGCTTCTGCCTTAGCAGTCTTTTTGGCCTTAGCAACCTTCTTCTTAACCCTTTTAAGGTATTTCTTCCGCTTACTTTTGCTGGCAACAGTGGTGTTAGAACTTGATCCAATCTCATATTGAGATGGTAATCCTTCCATTGTTAATGGTTCTTGGTTCTTATCCTCCTGAGTAGAGGGCACAGTGGTCGAAGGGGCGACAACGACCACCATCATAGAGATGGGGGAGTCAACTCCTGACCCTAAAGTAATCTCGACTAGGGGGACATCCCTTTGTATTCCAGCAGAGAGATCAATCATTTCTTCTCCGTTGACTGATAACTTGAAGTTTTGAAATTCTATCCCAAACTGGATCAAGTTGCCAGAGGTAATTTCTTCTATTGTCAAGTTTCTATCCAGGGAGAAGATAAGTTTCCCAGCCATTTGAGTATTTAAGTATCCTGGAATTAAGAAGAGGTGGTTTATCTTAGTCAATTTTGGATTAAAATTTGAATTTTAAGCATGATTAATTTTCTCTAAATCTTGAACCTCAATATGTTGAGTTTTCACCCAATAAGAGAGTTTATAAAATTGATTGAGAATATTCAAGGAACCTGGCTTAAGTCCTTTGCTCTACCAATTAACTTGGAGGCAAAATGTCAAAGCCCGGCTTAGACAAAGATTTCATCACTCGCCTCTTTACTTGAAAGGTATTTTCTTTTAGATGTTGGCCACACTCACCCAAGAAAGAAATGGGTAGAGGGACCAATGGAAGAAAGGTAGTTAAGACTACCGATGAAACAAAATTTTGCCATTATTAAAGATGGAGAGAGAGATTTGTCCCACTGGGCGTGCCATTTTTTGTTGGTGGAATTTTGAAAACATGTTTTGAAAATATTGGTTTTCTTTGGGAATTTTAAGATTAAGGTTGAGTTCTAATTCTAAGGTCGAATCGACTCGTTAGAAAGAGTATATCACCCCAAAGGACGAAAATAAACTTTCATAACGGTGTTCAGACTTAGAATTATGTAAACTCATCTTGAATACTATGATCGGGTTTTTGGAAAACAGGTTTTGAAATTACATTGAAGAAAGGTAGTTAAGACTACCTCCACCAGTCAGCTCGAGAGCTCACAGAAAAGGCCAAAAGGGCAGAACTTAATTCCAGACCTCTCGAGTCACCACCTGTGACTCTCCCTTGTCCAGTAGAGACACCTCCAGTTCACCCTGCAGTTTCCTCTATTCCTTCAATCCCACCTCAGAAGGATATCAAGCAATTAATTGAGGACCAGGTAAGGGAGGCCTTAGCCCATGCTCAAGGAACTGTGTCTATTTCAAAGGGTAGACCCTACCCCGAGGAATATGACTTAGTTCCTTACCCAAAGGGCTTTGTGCCACCAACTTTTAAAGTTTTCACTGGAATCGAAAACCCGAGACAGCATCTGGCCCCACTTCCGAGCAAGCTGTTGCAACGCAGGAGGGTCAGATGCTCTACTATTTCGCCAATTTGTAAGTAGTCTGTCCGGCATTGCTTTTGAATGGTACGCCGATCTGCCCAACGGTTCAGTAAGAACCTTTAGCGACCTGGAAAACCTCTTTCTTAAGAGATTTTCTGGAGCGCAACAACGCACCACTGTGGGCGATCTCGTGGTTGAAAAGCAAAAGCCGGGAGAGTCTCTAGTTGAGTACATCTTGAGGTGGCGAAACCTCTCGATGAAGTGTGAACCCCAGTTGCAAGAACAACATGCTGTGGAGATTCTGTTGAAGAATATCCACGGTCCTGCTGCTTTTCTCCTGAAGGGTTTCACTATTAAAACTTTTGAGAAACTTCTTAATAAGGCTAGCAATTTGCAGGAAGAGGCTCCTAGGATGCCATTCTTACGAGAGCAGTCTGAGGAAAGGAAGGGTCCAAAACTGGTGAAGACATTTGAAAAGAAAGCTGTGGTCTCAGCAGTAGATAAAGAAAAGAGGCCAGTGGTTAGTCAGCCTAGCACTCCGCTTCCACCACAGCCGCCTCAGAAGCAGCCCTTTCAGATAGTTCCTCAACATACTAGAGATCCCTCTTTCATCCCTTTTAGAGAGAGATTGGCAAAGCCTTATCCATTTAAAAGGGAGTCAGTTAAGAAGATCTTCAGAAGTCTGTTAAAGAAACCAGATTTTCAGTTGCCAGAGGCTAGAAGGCCTGAGGATGAGAGCAAGAAAGATGATCCCAAGTATTGCCCGTACCACAGGATGCTTAGTCACCCTCTTGAGGACTGCGTTGTGTTCAAAGATTGGCTTGAGAGGAACTACACCCAAGGTAACATCATAATACCTAAGGAATACTTGGTCGATCCAGAAAAGGCTTCAATTAAGACCATTTCAGGTAATCCTCTTAACTCTTCTTGTTTTGTTGAAGATGGTTGGGACATTGCTTTGTCCCGGGCACTTAAAAAGTCGATTAACAAGTCTTTTCGTCTTTCTCAACAGCTGACTACGATAGCCCAGGCCCCGGTGTGGAAAGTTGACCTGGACGCTTCGCAGAAGGATGTTGAGCCACTTCCCTCTCCAGTAGTCTTAGGAACTACTGAGAAAAATGTGAAAGAAGAGAAATCTGATTTTGTAGAGAGGAAGTGTGTAGATGAGAGATGTATTAGAATGGCGGATGGTGGTGTTAAAACCCTTTCCCCTCTTTTGTTATCTGATTTTTACTTTGCCCCATCAAAGGCGAAGGGTCAGAAGATGAATAAAAAACATCCTTCTACTTCTGTCTTGATGATTAACCATGAATCTCAAATGCAAATTGATGACTCTCCTACTTTGAATCAAACTCCTAATGAAACGAATATTGAGGTTAATCAAACCGACCTCCCCGAATCGACTATTCAAGAAGAGGTCGAATATGAAGCTTTATCAGAAAGTGATTTCCCTCAGATTAATTTCCAAGGAAATCCTATCTTGATAGAACTTTCGGATTCTGACTCGCTTTTAGAAAATAATGATCCAACACCTATGGTGTGTGTAGACACTGCCCTAGTTTGCCCGCCCGAAGATGTCGAGCAGGTGCAACTCCGTGGCGGTAAAGTCTTACCCCCTAGGTTGCCCCCTCAGGATAAAGGCAAGCAACCTTCATTCGAAAATCTAAGTCCGGATTCCTCTCAACAACCAGAATTCCCTTTAATTCCTCCGGGTTTCGAGTCTGTCGTTCCTAAGGTTGATTACAATGTTCTAGCCCACCTTAGGAAGTTGCCAGCAAAATTAAGTATTTATGACGCCCTCCTTCTTTCCAAAGAAATGAGGGAGTCTCTAATTAAAGCACTTCTCGATCCAGAGATTTGCTTAACACAGTTAGCTGCAACTTCAGAAGGTGAGGCTCTCTACTTCAAAGAGGTCCCTGGGGTTACCTTTTCAGACGAAGACTTACTCTTGAGAACTGCTGACCACAATCGTCCCCTCTACATTACTGTAGATGTGGGAAATTTCAAGTTATCAAGAGTCCTTGTTGATCCGGGTGCATCGGTCAACGTGATGAACATAAAGACCCTTGCTTATCTCAGAGTTGATACTAGCAAGCTTTCAACCGACAGGTTGGTGCTTCGTGGGTTCAACGAGAAGGGCGAGAGAGCTTTAGGTTCGATCACTCTACTCCTAGAAATAGGAGGTTTAAAAACTGAAGCTAAATTTCATATAATTGATTCAACTACGTCCTTTAACGCACTTCTAGGTAGACCTTGGATTCACGAATATAGAATGGTTCCATCTACCCTGCACCAATGCATTAAGTATCAACGAGATGGCATTGAACATGTGATTAAGGGTGATTTGCAACCATTCTCAATTCAAGAAATTGGGATCTACGAAGATGCTGCATATTTTGTACCAAAAGGATCCTCGTCCCGTTCTAAATTAGAGATCAAATTTGAGGAGAAAATGGTTGAACAAAAATTCAACCAAAAGAAAGAAAAAGGTAAGAATATCAATCAAGAAATAATTTAATCGAGTAGTGAAGACGACTCTGATATTGTTGTCCTTAGGCCTCCAAGCACATTACCTCAAAGAGGTGGGAGGATGGCTTTAAGGGCACGAGGTCGAGGCCGCGCTTCATTAGACAGGAGAGCAGCACCCGTATACATTGATTTGGAATCAGATTCCGATAGTGAGCTAGAAAGTCAAGGTGCTGCCCTCTCTCTCGATTATCAAAACATAAATACTCCTCCAAAATTTGATCTCACCTTAGACCAGGACAGTGACCCTGAGGTAGATATTTCAAAAGTTAAAAGTGACGAGCCCGAATTAACAATGTATGAAAAGCTCACTAAAAGGATTGAGGCCCTTTCTCTGACCCCACTGTCGGCAGGCAGGGTTGTAGGGTTGGAAGTCAAAGTGGCCCCCAACTTGGATGGTGAAGTTAAGAAAGTCCAGAAATTCTTTCCTGGCTCCTCCTCCGCAAGGGATGAAGGTGATGTAACCCTTGAGGAGGCAGATTTTAATGAATTAATGGAATTACCTTTCGGCTACTTTCCTGTTTGTGTAAAAAATACTTTTTCTAAAGGTTCTATACCATACCGATGGACTAAGGGTCAAGCTAGATACCACGAGAATATTTGGCGAACAAAAGTAAATAAAAATCCAACAAGTGGTATTGGCTTTGGAACAGTTAGTTCATTCGATGATGATGAGTATTGCCTAATGATAACTTACCATCTCGATTCTCCAAATGTCCCTACAGATCCTCCTTGTCCTTTGGATGGACTCTGTTTGGAGACTTTAGACGATCCCGATGATCTTCAAGTTCGGGATGCACCCCCTGAATTTGAAGAGGAAATTAAGTCGACAGTCGATGAGTTAAGAGAAATTAACTTGGGAAACGATGATGACCCCCGTCCGATTTTTATAAGTACTCTGTTAAGCGAGGGTGAAACCCGAGACTTAATCCAGTTGTTATTCGAGTTCAGGGATTGCTTTGCCTGGACATATGACGAAATGCCAGGTTTGCCTGCTGAGGTAGCAGTTCACAAACTTGGAGTTCGGCATGATGCCATCCCTGTTAAACAAGCTCCTCGATGCATGCGCTTAGAGATTGAGCAACAAGTCGTTTCTGAAGTTAAGAAATTGGCAGAGGCCGGATTCATTCGAGAGGAACAATACCCCTCTTGGGTGGCCAGCATCGTGCCAGTTCGAAAGAAAAATGGTCAGATTCGGATTTGTGTGGACTATTGGGATCTGAATAAGGCATGCCCTAAGGATGAGTTCCCCCTACCAATACCAGAACTCATGGTGGATATTGCCTCCTCACATGCTATTTTCTCCTTCATGGATGGCTCATCGGGTTATAACCAAATCAAGATGGCCCCTGAAGATGAGAGAAATACGGCGTTCAGAACCCCTATTGGAATCTTTTGTTATAAGGTAATGCCATTCGGCTTAAAGAATGCCGGAGCAACTTATCAACGGGCTATGACCCGTATCTTTGACGACTTAATTCATAATCAAGTTGAATGTTATATTGATGATTTAGTTGTCAAGAGCAAGGTTAAAGAGGCTCACCTGTATGACTTAAGAGTTGTTTTCGAACGGTTGCGCCGCTACGATTTGAAAATGAACCCCTTGAAGTGCGCCTTCGGCGTCGCTTCGGGGAAATTCTTAGGATTCGTAGTAAGGCACCGCGGAATTGAGATAGATCCTGCTAAAATTGAAGCCATCTTAGATATTCCATCCCCTAAGAGCCTTACTCAGTTAAGGTCTCTACAAGGTAGATTGGCATATATAAGGAGGTTTATTTCTAATCTTTCCGGGAGATGTCAACCCTTTTCTGTCCTTGCAAAAAAGGATACTAAATTCGTATGGGATGAGAAGTGTCAAAATGCTTTTGACGATATCAAACAATACCTTTCTAACCCGCCAGTCTTGGCAGCTCCGATTCCCGGAAAGCCATTAATCCTCTACACCGCAGCTCTAGATGAGTCTTTAGGTGCTCTGTTAGCTCAAGTTAACGATGAAGGAAAAGTGAATGCTCTCTACTACCTTAGTCGAAGACTCCTTCCTACTGAAATTCGATACCCGTCAATTGAGAAGCATTGTCTTGCTTTAGTTTTTGCAGCTCAGAAACTGAGGCATTACATGCTCTCCCACTCAATCAGTCTGATTTCAAGAGTTAATCCTTTGCAATATCTTATGACCCGACCTACGTTGTCAGGACGTTTAGCTCGCTGGTCTATGATATTGTTGCAATTTGAGATTACTTTCACTCCTCTTCGTGCTGTGAAAGGACAGGCTGTTGCCGACTTTCTGGCAGCGCACCCGCTGCCAGCAGATTCTCCTCTGAATGATGACTTACCCGATGAACAAATCATGAGTTTGGGGGAATCTAACGAGGCCATCTGGGAATTATATTTTGATGGGGCAGCATCCTCTCGTAGGATTGCGACCCAACAATCTGTAATTCCTGGAAAGGCTGGAGTCGGTCTAATTTTTATTACACCAGAAAAAGGAATGATGCATTTTTCCTACCACTTATCGGAGCCTTGCACAAACAACGAAGCTGAATACGAAGCTCTGATAACTGGTTTGGAACTTGCAATTCTAATGGAGATTAAAGAGATTAAGATCTTTGGAGATTCCCAACTAGTTATTAACCAAGTCGCCGGAACTTATAAAGTTTTGAATCCTAATCTCCTAAAATATCACCAGTACACGCTTCACTTGTTGGAACAAATCCCCATTGCTACCTTGTATAGGGTTCCCCGTGGAAGCAATTCTGCGGCGGATGCCTTAGCAAAACTTGCAAAGGAATTTGCATGTCCTGAGGAGGATTCCATCCCTATAGAGATACAGGGTCGTAAGACTCTCTCCCTTATAGATTTGGAACACATTAGTAAGACTCCCCTTCAGATCCTTTCTGCCTCTTTGACAACTGACGAAGAAGGCGATTGGAGACGACCCTTAGTCGATTACCTTAAAGAAGGGAAGCTTCCCCGGGATAAATCACTCTCCAACCAGATTAAGAAACGTGCCCTATCATATGCACTAGTTAACGATCTGTTGTACCGTCGGTCTTTCGATCACATGTGGCTGCGCTGTTTGAACATGCGAGAAGCCCAGAAAATTGTTAATGAAGTTCATTCAGGACTGTGCGGTGCTCATCAATCGGGTCCAAAAATGAAATTAAAGATTAAGAGACTGGGATACTACTGGCCTACAATGATTGACGATTGCATGAATACTGCAAAGCACTGTCATCAATGTCAGGTCCATGGTGTGGTTTTACATCAGCCGCCTAATGTGTTACACCCTACGATAGCCTCGTGGCCCTTTGAAAGTTGGGGCACGGATATTATTGGGCCGATTGACCCTCCCTCCGCGAGAGGTCATCGTTTCATATTAGCAGCGACTGATTACTTTTTAAAGTGGGCGGAAGCAATTCCCCTATGAAACGTAACATCACACCATGTCTTAAAATTCTTTCGTGACCATATTGTATATCGATTAGGCGTACCCCGCAAAATCATATCCGATAATGGGTCCGCATTCAAGTCTACAAAAATCAATAGTTTTGTAAGGCGCCATAATATTGATTGGAGGTATTCGACGATCTATTACCCTCGGGTGAATGGATTGGCCGAGGCCTTCAACAAAACCTTGGTGCAAATTGTCAAAAAGACCCTTGATGATAACAAACGGCAGTGGGATGAGCGGTTGGTGGAAGCTTTGTGGGCTTATCGTACCACTTATAGAACCCCGACCCAATCCACCCCGTTTGCACTAGTGTATGGATCTGAGGCTGTTCTACCCTTGGAAATACAAATCCCTTCGCTTAGAATTGCAGTTCAGAATCAAATTACCAATGAACAAAATGCAAAACTACGATTGGAAGAACTCGAAGGCCTTGAAGAGCGACGTCTCCAAGCTCAACAAAGTTTAGAGTTGTATAAATCCCATATGGTTCAAGCCCACGATAAGTTAGTGTGACCTAGGACCTTCCAAGTGGGAGACTTGGTATTGGTCCTTCGGAGGCCTATCTTGGCCCATCGGAAGTTGGGAGGCAAATTTGAACCTACATGGGAAGGACCCTTCGTTATAGAGACTGTCTACGAAGGAGGCTCGTATCAGTTAGTAGATTGTAAAGGGAACCACCCAATGCTACCTGTTAATGGGCGTTTCCTTAAGAAATACTATGCTTGATGTAGCTCATTTTATCAATCAATAAAACTTCCTTTTCTTGATTTACAACTTAATTCTACCTTTTTTTAAGTTTTTTTTTTTAACGCTCTTCGCCTTTTCCTTAAGGTTAGTTTTTTTTCCTTCCCTTAGGATTAGACCCGCTAGTGGTGGAGTACGCCCTCTGTGGCACCACCCTGGCATTTCACCCGGGGATTAGTGGTGGAGTACGCCCTTCGTGGCACCACTCTGATTCCCATTCGCTAGTGATGGAGTACGCCCTTCGTGGCACCATCCTAGTTTGCCAGTTAATCTGCCTATTAGGAGTAAGTCTTCTATCAGCATCCTATAGGCCTAAGGTTGGGTGATGCCCTTCCTTAGACCCAAGGCTAGGTATTCCCTACCTTGGTTTCCAGTTGATCCGTCTACTAGGAGTAAGTCTTCTATCAGCATCCTGTAGACCTAAGGTTGGGTGATGCCCTTCCTTAGACCCAAAGCTAGGTATCCCCTACTTTGGTTTCCAGTTGATTTGCCTATTTGGAGTAAGTCTTCTATCAGCATCCTATAGGCCTAAGGTTAGGTGATGCCCTTCCTTAGAACCAAGGCTAGGTATTCCCTACCTTGGTTTCCAGTTGATTTGTCTACTAGGAATAAGTCTTCTATCAGCATCCTGTAGACCTAAGGTTGGGTGATGCCCTTCCTTAGACCCAAAGCTAGGTATTCCCTACTTTGGTCTCCAGTTGATTTGCCTATTTGGAGTAAGTCTTCTATCAGCATCCTATAGGCCTAAGGTTGGGTGATGCCCTTCCTTAGACCCAAGGCTAGGTATTCCATACCTTGGTTTCCAGTTGATTTGTCTACTAGGAATAAGTCTTCTATCAGCATCCTGTAGACCTAAGGTTGGGTGATGCCCTTCCTTAGACCCAAAGCTAGGTATTCCCTACTTTGGTTTCCAGTTGATTTGCCTATTAGGAGTAAGTCTTCTATCAGCATCCTATAGGCCTAAGGTTGGGTGATGCCCTTCCTTAGACCCAAGGCTAGGTATTCCCTACCTTGGTTTCCAGTTGATCCGTCTACTAGGAGTAAGTCTTCTATCAGCATCCTGTAGACCTAAGGTTGGGTGATGCCCTTCCTTAGACCCAAAGCTAGGTATTCCCTACCTTGGTTTCCAGTTGATTTGTCTACTAGGAATAAGTCTTCTATCAGCATCCTGTAGACCTAAGGTTGGGTGATGCCCTTCCTTAGACCCAAAGCTAGGTATTCCCTACTTTGGTTTCCAGTTGATTTGCCTATTAGGAGTAAGTCTTCTATCAGCATCCTATAGGCCTAAGGTTGGGTGATGCCCTTCCTTAGACCCAAGGCTAGGTATTCCCTACCTTGGTTTCTCCAGTTCCCTTGTCTACTAGGAATAAGTCTTCTATCAGCATCCTGTAGACCTAAGGTTGGGTGATGCCCTTCAGGAGAGAAAGAGAGAGAGGGAGAGAGAGAGAATCTTGTGAGGGGGAGCTTGTGAGGGGATTCACATGGGTTGCTTCAAGGATCGCTCTGCTTGTTCTTCGTCTAGCGTTTCTCATCTGTGGAAGGGTCGGTAGAGGTAAGGAGTTAGCTTTTGGTTGTGGTTCTCTGCCAGCTTCAGGAGGAAGCAAAATTAGGTAGGTTCTCTGCCTTGCTGGGGTGGCAAAAAGGAGGTGCTTTGTAAAGGCTTCTCCGCCTAGCTGTGGGGGCTAAAGGAGAGTCATGTTTGTAGTGCAATACTCGGAGGGCGCCTCTGGGGAGTGGACATAGGTCGAGTTGACCGAACCACTATAAATTTCTGTGTTCTTGTTTTCTTGCTTCCGCACTTTTATTTCCGCATTTATTTTTGTGGTGTGATTTTGGTTTATGTGATTTTTATTCTTTGTGAAAAGAAATTTTTTAAAATACCAATTCACCCCCCCCCCCCCCCCTCTTGGTTAGCTTGGGCCAGTTCTATAGGGCTTAACATCCCTAACAAACTTTCACCCTCCAATTACCATAGGAATGCTATTGGTATAAAAGCCTTCTAAATTATCCCAAATAACTCTTCTATGAACCACCTCCTTACTTGCATAAACCGAAGCAATCCTCCAAGCTCCCTTATCGACAACCAAGAGTTCTCCTATAACCACTTGCTTGGAAGAAAACATAATAGAAAAAAAAAGAAACCCTACTTTGCCAAAGTATAAGAATTCCTCCTGACATTCCCTCAAGGCACATGAAGGAAATCCCATGAGTCACCAATAAGGTTATTAACATCTTCTCTGTTTATATTTGTAATTTTATTTTCAAGAAGCCCCACAAATACAGCTCCATTATCTTTAACTATCTCTTTAAGGTATAGAGAAGCTTGTTTCTTTTTAGCTCCTCTACAATTCCAAAACAAAAAAGAACTCATTAATTAATCAATGGGGATTGGGTCCCCACTCTTTCATTACCATCTCCATCCTTCTTTCTATTCCTTGATAATAATTTGATAGGTCCCAAGCTCCTCATTCTTTGGCTAATTTGACTTTATAGTAAGAAGAGCTTTCATCTTGTTTCCCTTCAACCCTTGCAGCTTATGGTTGAAGATTAGGTGAAAGGATTTCTTCATGACAATGAGAGTTGCCATTAGGAATTACTACCTCATCTCCCAACTCTCCCTGGTCATTATTAACTGAAATTATTTCCCCATCTTCCAGTAATCCAGACAGAACAGGAAATTTATTAACACCTCTATTGGACGGCATTTCATCACAAACAACATAATTAATTTGTGCTCCAGTATTAACTAATGGCTTGACTCCAGTAGCCTTAAATTCCATAGATGGATTCTTAGTTTGAATAGAAACATATGATGCATTTGGCTCCACTTTCATTCCATCAACATATTTGATCACATATTCCTTCATTGTTGTTTTCTTCTTCTGATTTGTATGATTCCTTTGATTGAAAGTTCTCTTCTTACCATGTTTTACGTGTATCCAAGGCCCATAATTTGAATTTGTCTCTTTAGAAAAATCTCCCACAACTTCCTTTGAAAGTTTTTGTGAGCTAATCCCTTCATGTAGAAAACCATTATCACATTTTCCAGGATTCTTCAATTCTACTAGATTTGTTGTTAAGTCCACCTCTAGACAATAGTTTTTTAAGTGTCTAATCTTACCACAATTAAAACAAAGATTAAGAATCCTCTCATACTCGATTTTTTGAAAGAATCTACCCGAGCTTCCTTCAACCCAGACTCCGAGAGGTAATTTATTCCCAAGTTGGATATAGACACAAATCCTTGTGAATTCTCGCCTCCCCCATTAAAACATATTGTCATCAATTAAGTATGTCTTACCAATTTTAGAAGCAATCCTATAAACATTAATGTCATCCCAACATTGCAATGATAAGCTTGGCATTCTAATTCTAATTGGTGTTGTCAATCCCTTTAATGTAAGCGGTGAAAATGATGTAGACCGCTTCTCAACACCAATTATTTGCTCCTTTACAAACCATGATCCATTAGATAGAACCAACTCCAAACCTTCCTCATCTTCAAACGAACAAATAATCCATCTTTCCCAAGCCAAGTCAGGTTGAATTTCCAAAGATATGACCATTGTCTTTTAATTTCATATTTGATAACATAAACCAAAATATTATCTCCAAACACTTTGATAACCAGAGAATTATGCAGCTTCTTAGTATTTTCCATTACATTATCCTCATGCAACTTAATAGTTTCACCATCTTCCATAAGGAAATTACAAATATCCAAATCAGCGATCCTTCTGTTAATTTTCTTGTGCCTTCAGATTTAGGGTTTAGGGTTACATGAATCACGTTCACCACAATTCTAAACTACCTCCAAGTCTTCATTCATCTTTACATTTCCTTTTCCTTCAGGAACCATAGGAGCATTAACTACATCATTTTCATCACATGCTCCTTCTATGTATGATTCTACTTTTGAATTCTGATTCAATTTGTCATTTGAAATTATAGTAACTAGAGCATCTTCTTTCTGAGATGTCTTCAGAGTAGATCCAAAACTAATTTTTGTGAACTCCTATTTATTTGACATTATAGGATCTTCACTTAACATAATTTTCTTTCCTTTCCCAATATCTTGAAAAATCTTCTTAGTTTTTAACAAGCTGCCTTCGTTTATAGTTATAGGTTTGCCATTATTGACATTCAGATGAATACCATTTGTTCCAACTTTTTTGAACATATATGAAACCCCAGCAAAAGCTTGAGGAGAAGAAGATCTAAAAAAAATTTATTGATGATTAGCAGAGACTCCATATGGACGGTTCCGATCCAATCTTGCACCAATTTTTAGAAGATGATCAGCGATCAGACGCCATTATCAAAAAATCAAAGGGTTGCGCTAATTTGATTTTTTGAAAATGAATAGTTTCTCTCTCTAGGAACTCCTGCACCTTCTCTCTCTAGACGCCAATTGTCTCTAATGGGAGTTTGATACAAAACTTTTTAGGGGTAGTAGAGTTTTTAAAAATTATTCTCAAAAATTACTTGGTGGCTTATAACCATAAAATAACTTGGTGGTTGATACAAAACTTTCTCTCTCTAACGGAAGTATAAAATTACTTGGTGGGATCGTAATGTTTTTTAAAAATTTTCTCTAAGATTTTCAAGGATGAGGAGAAAGTTAACTCTTGTGAGAATGCTTATAAACTTCATCCTTCTGATGAAAACTTGACTCTTCTTCAACTTGCCAAATATTCTCTTTTTAACTTACAAGCTCAAGAGGAAGCTTTTTGGAAACAAAAAGTGGCTTATAAGCATCTTATTGAAGGGGACAATAACACTAAGTATTTTCATTCTTTAGTTAAGAGGAGTAGAGCAAGAGAATTTGATTCATAAAATTGATTATATTGATGGTTCATTCAAAGAAGATTGTGTAGAGATTGCTAATAATGGGGTGGAGTACTTTAAAAGTTTATTTAATCAAAATTTTTCTCTAATTCATATTGATAATCCTAATATTATTCGTTATATCAATAATCATTATGACAACATGGATCTTAATAGATATCCTACTTTGCAAGAAATTAAGAAGTTTCTTTTTTAGATGAATGTTTAGTATGTTGCTAGCCTTGATGGTTACACGACTAAGTTTTTTCAAAAAAGCTTGGGAAATTATTAGCACAGATATTTTCAATGTTGTTTTAGATTTTTTTGCTCGTAATAGCATGCCTAAGTTTTTCTCTTCTACCTCCATCATGCTAATTCCCAAGAAAAATGGGGCTAGTAACTAGAATGATTTTAGGCTAATTAGTTTTTATACCTTTTTTATTAAATTGATTTTTAAAATGCTTATGAACTTCTTGTCCCCCTTACTTCCTAAAATTATTGCTCCTAATCAAACAAGTTTTATTAAAGGTAGATCTATATCAAATAACATTTTACTTGCTCAAGAAATAATTCATGATTAGAATGTTAAGATGCATGGGGGAACATTATCTTTAAATTTGAAATAGTCAAAGCTTATGATAATATTACTTGTGATTTTCTCTATCACATATTACACCTATTTGGCTTTAATTTTTCTTTTATTAAACTTATTAAATAGTGCATTGAAGGATCCTTTTTTTCTATTATTATTAATGGTAAAAGTAATGGGTTTTTTAAATTCTTTGCATGGGTTGAGAAAAGGTGATCCTATCACTCCTGCCTTCTTTATTATTACCATGGAGTATTTATCTAGAGGAATTACCAATCTTTATGAAAATTATACTAACAGCTTTTACAGAATGTTGTGTGGTTTTCCTATTTGTCATTTATGCTTTACTAATGATGTTATTATTTTTTGTAATGGCTCTCTCAATCAGTTTAATAGATTCATGGGTTTATAACTACTTTTTGAAAATTGTATTGGTCTTTTTATTCATATAAGCAAGTGCTGCTTTATTGTGTCTAACAAGGTTTCTCTTGATCATATGCTTTCTTTTAAAAATAGTTTTGGTTTTTTAAAAGGCTCTTCACCTCTTAAATATTTAGGTGTTCCTCTTTATAATGGAAGGAAGAAATCATTTATTTTTTATGATCTTCTAACTTCTATACAAAAAGGGCTTACTTCTTGGGATTCAAACTTTCTTAGTTTTGGAAGTAGATTAATCCTTATCAAAGGTATTTTATGTACCTTACTTATTTATATCATCCAAACATTACAACCTACTAGCTTTGTTTGTAATAGGATTGAGAAATTATTTAATAAGTTCTTTTGGAGAGGTTCTAATACGAATTATAAGGTTATTTGGTCCTCTTGGGTTGACAGTTCTGTGGTCCTTGAGGAAGGGGCGTTGGGTTGTAAAAATATGCACGACTTATCTTATGCATTTTCTTTTAAACTAAGGTTCAATTTTTTTTCTAAACTTAGTCTTTGGGCTAAGTTTATGAATATTAAGTACTGTGTTGGAAAGCGCCGTACTATGTGCTTCTATTATAATGGTGATTCAAGGGTATGGAAAAGGTTGTATAGTATCAAGTGGAATGCTGAACCTCAAGTTAAAAGGGGCCTATGTAATGCTTCCCTTTCTTTTAGCAAGATAATTGGATGGGAGGTTAGTCCATTGATTGTTCTATTAATTTTTATTCAACTACCACTACTAATGTACATTCTTTTATTTCTAACTACACTTATGATTACTTACTTTAGAGTCTATTTTTTCTAAAATATTAAATTTACCTATTAATATTGACATTAATGATTTTTTATTATGCGGCCTATCTCATATTGGTATGTTTAGTTTAAACTATGCTTGGCATAAGGTAAGAAAAATGAAATGTGTTAAAAAAGTGTTTTCTATAGTCTGGCATAAAAGTACCCCTAAGAATATTTATATTTTTATTTGAAGAGTCAAGAATAATGTTATTCCTACTAATGAAAATTTGAGGAAAAGAGGATTTATTTTAACTTCTAAGGGTCAATACTGAAAGTTCGTTAGGAATTTTAGGCCCTATAGAACTGGCCCGAGGCTAACCAAGAGGGGGGATGAATTGGTATTTAAAAACTTTAAGCAAAGCTCAATAAATTACACAAACCAAAACACCACAAAAACAAGTGCGAAAGAAATTAAATGCGGAAGCAGTAAAAATAAGAACACAAGGATTTATAGTGGTTCGGTCAACTTGACCTACGTCCACTCCCCGGAGGTGCCCTCTGAGTATTGCACTACAATCGTGACTCTCCTTTATCCTCCACAGCTAGGAGGAGAAGCCTTTACAAACACCTCCTTTTTCCACACCCGGCAAGGCAAAGAACCTTCCTCCTTTTGCTTCCTCCTGAAACAGGCAGAGAACCTCGATCACTTGCTGAAATTTACCTCTCCCAACCCTTCCAAGGACAAGAGACTCTAGGGAAGAAGAAGTGGAACAATGCTTGGAGCAACCCCTTGTGAATCCCCTCACAAGCTCCCCTCACAAGATCCTCTCTATCTCTCTCTCTCCCTCTCTCTCTCTCTCTCCCCCCTTTAGGTTTTCTCAGGTCAAGACAGCAACCAAGGATGTTCAAAAATATTGAATAAGAGCTCTTAAATAGAAGAGCTTCAAAGGAGCTCATTAATTTTAAGTTGTCGACTATATCGTCTATGACGATATGAACATCGTCCTGGCCGATCAGTACAAATCTTAGAAGATCGTCCAAAGCATCGCCCTAAATGCAAACTGGATGATTAAAAAATTGGCTTGATCATCCAAGATGATCTCACGATCGTCCCAGCTGATCTGTTCAAATCAGAGGAGAATCATCCTGAGAATCGCCCTGAATTCAAGCTGGCCGATATTCATCATCCAGGAGTATCTAAGGGTCTTTGAATATATCGTCCTGGCCGATCCTAAGATCATCTAGGACGATGTGATCATATCAATCATCCTTAATTACTTCCTTGATTCCTCAATTAATTTAGGCATAATTGTGTGATATCGGCCAGGACGATATCACGATCGTCTTGGCCAATTTCCAAAAATACAGAATACCTAAATTGATTATGTCGACAAATTCATTCTGTATTAAGCCTATCGTCCAGACCGATAAGTTAATTATAGCTGCCTTATCAAGAAATCCTGATTAGAACTTCTATTTTGAACTCGATCGTCTAGGACGATATAAATATCATCCAAAATGATGTGAGTAAAAACACAAGTTCTAAATCTCTCAAGTGTGTATGTGTAGGGTTACCTTGACATCGATCACTTCAAAAAATTATAATTGACTTAAGAAGGGAAAAAATTACAGACTGACTCAACCCTAATCTACCAGTCTTGAGCAGATTCCGATTTCCTTCTGATCTTTGAGTCCTGAAAAGTTAGTAGAAAAAGGTAGTCTTAGTGAAACAAGATTTATTTGCTATCATCAAAATCTTAATCTAAAAACATGTTTGTAACAATCTCCCCCTTTTTTATGATGACAAACATATCGATAATCAATTCTAAAACAGTAATGCAAAACTAACCAAGCTTTTAATTTATTGAACATAACAAGTACAAACATACTACAAGAGCAAGTACAAACACACTAATCAAGAGCAAGTACAAACACACTACTCCCCCTTTTAACATTTCAAAAAGGAGGAGGAAACTAAAAATAAAAACTAAAGCAATGAAAAAACACAATACAGAAAAAAGGAAGCAATCCACAGAAAACAGAAACTAAAACTAAAAAAATGAGGGATCCTGATCATCAGATAGAGGTGGAGGTGGTGGAGCCCACTGAAAGTATCTAGCTAGCATAGTAAACTAAGCATTGAACCAGGCTATGTCCTGGTCATGCTGTTGCTGCTGGTGAGTAATGTAGCTATCAAAACGGGCTAATTCCTCTGTGAGGTGCTGCTCGTAGTGGGCAATGTCCTCAAAATGTTGCTGCTCCTGTGCAGCAACATAAGCGTCGAAATGGGTCTCCCAATAATCAAATCTCTTCACTAACTGGTCAAATTGTGAGTGCTGGCGAAGAGGAGCAGGAGCGGGAGCGGGAGCGGGAGCCTCCTCCTTCTCAGCCCCCCGAGGTTCCTCATCCCCTGGGTGGAGATGAGTATTGTAAAAGGTATTTAAGGAACTGTTTGAGTAGAAGAGATTTGGGAGGTTGGGAGGAGCAGGATATTTAAGTTGATATTTGGTTTCGAGAACATAGGCTATGAGGTGTCATAAAGCCAGATTGGGATTCCTCTTTTGACCTGGATCGCGAATTATGGTTAAATGATCAATGTATCGAAAAATTAAGTCAGTAGCATTAAATTCTCTATGTTCCATGATGTAAAAAGTAGTCAGAGAAAGTAGAGGAGTGATGTGGATTCGATCCCCAGCTTTTGAAATAATGGAGGTACGAAGGACATGCTGAATTGTCCTAGCATCTTTGACTAAAGAGCTAGTCTCTCCAACATGAAAATGTGTATTTGTCTGGCGAAGGAAATGATTTGTAATGGACCAGTTAAAATCAGGATCTGAGATAATTATATGCAGCTTATCCCCGATGGTGCATAGCTGTAATAGTTCAGCACAGTCCTGATATATGATCTCGACCGGGGGTCGATTCACATAGGAGGTCAGGGCTGTGAAAGATTTGCAAAGAATTCATGAGGAAGCTCAGTATGAAAGGGGACAACAAGAAAAGAATGAAACAGAGAGAAGTGTGAGCAAAGAGATCCATTACCGATTAAGAAAGGTGGACAGGATTGATGACACTGGATACAGTTATCCCACATTCTTTATATTTATGGTAAGCATCTTCATCTTCTACCTCCCTGAAATAAGGGTCAATCCTAGCCCTCAAAGAACTCCCAGAAGTTTATCGGACACGCTTCCCACCAGCCATAGTAAGAAACCAATAAGAAAACATAAGAGAAGAAGAAGGTTGAGGTGAAAACAATGGCTGGAATGGCCTGAATTTAAAGAAACGACCACATCATCCAGGACAATCGTAGAATCATCCAGGATGATTTGGTTCAATTATTGCGTACAGGCCGATTGGTCAAAAAGGCGGTCCGATCAGCCGGGCCAATCAGATATCGACCAGGATGATTAGACACAGGCGATCGTCCCGAGGAGTTAAGCCGGACAACCGTTGAAAAAGCATATCATCCGGGCTGATTAGGTGTATCGTCCAGGATGATGCACAATAATTGATCGTACCAGCCGAAGTTAAAATATTTTAAATTTGTGCCACGAGTATCATCCAGGACGAACTGTGGATCGTCCAGGACGATTATCCAATAATGGATCGTCTGGGGCCAATTTTAAGGATTCTATACATGCTGACATGTGGATCGTCCAGGACAATCTAATGTATCATCCATGACGATGACCATAAATGCATCAGCCATGATGAAAATTGTATCGGTCAGAACGATCAAAAATGATTGTAATAGAGTTCAATCATATCGGTCAGGATGATACGGGATCATCCAGGACGATGAATTACAGAAAGCTCAGAAAAAGGTTCACCATACAAAATTTTGAAGAGAAATTGTCATATCGTCCAGGACGAGAGAGGTATCGGCCAAGACGATGTGACAAGAATTTGAAAATCAAGGAAAGATGGAGATGATCAGAGAAAACCGAAACAAACAAAAATACAAACTAAAAAACAACAAAATAGATAAAAAAAGGAAAAGAAAAAGATGTTTTTGTTTTTATGATTTTGTTTTTTTTTTTTTTAGCAAAGCAAGCATATGACAAAATTTCCAAATAATTAAATTTGAAAGATTTGAAAGATTAATGAGTTAACAATGTTACAATCTAAAAACGGTAGAAAATCCGATCCTGTTTACCCTAGCTCGGACTTCTTTCAGGATAAAAATTATCTTTTGAAAACAATAGGTCTAACTTAGAATAAATTAGATAAAAAGAAAATCCGTTCAAAACTTGGTTACAAATAAAATATCTTATAAAATAGTATACCAAAGTAATTTATCTCTATCATGGAATTTGAAATCAAGCCTTTGAAAATATCAAATAACCCATGAGTCCTTCTAAGTTTTAAAAGTTTTGAAAAGAGAAGATATCTTTCATTTAGTGGGCTTATTTTATGCCTCTTGACACTTTGATTGGCTTTTTGAGCATCTTTTGATTTTTGATACACTTTCATGTATATACTTTTCTTTCAATTTGGCATCATTGACCTTTTTTTTTTTAATTTTTGCAAGCGAAGAACTCTTTAACAAACCCTTAAAAAAAGGTTCTTAGTTGTGACTATATATTCTAGATATTAGAGAACAGGAGCTCTCTTTCTAACATAGAGAAGAACAAGCCACAAAACAAAATCAAAATCATATGATAAGTGCAATGGCAAGATTTCAATTAACTTGAAATATATATAAGAACTTTGGATTATATATATAAGATAGACTATTATAGCAAGAAAAAGATCTTAATTTCAAAAATCATTTGTTAAAATGAGATAGAATTGTTGTTTAGAAAAGAAAACTATATCATAGAAGAGGTTAGAGGGAGGAAAACCATCAACGATGTTTTCTCCCTTTAACCGATTTAGAAATGCTAATCATTGGCCATAAATCTCCAAAGTTTAAGAACAAGAAAAAATCATCATAAAGAAATCAAAAGTAAAAAAAGACTAGAACAACTAAACAAAAACAATCACAAAAACAAAACATAGCAATAATCAAAATGCAATTCAAGAATTTGTTAAGAAGCAAGTTTAGGAAGTTATGAGCTGCGAGCCTCTATCTGTCCAAGTATCATATGCTTCTCATGAGGTCTTTGGTGAGAGCAATCCTGCAAGAATCAATAGCTGTCAGACTTAGGAACCCAAATAGGTTTGAGTCCCTTCTCATAAAAAGTAGAGTGTAATGCATGTGTGCTATGCTGTGAATCATGCAATTTTGGTCTCCACACCTAATGTGTACTACAGTGAACAGTGCAAGTGTGTGAGATGTGTCATAGCATGCCACATGAAAAACATCTAACTCCAGGAAAAGGATTTCTTAAATGATTAGTGTTATAACGCCTCTTCCTAGGTTTTAGCTGTAGATCAAAAGTGGGTGTCATCTAATTTCTCTTAATTAAGTCCAATTCATCTTTAAGCCTTAAATTAGTATCTTCCAAAGCATTATTATCAATCCTCAATTTGCGCTCTATTTCTTTAGATTTGCTTCAAATCAGATTTGAGTGAGGTGTGTGAAACTTTTAATGCATCATGCTCATTAATTAATTCCGAATGCTTTTTGTTTAAATCATCAAATTCATCAAGTAGAGCTATGTGATTTGAATCAATTGTAGAATGATCTTTGAGAATAATTTCATATTCCTTTTGTAAATTCGAAAGTTCCAACTTTAAGCTAGCATGAGTCTTTTTAAGTTTTTTATATGATGCATGAATTTTCTCACAAATTTTAAACAATTGATCATAAGTTGGTTTACATACCTCTTCTTCATCACTTTGATCAAGATGATCTTCTCCCATTAAGCACAAGTTTATTGTTTCTTCTTCTGGTTCTATCTCCAATGAATCCGATGCAGAATCCGCCCAAAATGCCTTTTAGACTCTCTTCTGGTCCTTCCTTAACTTAGGTTTCTCCTCACCCTTTTCTTTGCTTGAATGATCTTCAAGTGTAGGACAATCAGCTCTCATATTTCCAGGCTTCCTGCATTTATAATAGAAAACATCAGAAGATCCCTTTGAATATTTATTATCCTTACCTTTTCTCCAATGATGCTTGTTCTTCTTCCTTAGAAAGCTTTTGAATTTCCTTATAATAAAGGTAAATTCATCGCTTTCAGACCCGGAAGAGTTAGAATCTAATTTTTGCGCCTTCAGTGCCACCGTTTTCTCCTTCTTCTTCTCACCTGCATCAAGATTTCTTTGAATCACTTCTTGCTCATAAGCAATGAGTGAGCCAAGTAAGTTGTCAATTGAATAGGTGTTTAAATCCTTAAATTTAGTTATAGTAGTGATTTTAGCATCAAACGACGAAGGTAAGCATTTTAAAATCTTGTTTACTTTTTCAAAGTTCGAAAGTTCTCTTCCTAAAGCATGCAATGAAATAATAATCTGAGTAATCCTTGTATACATGTTAGAAATAGATTCAGAAGGTTTCATACGAAAAAGTTTATAGTCATGCAAAAGAATATTCAAACGAAATTGTTTAACTTCATTAGTGCCTTCATAAGTGATACACAATTTATCCCAAATTTCTTTACCAGTTTTGCAAGTGGAAACACACATGTAGTCTTCTGATTTTAAAGCACAGAAAAAACAGTTCAAACATTTTGCATTCAACTGAGCTAAATCTTTTTCATCGAAAGTTCGTTCAGTAAAAGCAACTTCTGTTTTAATTTCGTTGATTTCACAAAAAGGTGGAGAATACCCTTCTTTAATAAGCATCCACATGCGATAATCAGTAGATTGTAAAAATGTTGCCATACAGGTTTTCCAAAAATCAAAAGGTAGGTTATCAAACAAGGGAGGTCGTGTAATCGAATATCCTTCAGTAGTGTTACGATTCCCAAAGTTAGCCATGGATCAAATTCAAAAAGTTTTCAAACTCAGTTTTTATGAATCCCGCTCTGATACCACTTAAAAGTTTGTTAGGGATGTTAAGCCCTATATAACTGGCCCGAGGCTAACCAAGAGGGGGGGTGAATTGGTATTTAAAAACTTTAAGCAAAGCTCAACAAATTTCACAAACCAAAACACCACAAAATCAAGTGCGAAAGAAAATAAATGCGGAAGCAATAAAAACATGAACACAAGGATTTATAGTGGTTGGATCAACTCGACCTACGTCCACTCCGCAGAGGCACCCTCCGAGTATTGCACTACAATCGTGACTCTCCTTTAGCCCCCTCAGCTAGGCGGAGAAGCCTTTACAAACACCTCATTTTGCCACACCTGGCAAGGCAGAGAACCTTCCTCCTTTTGCTTCCTCCTGAAGCAGGAAGAAAACCTCGATCACTTGCTAAAACTTACCTCTCCCAACCCTTCCAAGGACAAGAGACTCTAGGGAAGAAGAAGTGGAACAATGCTTGAAGTAACCCCTTGTGAATCCCCTCACAAGCTCCCCCTCAAAAGATCCTCTCTCTCTCTCTCCCTCTCTCTCTCCTTTAAGTTTTCTCATGTCAAGACAGCAACCAAGGATATTCAAAAATGTTTAATAAGAGCTCTTAAATAGAAGAGCTTCAAAGGAGCTCATTAATTGCAAGTTGTTGACTTTATCGTCCAGGATGATATGAACATTGTCCTGGACGATCAGCATAAATCTCAGAAGATCGTCCAGAGCATCGCCCTAAATGCAAACTGGATGATTGAAAAATTGGATTGATCGTCCAGGAAAATCTCATGATCGTCCCGGCCGATCAATTCAAATCAGAGGAGAATCGCTCTAAATTCAAGCTGGCCAATATTCATCATCCAGGAATAACTAAAGGTTTTTTAATATATCGTCCTGGCTGATCCTGAGATCGTCCAGGACGATGTGATCATATCAATCATCCTTAATTACTTCCTTGATTCCGGGATTAATTTAGGCATAATTGTGTGATATCGGACAGGCCAATATCACGATCGTCCTGGCCGATTTTCAAAAATACATAATACCTAAATTGATTATGTCGGCAAATTCTTTCTGTATTAAGCCTATCGTTCTGGCCGATACAAGTATCTTCTAGGTCGATAAGTAAATTATGGCTGCCTTAACAAGAAATCTTGATTAGAACTTCTATTTTGAACTCGATCATCCAGGACGATATAAATATTGTCCAGGATGATGTGAGTAAATACATAAGTTCTAAATCTCTCAAGTGTGTGTGTGTATGGTTACCTTGACATCGGTCACTTCAAACAATTACAATTGACTCAAGAAGGGAAAAAATTACAGACTAACTCAACCCTAATCTACCCAGTCTTGAGCTGATTCTGATTTTCATCCGATCTTTGAGTCCTGAAAAGTCAGTAAAAAAAGGGCAGTCGTAGTGAAACAAGATTTGTTTGATATCATCAAAATCATAATCTAAAAACATGTTTGTAACAAATACTGCTATTATATGGAGAATATGAATCATGTGTTTATTTTTTGTCATATTGCAGTTAAACCTAGGGTTTACTTTTAATGATATTTTCATATTGAATCAATTTAGTTCCTCACTAATTATGTGGTATATATGGATTGCTAGAATTAACTCTTTGTTTAATAATATTCACATGGATTATTATCATATTATTCATAATATTAAAGACAAAGTGTTTAAACATTTTTCTACAAATCTCTTATCCAATAAAAATTTTTATGAATTATTAATTTGTGGCTCAAATTTTTTGTATTTCACTGCAACTTAGGAACTCTTTGGATGGTCCTAAATTTGTTTATTGGGTCAAGCCTCCCCTTAATACTGTTAAACTAAATGTTGATGGTTTGGTGAAAAACTCTACTTTTGGGTGTGGTGGTATCATAAGAGATGATCAAGGCAACATGATCATGGCTTTTGCCAGCCCCTTGGATAAGTGCTTAGTGGTGATTATTGAGCTTTCTTCTATTTTAAAAGATTTAAAATTATGTATTTCTCTTGGTATTTTTAATATTTGGATTGAGATAGATTCCACTTAGAGTAATCATTGCCTTATAATGTCAAAGGATAGTATTTATAATCTTGATCTTTTCTTTCTTCTTAGAGAAAATAATCAACTTTTTATTTTATTACTTATATTATTTCTAATATTCATAGGGAAGGAAATGTTTGTGTTGATTGGTTAGGTAATCTAGGTTGCAATTTGGATTGTCTCACTCATCTCACCAATAAAAATTTACCAAAGTTACTAAAAGGCATGATTAGGCTAGACAAAATGGGTTCAGCTTATGTTTTTTTTTTTTTTTTTTTGAAAGAAATGCTGAAATTGCATTTAAAAAACTAAAGAACTACAAATCAAAGCAAACCTAAAACATCACATTCCTCCTTCAAGCAATACAAGAAAGGAGGAATCATAACATCATAAAGATCTTCCCATAAAAAATATCTCACAAGGGCCAAATTAGCACAAATATCCGCTAATTTGTTCCCATTTCTAACAGAATGCGAAAAAACAATTTGCTTAGACTCAAGTAAGAAAGCCAAATTCTCATCAATTTTTCTACTAACCTTCCATTCTTTGACTGAATTTTTTAGCATTTTGATGATATTCAAGTTCTCTCCTTCAATGATCACACCTTGAGCCTCCAACATCCAACATCTGATCACATTCTTCAAATTGAGAACAGCCATTAACTCCAAATGTGAAATGTCCCAATGCAAGGAATTGTTGCCAAAAGCCATCAAAAACCTCCCCTTTTCATCTCTGACAACGCCACCTATCCCTGCCAAATGATTCCTTTTAAGAGATGCATCTATATTTATTTTAATCCATCCGGGAGGAGGAGGATGCCAAGGAGAATTCAGCAAAAGCTGGTTAGCACCCTAGTATTCCGATTGGAAATTAATAAAGTTGCTTCTCACAATAAAAGAAATAGCATTAGCAGCAATGTAGTTTTCTGAATCCTCACAATTATCATAAATAAACTTGCACCTGCTCTTCCAAACCAGAAAAACCGTATTACAGAAAATATTTCCTGAATGCATATTTCTCCCCACGTCATTTTGTAGGCTGTGTAGACAGTCTTCAAAGCAGTGAAAAATAGGGATGTTAAATCCCCAACAATTCAGTAAGTCAATTACTTTCCTGATTTTGGAGCAATTCCCAACTAAGTGATTGTTGTCTTCTTCTTCCCCACATCCTCTTGGACACCCCGAAAAATTACTTAACTTTCTTTTGAACAAAAAAATGTTAGAAGGAATAGCATCATAACAAAGTCTCCACCAAAAAAGTTCAATTTTCGGCTTCAACTTTAATTTTTTAAACCACTTCCAATGAACAAACTCCTCCTTATGATCCAAAGTAACTTCATATGCCAATGCTGTAATTGATTTCCCAGAGAATTTAGCATTCAAAACAACAGAATCAGAATTTCTATCTTTCCATATCGGGATTTTAAGTATAAGCTTTAATAGATGTTCACTGAAAGAAATCTTCAGTTTGTCCATATCCCAACGGCCATTGGTAATAAAAGAATTAAGAAGTAATTCATGATTATTTTGAGTGTTGATAAAAGTCGGCCAAGAAGCAAGACTTCTATCAAAAATCCAAGTGTCCCGCATCCAGTTGATAGAGTAACTATTGGATACCTCCCATCTAACAATTTTTTTAAGGAAAAAAGGCCCCATCTTTATAATTCTCCAGGTAGGAGAACAACATTGCTTCACTGTATCCGACCACATATCTCCACCATATTTAGCTTTGAAAATGAGATTCAACAGAGAATAAGGCTTGGTTAAGAAATTCCAAGCAAACTTGGCACGTAATGGACCAACCATTAAGGTAGCTGAGAATAATCCCCTACCCCCCTCACTTTTTGGTTCAGCTTATGTTAGAATTTAATTTTTTATGGTTTGTTGGGTCATTTGGGTTTTCACTCTCTATGTTCTTACTAGCCAGGTGCTTCCCTTGAGTTGTTGATTCTATTGGTATAAAACAAAAACAAAAAAACCTTCCCAAGAAGAAATTTGATTTCCACACCTGCAAACAATTACAAATATTTCCAACATAGATTTCAAATATTTCTAGCACTAATTAGAAAAAACTACTCAACAGCATAAATTTCAACAACTTTAGTAAATACTCAAAAACATAAACATAAACATTACAAATTTTTCATTAACATCAACAAATATTCAAAAACATCACAAATGATTCATTAACATCATAAAATTCACCAAATATTCAGAAACAAATAAAAGTTCATATGAAATTGAAAAAACTAAACAACTACTCTGATTTGTCGACTCATTCTCAGTTGGAGCTACCTCTTTTCCACTCAACAGCTCCCTCATTTTGTGTATTTCATCCAACAACTGATTGTGTTGTTTCTGCATCTACATCTGTATCTGTATCATTGCCTGCAATTGCACTTGCTGATCAGCTTGTGATTTCCTTACTTGTTCTAGCTCCGCTTGAAGTGCAGTTATCAATGGACTATGTAAGGACTCATGTGAACTTGTTGAGAAGTTATATCAAGTAAAGGTCATCCCCTCATATTTCTTGGCTTGCAAACCTAAACCATAAACCATACCATGTTGCATTCCTCCTACGGCTTGCAACCAGATGTTATACTCATAATCCTCTATAGAACATCCAAGAGAACTCTCACATGCTACAGCGTGAATCTCTCAAAGCCGTGTGTACTCCTCCTATAAAAGTTAATAAAAATTTGAGCAATTAATTTATACATAAAATAAAAATTATTAAACACATATACTTACATGGGCTTTTCTTACTCGCTCATCAACCCATTATTGGTCCTCTTGTCTCTTATGGATTTGATTATGCAATTCTACATAAGGGTTCCCTACCGAGTATCTCTTTTTGAAATTGAATTATATTAATATTTCTCTTAAAGAAAATTTAAAAAAAAAATTAAAAATTAAATACCAAACATTGTCTGTGCTCAGTATGTAGAACTAAGCCCCCGGTATGAAGGGAACTACCCATGCCCCCAACATCAAAAGCTCTATTCTATTGATTTTGATCCCTCCTCCTGCTATACTCTATGCTGCCCCAAAAATTGTTTAACTTAGTCCATGTAGTCTCTCCAATCCATAATGGTCGCTCTCCAGTCTTTCTAATGTCTGTAAACATATCACGCATCCTAGTGGACCCAAGTTTTTCAAAATTCTTTCTAATTTTTTTGTTGTGCTAGGACAGCCAACAAAAAATCTTTCTGTATTTAAAAATATACAATATAGAATATATATATTTGTTAGCTTATGTAAAAAAAATATATACCATTTATTTTGACATATAAGAAAAATTAAGCATAAATACCTCAAACTCTTTAAACCACATTTTTCATAGGGCTTTCTTCCAAGAAACATAAGGAGCATCATATATTCTCTGTATTATGTCCTGTATTTTATATGTCAGTTGTTTTGATAGATAGAACCTATAAAAAATATATTATGTGAGAAAAGCATATAATATAAAATAAATATATTTATTAGCTTAAGTAAAAGAGAATGTACGTATGTGTCACAATTAGGTGTAATTAACAATCAACCATCTGTCACCGGCTCTAGCACAGTTGGGGTCAAAGGTCCACCTGTAGCGGGCTGAGGGGGTGGTTGGGGATAATATGGCAGAACATATGGTGGATATAGATAAGCAGGAGGGGCACCATAAGGTGGGGGTAGGTAGTATGGGTAGAAAGGGGTACTGCGTGGGGTCTGATGAAGGAAATTGGGGGTCTATTGAGTAGAATTATGGGCTACTGGCTCCAAGAGTGGATAAAGGTGTGGTAGGTTGACTATGAGTGGTAGGCTGACTATGAGTGGTAGGCTGACTATGAGTTATAGGCTGATTATGTGTGGTAGGCTGAGACAAAGTGGTTCCCTCAGTAAGTACATATTTAGATGGTCCAGCTGTAGTAATCTTCTTAATGTACCTATTAAAAATATTTTTGATCAATCTTCTGTTAGGCTCTTCACGTGAAGCCATATGTATAGAAGAAAATAAAAAATATTAGAAATATGAATTATAATAAAAATATAATATAAAATAATACAAAAATTAAATAAATGCAGTGCAGCAATAATAAAATAAAAATGTCAAAAAAAAATTACCTTATGTTAACTCATCATTTTATTGATTCACTTTCATATGATAATACATTTCCAGCACTATCAGATTTCTCATGACTTTTCTCTATGTTTAAATCTACTTCCTCTAATTATAACTCGCTATCATTAATTCAAATTTATTCATCCATATTGATAGGAAGATTTTTTAAATTTGACATAAACTCTTCTTGATGTGTTGAGGGTATTGAATTGGTTTTCTTAATTACACGTCTTGGTTTTGTCTTCATAACTACAATCCAATCCTATTTTCCTCGTAATATTCTTAGATAGTTAGTATAATAGACTTGGCTTGCCTGATTAATAATAATGAATGGGTCAAACTTTGCATATCTCCTACCCCGCTTTACTTTTATTATACCATAAATTGGATATATTCTTGTGCCTCTATTTTTTACTAGATCAAACCATTCACAATTGAATAGATACACAATATTCTTGTGACTGGGATATTCCACCTCTATTATTTCTTGTAATACCCCGTAGTACTCAGAATCATCCCCTGTATGGGTGTTCCCTCTTACCCATACACCATAATTTTCTATCTTCCTACCTTCACACCAATTTTTATTTGAAATTTATAATCATTAATCAAAAATATTTGATAACATTTAACTAATCTATTTGGTCCCCAAGCTAGGTTAAGTAGCCCTTGATATTATGAATCACTGTCTTCAGTGTGAACTTTTTAATGAACCAGATTATATTATTAACATATTTATTACATGTAGTGCTAACTAATTAAGACAAATTATTCAAAATGAATAGTTGAGAAATATACCATTTTTTTAAACCAAGTAGTGAATTCTTTCTCTACTATCTTCTATACTTCTCGTGGTTCTAATGTACTTAAACCATCAAAGAACCTCCTAAAAACTTTAGGGCTTAGAACAAGTTAAGAATAATAAATATATGAATAGACTAACTCATACTTACTCAAGATATGACTCAACTTCATCACAGTTAAGCAAAATATATAATGTGACAACTGTCATCTCCTTATCGGTCAAATAGCGAATGGTGCTAACACCTATAGGTTCACCACTTCCACTGAATATAGATATATTAAAGGATTTACTAACATTTTGAGGATCAATACTTCTACCTAATTATTATGTTGTTTCAAAGTAATGCGAGCAAAATAGAGTTGTCTCGTATATTAAATATGCTTCACATATAGAGCCTTTGGGATATGCTTTATTCTTAGTGATCTTCTTAAGTTTATTTAAATATCTCTCAAAAGAATATATCTACCGATACTGAATAGGCCCACCGGCTATAGCCTCATATGGTAAATGCACTAGTAGATGCTCCATAGAGTCAAAAAATCCTAGAGGAAATATTTCCTCAAGTTGACACAGAATAAAAGAAATTTGCTGCTCTATAAGAATCAAGTTCTCTACGTTTAGTTTAGAAGAACATAAATCTTTGAAGAAGACACTTACCTCGATCAAGGGCTTTAAAATTTGATCTTTCATGTAACTAAAAGCAGTTGGTAGTAGACATTATATGAAGATATGATAATCATGACTTTTCAATCCAAATAATCTCTCTGATCTTATGTCAACACACCTACTTAGATTGGAAGAATATTCATCAAGTACCGTAGGGTCTTTACCCATTCACAAATTGCTTGTCTTTTCTCTAAAGTTAATGTGAATGCAGCTTTTAGTTTAAGAAGTTTTTCACCTCCACCATCCTTTAATTTTAATGCTTTCCTTCTATAAATCTATTTCAAGTCAATCATTACTTTTATATTATATTTATATTTATCTTTGATGTCCAGGAATATATTGAAAAATGTAATTAAAAACATTTTTTTCTATATGTATGACATCCAAATTATGTCTAATCAAGTTTGTTCTCCAATATGGTAATGACCAAAAAATACTTTTCTTGGTCCAATTTTGATTGACACTAAATCATTGTAATATGTACTTAGCTAATATTGGAAAATCCATTATTATGAGCATGAACCTTACTCTTTCAAATATTTCTTCACTACTTAATCTTAGAGGATGTTAAAACATCGCCATTTTATTTTTAGTAGAGGCGTCTTTATTTCACCTAAAATAATGACTTGGATGTAAAAATATGAGATGAAAATCAAACCAAGTGTTCTTCCTTCCATACTTTAAAGTGAATGATTTTGTATGTTCCATATAATATGGATAAGCTAAGTTGCCGGAAGAGTTCCAACCTGAGAGCATACCATACACATAAAGTCACCAATTTTCCAAAGTAATGTTGCTCTTATTTTGAAGTTCTATTTAGTGGAGATATCATATGTACTTACTCCCTCTTCCCATAATAAACTTAAATCAAGAATTAACTATTGTAAGAATACGTCTATCTTTACTTTTGGATTATGTGGCCCTGGAATGATAAGTGTCAGAAACATATAAGGAGTACTTATGCATAACTCTAAAGGAAGATTATAAGGGGTGAGTATAATGGGCCAACATGAGTAAGGTAAAGCAGACTGACTAAACAGAGTAAAATCATCTTTGCATAAACCTAATCTTATATTTCTTGGTTAAACCATGAATGTGGGATGTGTATGATCAAAGTATCTCCAAGCCTCTGCTTTGGATGGATGTGTAATAACACATTCTTATGGAATGTGATCATTATGTCATCTCATATGTACAGCAGATCTCATGGATGCATATAGCTGTTGTAGTCTAGAAATTATTGGTAAGTAAAACATCATACTGACAAGTACTTCCTTCAATTTTTTTTTTTTATTTCCACATTTTGGCTTAAATCTTAGTGCATTACAATGATGGCATGCAATCTCAGATAAATCATCTTAAAATTATAACATGCATCCATTGACAAAATAATTTATCTTTGTGTATATCAAACTAAGTTTGGAAACTAACATTTTTATCCGATATAGATATATATGAATTATATTATCTATCGGGTTGGTTTCTTTAAGCTGACCAATAAATTGATTAAAACATTCACGAGTAATATTATATTTTGCCTTGATTCTTAACATCTTCACATTAGATAACTCTGAGTGAGTGGTGCTCCCCTTCCATATTAGTTGTTGAGCAGTATCCAACAAATCATAAAAATTCTGAGCCTCCCTATTTAGTAACTCTTATGTATATTATTCATATTGTATTTCAGTTGCATCATAAACTAATTCCTCAAGATTTGGTTAAATATTTTCATCCTCAGCATTATTACTACATATAGATGGTCCACATTGAGAATCAAAATGTGGCTTGTACTCATTATGAGAAGTCCAATACCAATACCGTGGCATGAACACTCTGCGATACATATCAATAATTACATCATTTGGTCTTAGGAGCACAAGATTTTTATGTTTAGAAAATGGACATCAAAACATTCCATTATATATGAAGCTAGGTAGTTATTTCGCTATATAAATGAAAATGTTCACCCCATTAATGAATTCATTTGTTAATATTTTTTGTCCTTGCACCAATCGATTATATATCCAATTTCTTTCATTTCTAATATCCATAACCTATATATAATTTGGAGCGAATAATTAATGGATTATAATGATTTTATGACAATGGTCAGATAAAGATTATTGGCAGACATAAGTTGAGAAATGGATATTAGATAATGTAAGTAAGGAGATGAAAAAAGTTGGTAACTTAACAACTTGACTACGATCCTTTCAACTTCCATCGCACGTCTACTCTCCTTCTAACCACAAACGCTTAGTTATTTTTTTCCTATAATTATCATCATTTTATGTGACCATATACAAGGCTCCAAATATCACATCACATCACATCATCAGATATTTCCTTCACCATTATAAATATTTTTGGAATATCTAAATTAATTTTCCTATAATCATATCTTCCAATGGATCTACTCCAACCTTGTCAAGTATATGCTTATTTTGGAACTATCTATAAGGGTAAAGTAACTCATCCACCTGAGTATCTTCATCTCTGCAACACTATGAATAATAGATCTAAAATATGTACTCTTATTAACGACTTGCTTGCCCAAAGTCACAATCCCCTCAATAGGTCTAGTACTTCATCTCTCTTTCTAGTCGTATCAATATGAATAATGTCATCAGCAAAAATCATACACCAAGGCACATCCTCTTGCAAATGTATAATGAAAAAATATAAGAAAAAATAAAATATTACAATGGACAAAATCAACGAATGAGGTGGCGAACATCAGCAAACTAGGTTGAACGATCTTCACAGCGGTGGAGCTACTCCAACCTTATCATGTATAAAACAAGCTTTTTACCATTCTATGAAAATTTAAACTAAGAAAATCAATGAAAAAATAAAATACTTATGATGAATTTTCCTAAAAACTGTGGCGTTTCACTGCGTTGGAGGTAGTGAGCATCGGTGAACTCTTGTGGAAGTTCGGAAGGCTTAGAAGTAGCGAGCTTTGGTGGGGAAACGCTAGGGTGACAGAGGTGAGCAGAGAACCAAATGAAATGGCAGAATAAAATAATAAACCATACGGGCTCGAGTTTGAAATATGGCTTTTGTCGATGGATTTTCTGGCGAATAAGCCGCTGGAAGTCCTTTCATTATTTTTAATGATGATAATATTTCATTATTTTTAAAATGACTAGCATCTAATTCATCAATCAATATGCTTAAATATTTTTAGCGTTATATACACCGCATTATATAATATGCTTACAGATTATGACATGTAAACTGACATAATTGTAATCGGAAAGGTACTGGCACCATTTCCACCAATAATGCTGGTGTAATATATTTGTCACATACAACGCTGGTAAAAAAGCCATAGTTACTAGTTTTTATAGATTCGCCGGAAGTTCCGATGATAATCCCACATTTTCTTGTAGTGTAATTATAACCCCTTTTTTAGCTCTTCTTACCATGGGGGATATTTCTAGAGGAATGTGTTTTAAAATAGGCTATGTGGTTGATTATTTGGGTTGGTTTTATTGTTTATCATGGAGTTATTTTATAGGCACTTTTTAATTGTTTAGTTGGTGGGCTTGGAAGTGTTGTGGTTATCTCATTATGGTTGGGTTTCCCTATTACTTGGTATTCTCTTCTTTTACTCTCATGTTTGGGTTTAAAATTGAGTGGCTTTAGGGAGGTCATCATGATGTCTGCTATGGATTTTTTATCACTACCGGTGTCATATTTTTTGGTGACCTATATCAAATTTTGGACTTTATGACCGTGTTATGTGGTTACTCAGACTGGAATTCTCATTCCGGGGAGTATTTTACTTCCTTTATTTGGAGGGGATGAAAGTGTAATGATTGTGTAATTCTAGTTGTACTGCAATTTTACCTATTATTATATTCTACATGTTTTCTTTCTCTACTTGATGTTCTGGAGTGAGTGTGGGGTTAGAATTGAGTGGCATTGGCATTTCTTTTATGATGCCTGCTTTGATTTTAACTCATTGAGCTTGATGGCCTTCCATTTTTGGGTGTGCTGTCTAGGTTCATGACCCTTGGTTGCGCTGTTGAGCATTATCACTTCTTCTATCATCTGAGCAATTTTATTATTATTATTATTATTTCTTGATTTGGCATGTTTTCTTATGGCGTTTTTTATTGGTTTCATGATACATATTCAAATTATTGCTTTCTTCTATGTTTATGTTCTTGGATAAGGAATTTGGTTTCTTGTTCTATATATCTCAAGTATGAGCTACTATTTTTCATTTATGTTAATTATATTTTTGCTAGGTGAGTTTTTCTGTGAAATTGTTGTTGGAATTATTATTGTAGCTATATTTTTGATGTGGTCCTGTGTTATACTTATGGCAGTGCTTTTATTAGTAGTGTGGTTTGGAGTAGCAATTCCATGCATACAAACTTATTGTTGCATGTAGTGGTTTTAGAATTTTCTTGTGAAAATTCATTGTTGGGATATTGGCATTACCTACTCCTAGGTTTATTTATTATCTACTATTTTTTTAATGATCTATTTGGACTATTAGAACATTTGTTGTAACTCTTTGGTCCAGCTGCTCTATAGTTCTATTTACAGGTTATTTGTGAATTCTCTTTTTTCATATAAGTTGAGTTTTTGGGCATCATGATTGAGCTGACAAGAGTTGTTGAGAATTCTCATCCTTTTTTGCAGGAATCTTTTTTGGGTTCTAACACCGAACTGAATGGTTAAATAAATATGTTCTTTTTTAGTTTTGGCACCTAGCCAACCTAGAATGTTAGTAGGATTTCCTATTTTTGTGCTTAGTGGGGAACTCATGCTCATAGGTTCTTTTTTTATTTTGTCTTCTTTTGTAGCTCTTCTGAGCAGTAGAGAGCTTCAGGTCCTCCTAAAGACCTTGTACTTTTTTTTATTAACGCATAGACCCATTGGTGCATGTTAACCCAAAAAATCTATATAATCTACTTTATATAACAAAAATAGTTAAAATAGTTGACTTAAGACATTTGTTCAAGCTACATGATTTGGGATCATATTATAACCTCTCTATTTATTTTATCTACAAGAAACAAATTGTGTTGTGCAAAAATTCATCCTAATTCGACTCCTCAATTTTTGGGTAAAATTTTAAATATTCACACATTACAAAAGCTATCATCTAGTATGGTTAGTTAAATTTTGAATTTACAATTTTTTCAAAAATCAATTAATGTTGGGTTTAATTTTACAATATCACATTTCATCATAAGATACAATTATTAATATACAATTTTTTATATTAACTATTAATTAATTAAAACTACTTGATTATGTGATTTTAAAAAAAATCCTAATATTATCATAAAAGAAATATTTGTTAAAGGTTAAAGTGCTTTAATTAACTTTCAAATATTTTTTTAATTTATTTTACACTCATTTCTATGTGCTTGATTATTTAGCTCACTATGTTCCTAAAAAAAATTAAGAAAACCTAAGAAAAATAGATATTACAAATTGACACACAATTCACTATTTGATATCTTTTCATATTGAATGTTTCACAGTTTAAATTTAAGCCTTTTTTATTTTCATCTCATGTTACAATATCACCTTATCTTTCCCTTTCATTATACTTAAATTAATAGTTTAAAAATAATAACCTACATATATATATATATATATATATATATATATATATATATATATATATATATATATATATATATATATATATATATATATATATATATATATATATATATATATATATATATATATATATATATATATATCAATGTAACAAATAACATTTTTTTATCATCAAAACTATAGTCCATACACTATACTAATTGGTTCCAATATGTTTTAAATTTAATTCATCATTCTTAAGGCCAAGATATATCCTACTTAATTAATTTATAGTTATGTTCAACTAAGCTCACATATATACTATTAGACTAAATAACCGTGAATCTTTGTTTGGCACATAAATCATCATAAATTCATCTTCTTGAGTTAGTTCACAAGTGATCAAAGTTTTAAGCTATTTCTACCACATGATCTATCGAAAGAAAGTACTTAGCAACTAGTTAAATTACATCACTTAAAATTTATTATAACTAAACTTATAATGAGTAACTTATATGTCACCTAGGCTAAAAAACCAACATTATAAAAAATATTTTGATAACACAATAATTTTCCCAACCCTAAAGATACCTTTCATGAATTTTATGCATTTTTATTTATTAACCAAATACAATAATAATCCTCCATGATTAAGGCTATCTTTATTTTATTTTTTTAATTTATTTATAAGAAAAATTATGGGACACAAACTTATACTTTGGATGTACAACTATTTCTTTTAACAAGGATGTCATACATTTCACAATTTTCACAAAATGAAATTGTTTTTCAATTTCACACAATAATGTAGTCATAATTTGATATTGTTGTTTTAATTATATTCTAAAGATAATTTCCACTTGAATTTTAATTGTATTATTCAATATGCATACTAAAATACTTATTCTTATATTATTCAATCCTCTTTTAAAAACAAACTTTGAAAAAGGAAATTTATAATATTTTAAAACGTATTTATATCCTTTATCTATACTTCTTCATTTTTTTAATTCTTTTTCATGTTCTAGGAACTTAAATTAAAATTTATTTTTAAAGAATCAACAATTTACTACAAAGAATTTTACATTTATCTTCTTAAAATTTTCTTCCCAAAAATTTCTCTTTCGATCGAAAGTTTCAGTTAATTTCCCCAAAAAAGTACTATTCCCATGCAAAAAAACTACAATCAAATTGAGCTTACAAAGCATTCACTATAGTAAGAACCAACCATTCCATCCACAACTGATGAATTAATTTGAAACATATTATTTTATAATTTAAAATTTTTAATAATCTAATTTGAAGCTAGCTAAAAATGATTACAACAACAACATTATCAAGCCTTAATCCCACTACATGGGATCATTTTTACTAAAATCCACTCCCCAAAGGTCTTCTTTAAGAGTTACACTAATATAGTGACTCTCTTTTAGGCCACAATAAGGTGAAGAAACCCTTCTCCCATTCTATTAGAGAAGAATGTACCTTTATAGACTCTTCACACCCATACAATCCCTCCCATCACCTCCTCAGTCTGGCAGAGCCACCATGTCCTCCTTTCACCTCCTCAATCTGGTGGATTTGATGAGTCCTCCTTTCATTTGCTCAATTTGGAGGAGTCACCAAGTCCTCCTTTCACCTCCTCACTCTATTAGAGCCGTCATACCACTAAACTAATTGGCTAGCGAGCCTTTACCACCAAAGGCTTTTCTTCAAAAAAGCTCCTCTCAAAACACATACTAAGATAATTGAAGGACCTCCGGTATAGGTAAGCCAAAACAACCATGTAAAAACCATTCACACATTCTCTTGGATCTCTCTATTCTTCCTTTCACACAACATATATATATATATATATATATATATATATATATATATATATATATATATATATATATATATATATATATATATATATATATATATATATATTTCTCAATACTCTCTCTCCATATCCTCTCATAGAAGAAATATAATCCTTAACTTCCAAAATAAATTGGAAAAGAGTTTATAAAGAGGGCATTAAAAAATCCTAATTTTTAATTCATATGCCTCTAATTGTATAGTATGATATTTTGATCATACATTATGATTTATTCATTCTCTTGTATATGATCCAAGATCATCTTGAATAATTAGTTAAATTTTATAGTATTTGTATAGGATGAACCCTGAGATCATTAATTATCATCCATAATGTCGCTCAGCTGAATGTCCAATATAATCAAGATTATACATTATGATCATCAATCATAATTAATCCTAATTTCTTAATCATTAGGATTCAATTAGGTAAGATATTTAAATCTTTACAATATAAACTAGTCTATAGAGTATAATTAGAGAAACTATTAAAATTTGAATTATAGCCTAATTTACGTGATGGTAGGTAAGTAAAATATAGCTAATTCTCTTGTATGATATGGTGGTCATATAACATAATTAAATATTTTCCATTACAAATTAATCTCATTTAATTAAATATTTTAATAATTTTTTATTACATTGATCATATCGTAAGATTAAGATCATCCATATGATCTAAAGAAAAATTAAAATATTTAGTTACACTCCATCTTATGTGTGTGTGCATGGTTGCTAAGCCAACATACACTAATTAAAAATATAGACTCAAGAAAAATAAAAATCATAGACCCTTTTAGACATAAATTGACACACACACCTACACAACACAATCGTGACCCTTAAATCCATAGTCTTGCTTTGTGTATGTTATATATGAATGGGTTAGTGTGCATAGAAAAATATATGCAATATATAAAGTCGTGATAGTAAAATAAACATCCAATAATGTTTATAATCATTAAATATAAGGTCAGGACCTAAGAGTGTAAAGATCTTTCCCTTTTTTGTGACGGCAAATATTGTTTGTTAGAAATTTAAATTTCAATTTTAATTTTTATTTTGTACAAAGTTCTCTCTTTTACTATGTACTTTCTTTTAAAAATGGGGAAATCTTTCATTTTTAAAATTTTTATTTCTATTTTTTTATTTTAAAATTAAAACACAATTTTTTAAATAATGATCATAGCATAACACATAATTATTGAGGAATAAAAATAATAATGTAAATTGTACTAATAAAAACACCTACAACCAACACTGCTTATACCCCCTTTTAACATCACCAAAAAGAGAGACTATAAACTAACTATAAATAAGGCAAAAGGAGATACTAAAAACAAAAAATATAATTAAATGCACTATAAATTATAAACAACATATTCTACTCATCAAATAGACTCTAATTAGGTGTTGGTGGATGAGGCTAGAAAAGCAATGGAGTAAGATAAAGTGGTCAGTGAACCAAGTATGATTAGCCTTATATTGCTGCTACATCTACTCTTAGCATGAGATGGACTCCTTAATATGGGTCTCTAATTGCAAGTTTAAGCAATCAAATAACATAATCAGGGAATCAAGAGATGGTAGATGAAAGGCTATTGGTGCCTCAAAAATCGGTACTCCCCCTACCTCATCAAAATCATGCTTCTCCTCTAATAGTTGTACCCCGTGATGTTTATCACTAAAAAGTACATTAAAGGAATTGTTGGAGTAATAGATTAGAAAAAGGTCTACTAGAGTAAAATTCATAAGACTATATTTTTCATCTAGGATGTATTCTATGATAAATCTAAGTGCAACATTTTGTGACATGCTCTAGGGTTTCTAATAGTGGTTAAATTTTTAATATAATGGATGATCATGTATGTTACATTAAACTCCAAGCCAATCATACAAAAATAAGTAACAACAGATAATAAGGGTGTAATATTGACTTATCTACAATTTTATAAAGAATTGCATTCTAAGGATATGCTAGATGACACTGGTATTTTAGACTAGAGGCTCACTAAGATCTTCCCAATGGTATTGACACATGTTTTGTATCATACAACATTGTTTTTATATAGTAAAAACCTTAATATTATACTTAATTTTTGTTGTTGGATTAAACTAACAGCTATTAATATGTTGAGTGACGTGTTTTATATAATATGATGTAATTATATAGTACGATGTGAAGATAAACTTTAATTGTATGTGTGATGATTAAGGGTAATTCAGCAAGCTAATATATTAACAATACTATTTAAAACAACAATAAAATGGTAAAACATAGTGAATAGGATAAGAAAATAATACTAACGACATAACAACCTACAATCACAACATGCATGCAAACAAAAACTAAAACATACAATCATGTGTAAAACTCAAATGCAGACTAAACATAAGAACATATAAATAAAAGCCTACAAACAAAACAACTACCATATGAATACCCTAATTTTCTAAGCATTAATGGAAATGACACTAATTCTAGTTATGAGGGTGCAAAATGTATTATACTTTAGATGTTTAGTAAAGATATATGTTAGTTTTCCATATTGACATTTAGTTGTTCTAGATCGCCCTTGATTACATGATCCCTAAAGAAATATAGAATCATCTTTTTCTCCAAATTAAAAAATATTCTAATATTTTAAATATTTCTCTTTTGTTTTCAATAAATTTCATCTAAGTGCACCTAGTGTAATAATCAAAATACCAAAATTCCAATTTACTTTCTTCCAAGATGCATTGTATTAGTAGATCTAAATAAATCCAAGTGAAACGTTTATAATGGTCTTATAGAGACTATAATCTTAATTGAATTGAATTAGGACTTTGTTTGTTTTCCTATTTATCATGCTCAAAAGTTTTCTTTGAAAGTTTCTATCTTAGGAATTCTTCTAACTTACTCTAACTAGTAGATTCTCCTAAGTATCCTCAAGCTTGCATACCATGATTTCCTATGACATAACCATCACACATCAAAAATTATTTTCAAAATAGAAACCATCATATGATTCATCTATGCAATTAAAATCAATTTATTAATACTTAACCCTTAAAAGAAAAATTCCAGTTAGTAGTAGTGAACATTTTATATAAAGAAATAATATTTTATCTTTTATCACAAAGTTTATTAATGTTGAAGAAATTATGTTTTAATGCATCTATCAATAAAATATTTAAATATAGAGAATTTATTAACTTTACTTATAATACTTGTACCCACTACCTATCTGGTAGTGTTATCTTTTGATGTGACTCTTTTTTCATTCTTGGACTCTAACAAGAAAAAATTGTTTAGAATCTCTAATTATGTGATGTTTGAATCGTTTGTCTAGGTATTATTTGTTCTCATTAGAACTCTTGTGAAAGTACACCTATGACCCTAGTCAAGTCTTAGTCTTAGGAATCCAAGTGTTTTGGGTCCCACCTTATGCTTGGATATATGAATGCAATGTTGAGACGGTGATGCTTTTGTCCTCTAAATTATTTATGTTCTACAGTATAACATGCAATGGTACAAAGTGTCTTACTATGCCACCCGAATAAAACATAACCCCTGGAAATGGATTACTAATCTAAATGGGGAATAAGGAGTCCTTCTAGAAAAGTATGATGCATGATGTGTTTTACACTATGGCTTTACTATGTATGTAGATCCAGGTGCATTTCCTTGAAGTACTATTATTTTCTTTATTAAATGCTCATTTACACTTTTATACATTAGTACTTCTACCTTCAAAGAATATTCATTGCTATCTAATATTAAAGCTATCTCTTACAATTTCTTAAATTTTACTTTTATTTCAATATAATCTTTATTCAAATATTTGTGCAACTTTAGTAATTTAATATGCTATTTATTTAATGAGTCAATCTCTTCTATCAGTGATTTATGTTCCTTAACTAAAGCAATATTTTTAAGTATCAATTATATAATATATATTGTGTTTAAATTCAATAAAAATAAATTATTTTAGCTTTGTATGTGTAAGGTATATACAAGAAAAGAAAAAAATGGAAAGTGTTGAATAGCGTCATAGTGCGACTAGATAAAGCACCATAGCATATGACAGTCAATGCCAAGATGCCTAATTCAAACATGATAGTACCAGTTTCTCCATTTTCTATCTTTGTTGGGGAACCATGGTCAATATTGTAGCACAACACAGCATTGTTGCTCCCAAATTCAGCAATGTAGCATTAGAGCCTTAGGAAGATGAGAGTTTGAGCAAAAATTCTTGTAATGCCTCAGCACCAAAATTTACATTCAAGCACCACAACACAAAACTTTTAGAGCACTGCGAAAACGTAGTTTCCAACACAAGAATTTGTGTCAACTTAGTCAAAAGATGCATTATTTTAATCATTAATCATGCTAGGTCATCTAACAGTATAGTGGTGCCAACATTATAGAACCTAGGTGCTAATTCATTTTATACCACAATGGTGTAACCTTGTTGAGTATTGTGAAACTTGAACCAATCCTTATACTTTTTGCAAATATGGACCCAAGTACTATGATTTTGATGATAACAAATATTATTATTTCTCTACTACCACTATTCTTGAATATCTATTGTATTTACCCGGCTCACTAACCTTTCAGGTCCACAAGTGTAATTGGAATGGCAAATTAGCTTAAGATCAGGTAGACTAGGATTGAGCCAATTTATAATTTCTATTTAAATATACATTTTACCTTTTCTTGAGTTAAATGTACTTTAATGGATCCTGAAGCTAAGTAACCTTGCACATAAACACTCAGGGAGAGAAATTTGGTGAGTTAGAGTTTTTCTATTTTTGGTCATATCGTACAGGACGATTTCAAATCATCATAGACGATCAGTTAAAAATAGAAATCCTAATTATGGCATCATATTAATACTAGATAATTAACTAATCATATTGGATGATCCAAATCAATTTAGGATAATCAATCACATGTATGAAATTTAGCCGTCAATCATATTTTAGGAATGTTTTTGAAATTACATTTTGCGTCTAATCATCCCGGATGATCAACAGCATCCCGGACGATGCAATACAATTAAGCCTAAATTAATCTAATGATTAGGAGAGTAATTCAGATTAGATTGATCAATCATATCATTCAGGACAATTGCAAAATCGTACTAGATGATTTATAAGAAAAACCTTAGTTTTTTTCCTAAATCATCTAAACGTCTTGAATTATCTGCTAGACGATAAAACCTATTTTTTAACTAACCACACAGGATTGATCTATACTTTATCTTGGATGATCAATTATATTTCTATATAATTCTAATTTATCTCTTGGATGTCCCAAATTATCTGCTAGATGATAATGTATGATTTTGAACTAATCATACAGGACGATGTTCATATCATCCTGAATAATCAGAATAAACAGTGTTCTAATTACATGAAATCAAGATCATCCTGGATAAAAGGGCTAATTTGTCTACAAGATAGTTTGTCGATCATTCAGGATGATCTTTGATGGCAAGTTCAAAATTAGGGTGTTTTTTAAGGCCTTCTATTTAAGCTCTCTCAATTGCTGATGATAGTATCTTTTGCTGAATCCTAACCTAAGGGAGCTTAGAGAAGGGGAGTTTGAGAGAGAGAGAGAGGGAGAATCTTATGAGAGCGAGTTCATGAGGGGAAAAATAAAGGTTGTTCCAAGCAAGGATTCGTTCATCTTTTTGAGCTTCGCCCTTAGTTCCTTGGTGGATCTAGGGAGAAGATCATCATCATCAGATCAAGTTCTCTGCCTACTCCATGAGGGAGTAAAATGATTTCAGGTTCTCTATCTTCACCAGGAGGGTAAAAAAGGTTCTCTGCCTCACCGGGATGATGGAAAGATTTTATAACGGCTTCTCTGTCTTGCTGTAAGAGAAAAAGGAGAGTCACTAAAAGTTTAATCAATACTTGGAGAGGGTGTCTCCAAGGAGTGGACGTATGTCAAGTTTACCAAACTACTATAAATCTTATAAACTTTCTTATCACTTTTCTGCATTTTAACTTTTGCACTTTAATTTTTTGTGGTTGATTGTATGGCTAATATTTCTATTCTATTTTGTTAATCACTTTCGCAACAAGGGTTGATCTTATTTGTTTTAAAATATTCAGAAAGGTTTCAAAAATATTTTTCTTTTTGTTTAAGACTTTTTAAAACTACCAATTCACCCCCCCCCCCTCTTGGTTAGCCACGGGCTAGTTCATAGGGCTTAACAACCCTAAAAAACTTTCAAATGGTTCAGAGAAGGGTTCATAAAATCAAGTTTTAGAAACCTTTTAAATTTTGATCCATGGCTAACTTTGGAAAAAGAAACATCACATAAGGTTCTTCGATTTCTAGACTACCTCTTTTTAATAATATACCTTTTAATTTTTTGAAAACTCGCATGTCCACCTTTTTGCAATCTATAGATTATCACATGTGGATGCTTGTAAAAGAAGGCTATTCTGCACCAACATGTGAAATAAATGGCATAAAAGTTAAACTTCCTTTTTCTGAATGGACTTTTGATGATAGAGATCTGGCATAACTTAATGCAAAATGTTTAAAATATTTTTTTGTACATTAAAATCTGAAGATTACGTGCATGTTTCAACATGTGCGACAAGTAAAAAAATTTGGGATAAATTATGCATTACTTATAAAGAAACATGTGAAGTTAAGAAATCTAAGTTGAATATTTTACATTATGACTATGAACTTTTTCACATGAAATCTAATGAGTCAATATCTGAAATGTTTATTATGTTTACAAAAATAGTCACCTCACTGCATGCCTTAGAAAGATAACTAACAAACTATGAAAAAGTTAACAAGATTTTGAGATTTTTACCTTCTTCCTTTGATGCAAAAATTACTTCCATTAGTGAGTCTAAGGATTTGAATGTTTATTCAATCAATAACTTACTTGGATCACTAAATGGTTACAATCAAGGAGTGAACTAAAGGAAGCTTGATGTAGGTGAGAAGAAAAGGAGAAAATTATAGCCTTAAAGGCTAATGATTCAGACATCAATTCTTCTGGTTTTAAAAGTGATAACATTGCTTTAATTACTAGGTAATTCAAGAGCTTCTTAAGGAAAAAGCAAAAGCATCATAAAAAATGGAACAAATATAAGAACCATAAGAATTTTAAAGTTTCTTCTGACGTTATTTGTTTTGAATGCAGGAAGCCAGGACATCTGAAGTTTGATTGCCCAAATCTAAAAGTTCACCCAAGTAAGGAGAAGGGTGAAGAAAATCCTATGTTTATGAAGGACAAGAAATGGATCTAAAAGGCTTTCTAGGTGGATTCTAAATCTGACTCCTCTTAAACTAAAGATGAAGATGAGACAATAAATTTGTGTGTGATGGAAGATGATTATCTTGATCACTCTAATCAAAATGAGATATGTGAATTAACATATGATTAATTTCTTGATGTTTTTGAGAAAATCCATTCATCTTATAGAAATCTTAAAAAATCACATGCTTGCTTGAAATTAGAATTTTTTAACTTACATAAAGAGCATAAAGTTTTGATTAAAGATCATTCTACACTTGATAGTAGTCACATGACATTATTAGATGAATTTTTGCTTTGAACAAAAACTATTCTGATTTGACAGATGAGCATGATTCCTAGAAATGTTTACATGTTGAGCTAAAAATTGCATTTAAGGACTTAGATACTCTTGCAATTGATTTAGATAATAAGAAGCATGCTTTGAAAATAGAAAATTTAATTCTTAAAAATACAAATAAGTTTTTAGAAGCTCAATTGATTGCTTTCAAAGAAAATAAAAACCACACACATTGCTTGAGTTTCACAATCCATTATATCAGCATGTATCATTCACCATAGAACACATTTGATGTGGATACCCAAATTGCATGATTCATAATATAACATACATTCATTGCATTCTTGTTTCCATAAGAAGGGACCCAAACTTGTTTGGGTTCCTATGTCTAATATTTGATGATATTGTAAGTGTGATCTCACATAATACCTCATAAGAGATTATGGTATATGGATAATGGATACTCACACCATATGACTAGAGATGCTAATCAATTCATTTCGTTAGAGACTAGGGTTGAAGGCAAGGTGAATCTTAGAGACAACACCACCAGGAAAGTGGTGGGCATAGCTATAGTTAGAAACTCCAAGAATATTTTTATTGAAAATATTTTACTTGTTGATGGCTTAAAATATAATTTGCTAAGCATCAGTCAGCTATATAATAAAGGATTCAGTATAAAATTTTTGTCAAATAGTTGCATTATAAGCTTAAATAATATTATTATTTTGTAAGGAAAAATGATCAATAACATCTACATACTTGATTTAAATAATATTGAATATTATACTTTATTTTGATTAAAAATTAATGCTAAAGAATCATGATTGTGGCATAGGAGGTTGTAACATGCTAGCATGAAAACACATAGAAGAGTACCCAAAGGACTTAGTACTAGGAATCCCTGAGATTGAATTCATTATGGACCACTTATGTGATGTCTATCAATTAGGGAAACAAGTTAAATCCTATTTTCATTCCATTAAGAACTATAGCACGACTAAACCTTTAAAATTCCTTCACATGAATTTATTTGGACACATTAGCACTTCAAGCTTAGGGGGAAAGGTCTTTATGTTTGTAATAGTCGATGACTACTCTAGGTTCACTTGGATTAGATTTATGTCGTATAATAGTGAGTCATTCAATGAATATAAATCTTTCTCCATTTGGATTCAGAAAAAATTAGGTTGAGATATCTTGACCATCAATAGTGACTATGGTGGAAAGTTAAAAAATTATATATTTGAAACTTACTATGAGGAGCAAGGGATCCATAACAATTTTTTAACTCATAGAACCCCTCAGTAGAATGAGGTAGTTGAAAAGGAAAAACAGGACCTTAGTGGAAGCCTCTAAAGCCATGCTTGTTGAGAATTCTTTTCAAAAATACTTTTGGTAGAAGTAGAGGGCACAACCTGTTATGTGTTGAAAAAGGCAAATGTTAGATCCAAATTGAATAAGACACCTTATAAGATCCTTAAAGGTAGGACACCTAATATTTCTCATCTCCATAACTTTGGATGTAAGGTTTTTATTTTAAATAATAGGAAATCGCTCTTAGGAAATTTTGACTCAAAATCTGATGAAGGAGTGTTCTTAGGCTCTTCAAGTGTTGGTAAATCCTATAGATTGTTTAATAAGAGGACATTAGTGAATTTGGAGACTAATCATGTAGTTTTTGATGAATCTAATTCTAAGAAGTCTAAGGTTAAGGAAGAAGAAGTAGGTGGGATTACCTAAGGAACATAAACTACAAATCTAGATGAAAGGGTAGAACCTCAAAACACATTGCCTAGAGAATGGAAATATTCTTCGAGTCATCCTAAAGAATTGATCTAAGGAGAACCTTCTAAAAGTATTAGAACTAGGCATAGACTTAAAAAGGAAGGAAACCACTCTGCCTTTATTTCAATGACTAAACCAAATTATTAGGAATGATGCCTGGGAGCCAATAAAAATACCTAAAGACCAGAGTATAGTAGGAACCAAATGTGTCTTTAAGAATAAAATGAATGAATCATGTATGATGGTTAGGAATAAGGTAAGATTAGTGTCTAAGTGGTATAACCAAATAGAAGGGATTTATTTTGAGGAAATGTTTTCCCCTATAGCCTGATTAAAAGCCATTAAAGTGCTACCAGCCTTAGCATATTATAAGGGATTTAAGCTTTTTCAAATGGATGACAAGAGTGCCTTTTTAAATGAGAAAATAAAAGAATATGGATTTGTAGAGCAACCCTGGGCTTTAAGAATTCCCAATTTCTAAATCATTTTTTTAAATAAAAAAAGATGTTGTATTGACCAAAACATGTACCCAAGACATGGTATGAGAGGCTTAGCACATTCCTACTGGAAATGGAGTTTGTTAAGGGGAGCATAGATACCCACCCTTTATCTAAGCAGAGTAGGAGATGAATTATTTGTTGTCCAGATCTATGTTAATGTTAGATTTTTAGATCTTTTGATAAAAATTTATACAATGACTTTTCTAAAATAATGAGCAAGAAATTTGAGATGAGTATAATGGGAGAATTGTCATAGTTTTTGGGGTTTAGCATAAGGCAAATGCAAGATGGAACTTCTCTTAATCAATCAAATTACATTAAGAACATCCTAAAGAAATATAAAATTGATAAATATAAGCCAATAAACACTCCCACAAGCTCCATTATTTAATAGGATAAGTATTTAAATAAAAAATCAGTTCATCAAAAGAAATATATATGAATAATTGGATCACTACTTTACTGAACTGCTTGTCGACCTGATATAATATTTAGTATTTATCTATATGCTAGATTTCAAGCTAATCGTAAGGAATCCCACCTGACTACAGTTTAGAGAATCCATAAATATCTCTTAGGAACCCAAAATATAAGAATTTGGTATCCAAGGCATAGCACCTCTTTTAAAATTATTGGATATTTTGATTTTGATTTTGCAGGATGTAGGGTGGATAGAAAGAGCACCTCTAGAACATGTCAATTTATAGCACAATCCTTAGTCTCCAGGCCTAGTAGAAAATAACACTCTATTGCACTTTCCACTACTGAAGCTAAGTACATTGCCTTGGGAAGTTGTGTAGCCCAAGTTCTTTAGTTGAAGTAATAAATTCTAGATTTAAGATTACCTGTAGGCATAATATCAATTCTATGTTAAAACACTAGTGCCATCTACATTTCTAAAAATCTTATCCAGCATTTTAGAACCAAACACATTGACATAAGGTATCACTTTATTAGGGATCATGTTACTAAAGGAGATATTGAGCTATATCATGTAGCAACTAAAAATCAATAAACTGACATCTTTACTAAACTAAAGGCCTTTGAAACTTCTAGCATCTTAAGGACTAGATTATGGCTAATAGATATAAATGCATAAACTTGATTATTACTGAACTCTAAATCTTTAATTTTATTATCATTCTTCTATTTTTATTTACATGTTTCTTTTTGTTTGTGCTGTTATTTTCAGTGTCTCTTTTTTATGTTATTTTCTCCTTCAAATTTTGGTCACTACTAGAATGACATTTTTACCTTACTTTTGTTCTTAAAAATTTCTAAATAATGATTTAGATCACTAAGTTAAAGGAAGAAACACTGTTGATTATTTCTCTTCCTCTAACTCCTTTAGCAGTGTAATTTACTTTTTGAAGCAAAAATCTATTTCAAATTAACAATTGGACTTTGAAATTGAGATCTTTTCAATCTTCTTATATAAATCTATCTCATACAAATAATGTTCAAAGTCATTAAATCACTTTCAAGCTTTTTTGATCAAATTGTTACATTTGTCATATGAATATGATTCTAATTTATGGTTTACTCCTCCTTATATTAGAGTGTGAGTTTTTTTCTTCTTTTATATTTGGAATATATTCTCATAACTAAGAGTCTTTAAAGGTTTTGAAAGGGAGCTAGCTTGCAAAAATGACAAGAGGCATAAAATAAGCTCAAAAAAAAAACTGAAAAGATGCACAATGATCGCCAAATAATTGAAATATATAAAAGGTTTATCAAAATTCAAAAGATGCGTAAAGTGTGCAAAATAACTAATAAGAGGCACAAAATGAGCCCACAAGAAATTAAGCTTCCTTCTCTTTCAAATATTTAAATCTTAGAAGAATTCATATGACACTTGATATCTTCAAAGACTTGAGATTTTAAACTCATGATCATAACTAGTTACTTTGATATATTATTATATAAGATATTTTTCTAAAATAAAGTTTTGATCAGATCACTTTTCTTTTCTGAGTTAGATTTTTGCTTTTAAAAATTTTTTACCCTTAAGGAGCAATATGATCGAATTCTGGCTCAATAATTACTGGTCATCCTGGATGATTCCATCTTCATCCTGAATGATCCATGTGTCAATGGTTAGACATTTTAAATTTAGTCGATACAATTCATTATTGATGATCCACCCATCCATCCTAGATAATCTTTATAGTCAAAGATCATACTGGTTGACTCCTCGTGACAATTATCTATGTCTAATCATCTTGGATGATGTCTGATCATCTTGGGCGATAGGACCGCCTTTTTGACCAATTGTCCTGGATGTCATTATTACTCTTGATCATCCCAGATGATTCCATAATCATCCTGAATGATTTGCCTGACCCTTTATAAATAATTAATTTAAACTATTTTCTTCACTTCAAAATCCTCTAATTCTTCCTCTCTCTCAGTAAAACTCTTAAGTCATGCCAATGGCTGGTGGTAAACATTCTAGGATGCTAACTACAAGTTCCTTGAGGGGAATTGTAGACCTTCGCTTCACTGAGGCCGATGATCAGGCTGCTTACCTTTGGTAAGAAAACTATTGGGATTACATGCTCCAAGATAGTTAATCTCCACACACTGACCTATCCGGTGTTAGATCTATTTGACCATACTACCCTAACCTTCATTCTGACTCTCATATTCCCTTTTTATTATAAACTTCTATATGAGTTTTTTGCCAACCTTAGAATTAGCTCTACCTACATTTCACTGCAATCATATGTCAATAAAAGGCTTGTACAAATCACTTATCAGGACTGCCATAAAATTCTTAAACTTTCCACCACTAGCAACAGGCTCTATATCTTGGCCTTGGATCCTGATTTCAACTGGAACTTTATTAATCAATATTTGAGACAAACCAATGTCACTTTCCATGATGGTACTTCTAGTTCATCAGTACTCAAAGATACTAGGATCATCCAACATGTCCTTAGAACTTCTATAATTCCAAAATCTTGTGAGTGTATTCACATTACACCTTTACTCTCCATCACCACTTATTATATAATGGCTTGAAGGGATTTCAATGCTAGTGATCTTCTATTCTGAAACATTAAAAACTTGACTAGTATTAGGGATACCAGACATAAGAGAAAACCAAATTTGGTTCTATGACACATCATTTCCTATGTTCTTGAAACTAAGTATAACCTTCAGTATCCTATCCCACCAAACTATCAACCTTCCATCAACACCAATAGCTCCTTCCACATCCTTCATAGCACTCATCTCCATCAAGAGCATGAGGATGTTATGGGAATAGAGGAACAAGCTATTCCTAAACTTATTTTGATCCACAATAAGTTACAGCTGGATTAGCTGGTGGAGAGATTTGACCAGTAGGAGGCCAGGTCTGACTCCTACGTAGTTAAATAAGAGCAGCAGCATGCAGTTGATGTTCATCATTTTAATACCTATGTAGCCCAATAATAGCAATAGCACAACAAGGATATGGCATGGTTTGGAGATCCATTTATTTCCATTAACAGTGCCTTTTAGCCACCACCACCACCTCCTTTACCTGATCAGGGTCCTTCTTACCTTTTGATTGCTTGGTGCATTTATGTGATGCTTATAATGATGTTCTTTTCTGTACATTGTTATATTTTGTGTTTTTCCTCCTTTTTTTGATGTCAAAAGGGGGAGTTGTGTATTGTTGATTGCTTATGTTCTAGTTAGTGTATGTTTGACTTATTTTAGTGTAATTTATCATGCTTTATTTATGTTCCTATTTTTTTTATGTATCTATTTTTTAAATTTAAAAAAAAATGTGTGATTTGAAAAGTTTTAATAATAATGCTTGACATCATAAAAATGGGGAAAATTGTTGCAAATATAGACCGAAGTACTGTAATTTTGATGATAACAAATATTATTGTTTCTTGAATACTATTATTCTTGAATATCTATTTTATTTGCTTAAAAACCTTTCTGGTCCATAAGTTCACTAGGAACTTTTATTAAGGATCCTAATTATACTTAGTTAGTTTATTAGAAATATGTGTATTATTTAAGTATAATAGTGTCAGTGATAATGATATTAGACTTAGATCATTATTATTTTCTCTAAGGAACAAAAGCTAAGATATGATTAAATTCATTTCCCATGGGCTTTATAACAACCTTGAATGAGTCGGCTCGTAAATTTCTTGCTAAGTATTTCCTACCTTTAAAAGCTAACAAACTCAAAAATAATATCACATCTTTTTCCCAATTTAAGGGAGAATCAATTTATGAAAGTTGGGAGTGATTTAATAAAATGCTTAGGAAATTCCCTCATCATATTTTACCTGATTGGTTGGTTATTCAAATTAGAAGAGCAATGTAATAATATTAAACTTACCATAAAAAGAGATTTAGGAGACCTTATGTTAGAATAGTTGCTATTTGAATGCTTTTATATTTTTTGCAACTTGAATAGTTTTGATGATTTCAAACATTATTGTTCAAATGTGTAGTTATCTCCTAACAATTTTAGAAGATTTGTGTTTGCTCTTGTGTGTACTAACATTTCAGGAAAATCAGACTCCAGACTACGATAACTTCAAATCAAATTCAACATGAGATACTTTGTTAATTTGAAGTTTGCATTTTTTTTAATTAATTTTGAAAGGGAGTGATTGTAATTGAGTGAATAAAAAACATACACACATAAGGAGATTATAAAATTTTATACTGATCGTATTGGACGATATCCTATCGTACGGGACGATCAGACAGTTATCTCCTATAGGGCATATGGAACAAATAGGAACTTGCTCGAAAAATTTTTTCTAAGTCCTATTCGTCCAGGATGAAATTAATTATCGTACCAGACGATTGGTTCTCTGTAAAATTTTCATCCAGATGAATTTTATTATCGTACGTGGTGACTGGTCCTCTGGAAAATTTTCGTCCAGACGAAATTAAATATCGTCCAGGATGATCGGGTCTCCGGAAAATTTTCGTCCAGACAAAAATAAATTATCATCCGTGGCTATTGGTCCTCTGAAATATTTTCGTCCAGACGAAGTAAAGAATCGTCCAGGACGATCGGGTCTCTGGAAAATTTTTGTCCAGACGAACATATTCTCGTCCAAACGATTAACCGACTTAGAACAGTTTTCAGCAGTTTCTAGAACCGACCTAGTAATAACCGTTCGTACTGGACGAACCTAGTTCATACAGGACGATCATCTGTACGAAGACATTTCGTACACATATTCAAATAGGGTCGTTTCAGATTGTTTAAGTAAAATCGTCCAGGATGATCCATGATCGTACAGGACGATCCACTGCGTACAGAATTGAACACTTGCAGTTTTTGGGCAATTTTTCTTGTCTTTTATATAAAAAGTTCAAATTAGACTGCCACCCAATCTTTTTGTCATTTGATCTTCGTGTCTCTTGAGAGAATAGCCAAGGAGAGAGTGGAAGAGAGCATTCAAGGGAGAATTCCTACCACTGGAGCGAGAAGGATTCACTTGGATTTCAAAGGTAAGAGTCTCTACTTGTGAATTTGGATTACTTCACTCTTTTCCTTCTTCCTTCTAGATTATTGTGAGAAGATCAGTCAAGGAGATCCGGTTCTCTGCCGACACTTGGAGAGTGTGAACAGCCGAAAGGTTCTCTGCCTACACTTGGAGAGTGTGAACAACCGTAGGGTTCTCTGCCCACACTAGGAGAGTGTAAAAGGATGACAGTTCTCTGCCAGCACTGTGGATTGTGTAAAAGGATGACGGTTCTCTGCCAGCACTGTGGATTGTGTAAAAGGACGACGGTTCTTTGCCGCACCGGGTAGTGATGAAAAGAGTGTGTTGTAAAGGCTTCTCCGCCTTGCTGTGGGTGCTAAAGGAGAGTCACTATTGGTTTTAGTGCAATACTCAGAGGATGCCTCTGAGGAGTGGATGTAGGTCTGGTTATAGACCGAACCAGTATAAATTTGGTGTCATTTACTTTATTGTTTTTACGTTTCCGCACTTTAAATTTAAGTTTTAACAACTCTGTTGTTGAAAAATATTTTTCTACAAACTTTAAAAGAAATTTTTATTTCGGTTCAACTTAATCTTCAAAGAGGGTTTAAAATTTTTAAACTACCAATTCACCCCCCCTCTTGGTAGCCTTGGGACATTTACTTAGGCTTAACAACCTAATTACTGGACTCAACAAGTGGTATCAGAGCACCATTTCAAAATCATAAGTTTGAACTACTTTTTGATTAACGTAGATGGCTACATTTGGAAACCAAAACACACCTGAGGGTTACTCTATCACTAGACCTCCACTGTTTGACAATATTCCTTTTAATTTTTGGAAAACACGCATGTCTACTTTCTTACAGTCACTTGATTATCGCATGTGGATGCTAGTCTAGGAAGGTTACTCAAAACCAACTAGATTAGTTGATGGAGTTAGGGTAGAAACACCCTATGCAGATTTGACTATTGAAAAACGTGACTTAGCACAATTAAATGTGAAATGTTTAAATAGTTTCTTTTGTGTGCTTTAAAATTTGAAGACTACATGCGAGTTTCCACTTGTAAAAGCGGAAAGGACATATGGAATAGACTTTGTATAACTTATGAAGGAACAAATGAGGTTAAGCAATCAAGACTCAATATCTTGTTATATGATTATGAATTATTTTGCATGAAATCTAATGAATCTATTTCAGACATGTACACAAGATTCACTCAAATTGTCACCTCTTTGCATGCACTTGGTAGGGAATTAACTAATGCTGAAATGGTCAATAAGATTCTTCGTTGTTTACCTACTGCATACGATGCTAAAATTACTGCAATTATAGAGTCTAAAGATCTGAACATTTATTCCATTGACAATCTTCTTAGTTCACTCATTGCTTATGAGCAAGGAGTAAGTCAAAGAAAGATTGATGCAGGTGAACCTAGAAAGGACAAGAATATTGCACTAAATGTGGAAGAGTCAGAAAGTGAACACTCACAACCTGAGGATGAAGATGATATTGCATTGATGACTAGACAATTCAGAAGCTTTTTAAAGAGGAAGCAGAAGAGACGCCAACAATGGAATAGAGGTAAGTATAACAGAAATGGCAAGGTTTCTAATGAAGTGATATTTTATGAATGCAGGAAACCAGGTCATATAAAGACTGATTGTCCAAAACTCAAAGCCACTCCTAGCAAGGAGAAGGTAGAGGAGAAACCAATGGTAAAGAAGGGCAAGAAGAAGTTTCAAAGGACTTTTTGGGCGGACTCAGCTTCAGACTCATCTGAGACTGAAAAAGAAGAAGAAGTCACCAACCTTTTCTTGATGGCAGATAATATAGAACAATCAGATCAAGAAGAGGTATGTGATTTAACCTATGATGAATTGTTTGAAGTTTCTGAACACATGCATAATGCATATAGGAAAATGAAAAAGATGCATGCTAGTTTAGTTTTAGAATTGGAAGAGCTTAATAAGGAACACGAAATTCTTAGGAAAGATCATGCTTTAATTGATAACAACCACATGAAACTACTTAATGAATATGATGACTTGAATAAAAATTTTGAGAATTTAAAATCATCTTATGCTGAACTTGAAAAAGAATTTAAGAATTTTAAGGATGAATTTGAGAGCAAGACATATAGAATCAATTATACCAATCGAATCTTAGAAGATATGAATTCATTTTACAAACTCACAATAAGAGCTCTCGAGGATAATAGGAACCCCACTAAACTTGAAGATTTTACAAATCATAAATATTATTCTAAATTCATGGAATCCCTTAGAAGATAATCATATGAAAGAAAATATAGGAATATTTTTCCTAATGTTAAATGTAATAATTATGGACTTTTGGGACATATATCTCACACCTGCACTTTAAAGATGAAAACTAATTTGGTGTGGAGAACTAAGATGCATAAACCTAGACATATCATACATGTATCTGATTATAAATTTCATAAAGGTGAACCCAAACTTGTTTGGGTTCCCAGGTCTAATATTTGAGAATTTTGTAGGAGTACTCTCACATAAGACCTCATGAGAGTATATGGTACCTGGACAGCGGATGTTCAAAGCACATGACTGGAGATACTGCTCAATTCATAACGCTGGAAGCCAGGAGTGGAGGCAAGGTTACACTTGGAGATAATACCACAAAGAAAGTGGTTGGATCAGGTATGATTGGAAATTTGAAAAACTTTTTCATAGACAATGTGTTATTAGTTGAAGGTTTAAAACATAATTTGCTTAGCATAAGTCAGCTATGTGATAAGGGCTATAATGTAAAAATTTTACCTACTAGCTGCAAAATAAGCCTAAATGGGAAAATTGTTTTAAATGGAAAAAGGGTAAATAATGTCTACATGCTAGATTTAAATTGTATTCAATCTCCTACTGCTTTTTGTTTGAAAACTGTTTCTGATGAATCATGGCTTTGGCATAGGAGACTTTGTCATTCTAGTATGAAAAATCTTAGAAGAATTACCCAAAAGAATTTGGTGAGAGGTATACCTAAACTAGACTTTGCGAAGGACTATATTTGTGATGCATGTCAATTAGGAAAACAAGTGAAGTCCTCTTTTAAGTCCAATAAAGATCTTAGGACCAGTAAACCTTTAGAAATTCTGCACATGGATCTTTTTGGACCTGTAGGTACTGTAAGTCTAGGAGGGAAGGTATATGGATTTGTTATAGTAGATGATTTTTTAAGATTCACCTAGGTTAAATTTCTTTTTCATAAGAGTGAATCATTTGAGGAATTCAGAAATTTTTCAACTTGGATACAAAGAAAACTAGGATGTGAAATAATTTCTATACAAAGTGATCATGGAGGAGAATTTGAAAATGAAAGATTTGAAAATTTCTGTAAAGAAAAAGGGATTAATCACAATTTTTTTGCACCTAGAACTCCTCAACAAAATGGGGTAGTTGAACGGAAGAACAGAACATTAATAGAAGCCGCCCGAGCAATGTTAGCAGAATACTCGCTTCCTATATATTTTTGGGCTGAGGCGGTTAGCACTGCATGCTATGTTCTGAATAGGGTGAATGTGAGATCTAATTTGAATAAAATACCCTATGAGTTGCTAAAAGGTATAACACCAAATTTGTCTCATTTGCATGTATTTGGTTGCAAGGTGTTCATACATAATAATGGAAAATCTGGCTTAGGAAAATTTGATCCAAAATCAGATGAAGGAATTTTTGTTGGATATTCAAGTGTTGGAAAATCTTATAGGGTATTCAACAAAAGAACTTTAGTCATTGAAGAAACCACACATGTTGTATTTGATGAAAGTGGAAACATGGAAGAGCCAAATATTGTTGAAGAAGAAATTGAAGAAAACTCCCAAAAGAGTGATAAATTAAATTTGGAAGAAAATTTGGAAAGAGAAAACCCTTTGCCTAGAGATTTGAGATTTTCTAAAAACCATCCAAAGGAATTGATTATAGGTGAACCAAGTGAGGGTGTTAGAACTAGGCGTGGATTAAACAAGGAAGTCAATCATTCAGCCTTTATTTCAACTATTGAACCCACTAACATTGATCAAGCACTTTCTGATGAATTTTGGATATTGGCCATGCAAGAAGAGTTAAATTAATTTGTAAGAAATAAAGTTTGGGAATTAACTACAAGGCCAAAAAATTAAAGTGTTGTTGGAACCAAGTGGGAGTTCAAAAATAAAATGAATGACTCAGGAGTAGTCATTAGAAATAAGGCTAGATTAGTAGCTAAGGGGTATAATCAAATTGAAGGAATTGATTTTAAGGAAACTTTTCCCCTGTAGCTAGACTTGAAGCAATTAGGGTTTTACTAGCATTTGCCTGTTTTAAAGGTTTTAAATTGTTTCAAATGGATGTCAAAAGTGCCTTTTTAAATGGGGTTATTGAGGAAGATGTTTTCGTAGAACAACCTCCAGGTTTTGAAAATTCTAAATTTCCTAATCATGTTTTCAAATTAAAAAAGGCATTATATGGATTGAAACAGACACCTAGGGCTTGGTATGAGAGGTTGAGCACCTTCCTACTTGAAAGATCTTTTGAAAAAGGAAGTGTGGATACAACTCTCTTTTTAAGGAAAATTGAAAAGGATATACTTATTGTTCAAATTTATGTGGATGACATCATCTTTGGATCTTCAAATAAACATCTTTGTGATGATTTTTCTAAAATAATGAGTAGTGAATTTGAAATGAGTCTAATGGGAGATTTAAATTACTTTCTAGGATTTAGCATTAAGCAACTTGAGAAAGGTACTTTTCTTAGTCAAACTAAATATATTAAGGACATCCTCAAAAAATATGAAATGGACAATGCTAAACCTGTTAGTACACCAATGAGTTCCTCAGTTCAGTTGGATAAGGATCTTAAGGGAAAATCTGTTGATCAAAAGAAATTTAGAGGGATAATTGGATCTTTACTTTACTTGACTGCTAGCCGACCAGATATTATGTTCAGTGTTTGCTTATGTGCTAGATTTCAATCAGATCCAAAAGAATCACATTTGACAGTAGTGAAAAGGATTTTAAGATATCTACTAGGAACTCAAAACTTAGGGATTTGGTATCCTAAGTTTAGCTCTTCATTTGAAATTATTGGTTACTCAGATTCTGACTTTGCAGGCTGTAGAGTGGATAGGAAAAGCACTTCTGGAACATGTCAATTCATTGAAAATTCATTAGTTTCATGGTCTAGTAAAAAACAAAATTCAGTGGCACTATCTACTGCAGAAGCAGAATACATTGCATTAGGAAGTTGTGTGGCACAAGTACTTTGGTTAAAACAACAGTTGATTGATTTAGGATTAACTATAGGCACTATTCCAATTTATTGTAACAATACTAGTGCTATTTGCATTTCCAAAAATCCTATTCAACATTCTATAACCAAACACATTGATATAAGGCATCATTTCATAAGGGATCATGTATCCAAAGGCAAAATTGAACTCATACATGTTTCAACTGAAAATCAACTTGCAGACATTTTTACAAAACCTTTAGCCTTTGATACCTTTAGTACTTTAAGAATAAGGCTTGGTGTTATTGATTTGAATGCCTAAACAAAATGTCTTTGCAAATTGATATTTGTTTTGTTTTATTTTTTATTTTGTGAAATTTTGTGTGTTTTGAATGAAGTGTTTTTGGGTCTATGATTTTGTTTTATGTTTTCTGTGTTTTTTGAATGTTTAGATTGATTTTCTTAATTTAAAAATCAAAATTAAAAAAAAATTGGAGGAAATCTTCCGGGACGAATCTGGTTTCGTACGGGACGATATGTGAAAGAACAGTTTGCGCGAATTTAATCTTTTTGAGAGCAGTTTTTAATTAGATCGTGTGTACGATCGGACGATCGTCCAGGACGAAAATATTTTTTCTCAAACGTCGGGACGATTGAATGGAGCGGTTGAGTGGATAAGACAGTTTTTAATATGGACTTCGTCTGTACGAATTTTTTGTTCGTCCAGACGAACAGGTGTCGGTTCATTATAGGGGACGGTTTTCAAGAGACATTAAAACGATTTACTTTTTGATCGTCTGTACGAAAATATTTCGTCTGTACGATCGGTCAAGTCAAAAAGCCTGTACGAAGGGACGCATCGTAAGTTGTGTTGATTACGAAAAGCCGTTACATTTTGGATGAATTGGATCGTCTGTATGAAATAATTTTGTCCAGACGAACGATGATTTTAGTCCAGGACAAACGTATCATTTTTCTTTAAATATGAAGGCTTTCTAACTTAACAATCACACTTCCAAACTTCACTTTCAATCTCTTTCTACTTCAAATCGACAATGGCCTCCTGAAGCAAGAGACAAAAGGTGTTGGTGAAGAAACCCAATAGGAATTCCTCAGAGAACTTCCTGTCTAAGGAGAATGAGGAATTCTTTCCTCGTTTTGCATCCGCCAAAATCACTCCCTCTCGCATTTTAATTCACATTGAGTTAAAATTTTGGGTAATGCACCTCTTTGCCTCAACCCAATTTCATTTCATACTTTCTCTCGTCCACTTCTACAACAAGCAAACCTACCACTATTTCCTAGCGAACATGAGTTTTAATTCCGACCACTCCTCCATTAGTTCTTATGTCTTCAAGCAAAAAGTTGAGATCACCAAGCACGACCTTGGTGCATTTTTGAACTTAAGAACTGAGGGATATAGAGCTCACACCCTAATGTCAGAAACCTCTTTCAAATGGTATCATGTCAATAGGGTAATTAGAGAAAATGGTATTGACAATCATGTTGCTAGAGTCTCCGGTATGACCAAAAATGCCCGAATCATCCAGCATATCCTTCGATCTTCAATCATTCCTAAAGCTGGTGATAGGATTCAGATTGCTTTTCAAGGAGGAAAAAGGAAAATCACATGCTAGTGCTTCAGAAGAGGAGGAAGAAGAAGGAGAGCAAACATCTGCACCTCAGTCAGATTATCAGAATCTGATTGAAAGATTTGACAGATTAGAGACTCACATTGATCAAAGATTTGATCAATTTGATGCTCAACTTACGCAGCAGCAACAAGACATTGGTAATATTAGAAATGAAGTACATGAAATTAATACCAATGTAATGTTGATGGTCTCCTACTTCAACCTTTTTGGCGGCATTCCTCCTCCTCCTCCAGAACAGTAGAGATGTATTTCTGTGTGTTTGTTGTATTCGTATTTTATGTTTTTATTGTGTCAGTTTCAATGCTAAGTGTTTGTGTTAATGTTTGTTTTTTCTTTTAAGTTCAATGTATTTTTTTATTTTTTTTAATATTATGAAATGTGTAATCCGTTCATTAATATCAATGGATGTTGTACTTGTTTTAAATTTGATTTATTTTTTGAATGTGGTTAATATTTATGAATTTCATTAATATTATTTAATCTTCATAGTGCTTAAATTAGATTGTAATTTGAGATTATCTATATTAAAAAATCTAGTCTTTCTAAATTTAAAAGTTGTTTATAACTTGTTGTAATTAAAACTTTTAAATTCATGTCTATTCATTTAGACTACATAAAAGTTAATATTACTATTGCAATTTAGATGTTTTCTTATTTTGTATTTCTATGATCAAGTGATATTTATGCACTTAGAAATATTTGAAATTTTAGATTATTGATTTTGGAAAGAATTGGTCTCAATTACTCTTGAAAATTGTACAAAAAGTACAAAAATCAAAAGGAATTCGCAAAGATTTGCAAAGTGAAAAAGAGGCACAAAATAAGCCCAACAAAGAAAAAAATGCACAAAAAAAGTGCCCCAAAAATTGTGAAAAAGATGTGCAAAGTGCCACATGTGGTAATTCTCTTCTTTCCAAATTCTTTCAATCTCTTAATTCAAATTGATCTTATGTTCATTTATATTCCATTGAACTTTGAAATATAAATTTTTTTACATCTCTCTTGTAATGATTTTCTATATTCGAATGTCTAAATTGAATCATGTCTTTGAAAAACTCTTCTTACTTACAATGTTATATCACTTCTTAAATTTTATGAATTTCTATGATTGACCTAATATTTTTAGTTAAAAATTACATACCTTATGTCAATCACCATTTAGATTAAATTTTAAAATGAATTTCATATAATTACTTACATTTGTCATCTCTTTCTTCTTCACTTTTTGTTGCTGTCAAAAAGGGGGAGAAATTATTGAAATTATTGTATTTTCTATTTTGATTATTCTGTTTGCAAGTATTTGACTTTATGGTTATTTGTGTTAAAATTTTTGAAAAACAAAAATATTGTTCTTTATGCCTCCTTATTTTAATGTACTCATCAATTCAGAGGGAGTTTAGGAGATAGGAGATTTGTTTAACTTGAAACCATACAAATAATAATTATTTTGCCATCATTAAAAAGGGGGAGATTGTTAGAATAGTTGCTATTTGAATGTTTTTACATTTTTTGCAACTTGAATAGTTTTGATGATTTCAAACATTATTGTTCAAATGTGTAGTTATCTCCTAACAATTTTAGAAGATTTGTATTTGCTCTTGTGTGTACTGACATTTCAGGAAAATCAGACTCCAGACTACGATAACTTCAAATCAAATTCAACATGAGATACTTTGTTAATTTGAAGTTTGCATTTTTTTAATTAATTTTGAAAGGGAGTGATTGTAATTGAGTGAATAAAAAATATACACACACACATAAGGAGATCATAAAATTTTATACTGATCGTACTGGACGATATCCTATCGTACGGGACGATCAGACAGTTATCTCCTATAGGGCATATGGAACGAATAGGAACTTGCTCGAAAAATTTTTTCTAAGTCCTGTTCGTCCAGGACAAAATTAATTATCGTACCAGACGATTGGTTCTCTGAAAAATTTTCGTCCAGACGAATTTTATTATCGTACGTGGCGACTGGTCCTCTGGAAAATTTTCGTCCAGACAAAATTAAATATCGTCCAGGACGATCAGGTCTCTGGAAAATTTTCATCCATACGAAAATAAATTATCGTCCGTGGCTATTGGTCCTCTGAAATATTTTCATCCAGACGAAGTAAAGAATCTTCCAGGACGATCGGGTCTCTGGAAAATTTTTGTCCTGACGAACATATTCTCGTCCAAACGATTAACCGACTTAGAACAGTTTTCAGCAGTTTCTAGAACCGACCTAGTAATAACCGTTCGTACTGGACAAACCTAGTTCGTATAGGACAATCATCTGTACGAAGACATTTCGTACACATATTCAAATAGGGTCATTTCAGATCGTTTAAGTAAAATTGTCCAGGACGATCCATGATCGTACAGGACGATCCACTGCGTACAGAATTAAACACTTGCAGTTTTTGGGCGGTTTTTCTTGTCTTTTATATAAAAAGTCCAAATTAGACTACCACCTAATCTTTTTGTCATTTGATCTTCATGCCTCTTGAGAGAATAGCCAAGGAGAGAGTGGAAGAGTGCATTCAAGGGAGAATTCCTACCACTGGAGCGAGAAGGCTTCACTTGGATTTCAAAGGTAAGAGTCTCTACTTATGAATTTGGATTACTTCACTCTTTTTCTTCTTCCTTCTAGATTCTTATGAGAAGATCAGTCAAGGAGATCCAGTTCTCTGCCGACACTTGGAGAGTGTAAACAGCCAAAAGGTTCTCTGCCTACACTTGGAGAGTGTGAACAGCCGTAGGGTTCTCTGCCCACACTAGGAGAGTGTAAAAGGACGACGATTCTCTGCCAGCACTGTGGATTGTGTAAAAGGATGACGGTTCTCTGTCAGCACTGTGGATTGTGTAAAAGGACGACGGTTCTCTACCGCACCGGGTAGTGGTGAAAAGAGTGTGTTGTAAAGGCTTCTCCGCCTTGCTGTGGGTGCTAAAGAAGAGTCACTATTGGTTTTAGTGCAATACTCAGAGGGTGCCTCTGAGGAGTGGTTGTAGGTCTAGTTATAGACCGAACCACTATAAATCTAGTGTCATTTACTTTATTGTTTTTACGTTTCCGCACTTTAAATTTTAGTTTTAACAACTCTATGGTTGAAAAATAGTTTTCTACAAACTTTAAAAGAAATTTTTATTTCGGTTCAACTTAATCTTCAAAGAGGGTTTAAATTTTTAAACTACCAATTCACCCCCCTCTTGGTAGCCTTGGGACATTTACTTAGGCTTAACAACCTAATTACTGGACTCAACACCTTACAATGATATAGATCAACCTCAAAAAGATAGTGGTGTAGAAGAACCATTAGAGGTTGAATCTCTTATTAAACAATCTGAACCTATTAATGAAACCTACAAACCAATTAAAAAGGTTGTAAAGAGACCACCACCACCCTTTTCTCAGAGTCTAATCAAAAAGAATTTTGATAAGAAATTCTCTATGCTCTTATAAGTATTTAAGAAGTTAATCATCAACATACATTTCTATGTAGCCTAAGAAAAGACGCCCACCTATGCTAAATTTATGAACGAAATTCTAAATTAGAAAAAGGAGTTAATAGAATTTGAAATTGTAGCTTTAATTGAAAAGTGTAGTGCTATAATTCAAAAGAAGCTTTATAAAAATTTGAAAGATCCTAGCAGGTTTATCGTTCCCATAAAAATAGAAGATAAATTCTATGGTAGAGCTTTGTGTAATTTAAGATCTAGTATCAATCTTATTCCTTTATCCATCTTTAAAAGATTAGACATAAGAGAGGTTTAACCTACCACTTCTCCCTTGAGCTTGTTGATAGATTTTTCACTTATCCTAATGGGGGCTAGAGGATGTCCTGATTAAATTTTTAAAATTAATTTATCCTATTGAAGTTAATTCAATATCAAAAGTTGATCCTCAAAAAAGACTAAACCCATCCATAAAATAGATTTTCAAAAAAAAATACTTAAATAGATTGATGTTAGAATTATCTATCCCATTTTATGAAAGTACTCATATGGCACTTGAAAGTTTGTTAGGGATGTTAAGCCCTATAGAACCGGCCCAAGGCTAACAAAGAGAGAGGTGAATTGGATAACTTGAAAACAAAAGATAAAACTCAAACCAAAATCACCACAGAAATCAAGGTATGGAAGAAAATAATGCGGAAGCAATAATAAGAAAAGAACACACCAGATTTATAGTGGTTCCGTCAAACCTTGACCTACGTCCACTCCTTGGAGGCACCCTCCAAGTATTGCACTAAAATCGTGAATCTATTTTAGCCCCCGAAGCTAGGCGGAGAAGCCCTTACAAAATCACTTCCACCTTCCCCGGTGCGGCGGAGTCGCCGGGTCCTTTGACACCAAAGAGATCTTCTTCTTTGGTGAACTTACCTCGAGACAAGCCTTGAATCCAATGGTACAAAAGTGCGGGTTCGCCGGAGAATCCGTGTGGATCCCCCACCACACTCCCTTGAGTTCCTCCCCCTCACAGGATCTTCTCCCTCTCAAACTCCACCCTTTTCTCTCTCCCTTTCAAGCTCTTTCTTCAAGTTTCCCCCACAAGAATGAAGCTACAATAGATGCCAAAGACACTTACAAAGTGTCATGACATGCTTAAAAAGAAGCTCTCAAAATGAGCTTATTAATGCAAGTTATCGACATTATCATCCAGGACGATAGGCATATCATCATGGCCGATTAGTTCAAATTCAACTCAACGGCCTGGGACGATTTGGGACGATCATAAGAAAATTGGTTACATCGTCCTGGACGATATCACGATCGTCCAGGCCGATTAGTTTAAAACTGATTTCAATCGTCCTGATCATAGCCCTGAATTTGAGTTGTCCGATGTAAATCGTCCAGGACATCGTCCCGGCCGATCAGGCAATCATCCCGGCCGATGTGATCATATCAATCAACCATTAATGCTTTCCAAAGATACCAGATCAATTTAGGCATAATTGAGTTAGATCAGCCTGGACGATATAAATATCGTCCTAGCCGATTTCCTAAAATAAAGAATTCATAAACTGATTATGGCGGTTGATTCTTTCTAAATTAAGACTATCGTCCTAGCTGATACATGTATCGTCCAGGCCGATATCAATGACGGCTTCCTTAATGAGGAAGCCCTAATTAGGGTTTCTGATTTTGGACATATCGTCTAGGATGATATAAATATCGTCCCGGCCGATATTACTAAAAATAGAAATCTTATAGGGAACAACAGGAAATCTTCCAAGTTACAAAACAACAGATCCCACACCAAATACAACAAACTCAAGAAAGGAAAAAGATTACAAACTAACACAGACCTAGTCTACCAAATCTTGAGCTGGTTCCAAATTGCAGTCTGATCGTGTGGACCTAAAACATTAGCACAAAAGGCAATCGTAGAGAAATAAGGAATGTTTGTTATTATCAAAATTATAAACCATTGATCTGCAACAATCTCCCCCTTTTGATGAGGGCAAACAATTCAATTTGAATTTTCAAAAAGAACAATTTCTCCTATTCTCCCCCTCACTAGAATAACACTTTTAAAAAATAGGTGAGATGAAAATATTTTTGTTGTTTTTAATTTTTTGAAAATAAGATACAAATACGATAATAGTACAAAAATTCAACAATACGTTCTCCCCCTTTGACATTATCAAAAAGAGAGGAGGCACAAACAAAAGCAAAACGAATAAAAGAAAAAAAAGAAAACGTTCTCTGATCTAGTGAAAAATAAATATTCATAAAATGAGAAAGTTACCTCTTGGTTTTAATCAAAAACTTAGTTGAATTGGATTGACAACGCATAATCAAGAAAAAGTAAGAAATTCATAAATTGTTAATCCAAGCTCAAGTTCTTTTAAAGGCTAAAAAAACTTTTTAATTCAATATTCAAATTAAGAAAAAAACGGGAAAAGGAAACATTAATTTTTCAAAACTCCTTTCATAAAACATATCTAATAGAAGATCAATGCACGAATTGTTGAATCAGGAACCAAGATTTTCAATCACAAGTTTCGAACATATCAAGGATTTTCTTAAGTTTTTAGTATAAGAAAAAAAATAAGCATATTTTTTTGTGGGCTCATTTTATGCCTTTTATCACTTAAATGGCTCTTTGAGCATCTTTTGATTTTAATACACTTTGTGTATTTTTTTTTTAATTTGGCATCATTGTGCATCTTTTGGTTTGGCATCATTGGCAACTTTTTTTAATTATTTTCATAAAATATGTTTTCTTTCTTATATTTTCAAAACTAAAGTAAACCCAAATTATTGACAACACGAATAACTTGATTAAGAAAATTTCATGGTGGATTCAACAATCTTACAAAAGATTCATATGCGATAGAAAAAATGTAGGGAGATAAAAAAAATTAGTTTCAAAATCCAATTTAAAATATGATGAAGATTTTAAATCAAAAGTAAAATAATCTCTTTAAGAAGAGAGAAAAAGAAACAAAATCATGAGTTCCCTTCATCTGACTATTTTAGAGAAGTCAAACACAACTTACCAAAGATTTCAAGAAAAAATAGGAAGTAGATTTCTCATTTTTGAAAAGTGAATGTGTGTGTTGATCAGAGAGAAACTTTCACGAAAATAAAAATTTCAAAGAAGAAATAAAATAAAAAACATAAAAATAAAAAGGAAAAACACAAAAACACAACACAAAAACACGAAAGGCTCTTAACCATTTTCTCTCTCCTGGTCCGATGCATCAGAGACCAGATCTGCCCATGAGATTTTTTGCCTTTCATTATTTCCCCAGTTTAAATTTTGCTTCGTCTTGCCCTTTTCTTTCGTAGGTAGAATTCTTAAATTAGGGCACTAATTTTTCATTTGTCCAGGCTTCCTACATCGAAAGCAAATAACGACAGAAGAAATATGAACATCCTTACCATTTCTACCTTTTTCCACTTTTGCTTATACTTTGGTGAGCTTTGTGATTTGCTTGACAAGTCATTGCATTCGTCACCAATTAAGCAATCTTTTTTCGTATCTTCAACTTTTAGAACTATCGTTTCACCTGCATCCAAAAGACTTTGACCCAAACTTTGCTCGTAGGAAATGAGTGAGCCAATCAAATTATCAATTGAATAATCATTCAAATCTTTTGATTCACAAATAGCAACAACTTTGGCATCAAATTTTTCAAGTAAACAACAAAGAATTTTATTAATTTTTTTAAAATTTGAAAACTCCTTTCCTAAGGCATGCAATGATGTTACAATTTGAATGAACCTAGTGTACATGTCTAAGATCGTCTCATAAGGTTTCATGAAAAATAATTCAAAATCATGCATTAACAAATTTAATTTGGATTGCTTGATTTCACTAGTGCCTTCGTATATGGTGTGCAATTTATCCCAAACTTCCGTACCGGTAGTGCACGTGGATACTAACATAAAATCATTAGAATTTAAAGCACATAAAAAGCAATTTAAAGACTTTGCATTCAATTGAGCATTGAGTTGTTCTTCCCTATTCCATTGACTAAAAAGAATATCAATTTTAACTCCATTAACAATTCGTGACGGTGATGAATAACCAGTTAAAATCATATGCCACATGCGAAAATCAATTGATTGTAAGAAAATAGACATGCGAGTTTTCCAAAAATCAAATGATATATTTTCAAATAAATGAGGTATGGTGATTGAATAACCTTCCTCAATAGTACGATTCATAGATCAAAATTCAAAAGCTTTTAAAAACTTATTTTATAAAAACTTGCTCTGATACCACTTGAAAGTGCTCAGATGGCACTTGAAAGTTTGTTAGGGATGTTAAGCCCTATAGAACCGGCCCAAGGCTAACAAAGAGAGAGGTGAATTGGATAACTTGAAAACCAAAGATAAAACTCAATCCAAAATCACCACAGAAATCAAAGTGCGGATGAAAATAATGCGGAAGCAATAATAAGAAAAGAACACACCGGATTTATAGTGGTTCGGTCAAACCTTGACCTACGTCAACTCCTTGGAGGCACCCTCCAAGTATTGCTCTAAAATTGTGACTCTCCTTTAGCCCCCACAGCTAGGCGGAGAAGCCCTTACAAAATCACTTCCACCTTCCCCGGTGCGGCGGAATCGCCGGGTCCTTTGACACCAAAGAGATCTTCTTCTTCGGTGAACTTACCTCGAGATAAGCCTTGAATCCGATGGTACTAAGGTGCAAGTTCGTCGGAGAAACCGTTTGGATCCCCCACCACACTCCCTTGAGTTCATCCCCCTCACAGGATCTTCTCCCTCTCAAACTCCACCCTTTCCTCTCTCCCTTTCAAGCTCTCTCTTCAAGTTTCCCCCACAAGAATAAAGCTACAATAGCTTCCAATGACACTTACTAAGTGTCATGCCAAGCTTAAATAGAAGCTCTCAAAATGAGCTTATTATTGCAAGTTGCCGACATTATCATCCTGGATGATAGGCATATTGTCCTGGCCGATTAGTTCAAATTCAGCTTAACGACCTGGGATGATTTGGGACGATCATAAGAAAATTGGTTACAATGTCCTTGATGATAGCACGATTGTCCAGGTCGATTAGCTTAAAATTGATTTCAATCTTCCTGATCATAGCCCTGAATTCGAGCTGTCTGATGTAGATCGTCCCGGACATCGTCCCGGACGATCAGGCAATCGTCCCGGCCGATGTGATCGTATCAATCAACCATTAATGCTTTCCAAATATACCAGATCAATTTAGGCATAATTGAGCTAGATCGGCCTGGATGATATAAATATCGTCCTGGCCGATTTCCTAAAACAAAGAATTCTTAAACTGATTATGGCGGTTGATTCTTTTTGAATTAAGACTATCGTCCAGGCCGATATCAATAACGGCTGGCTTAATGAGGATGCCCTAATTAGGATTTTTTATTTTGGACATATCGTCCCGGCCGATATTAACAAAAATAGAAATCTTATAGGGAACAACAGGAAATCTTCCAAGTTACAAAACAACAGATCCCACACCAAATACAACAGACTCAAGAAAGGAAAAAGATTACAAACTTACATAGACCTAGTCAACCCAATCTTGAGCTGGTTCCAAATTATAGTCTGATCGTGTGGACCTGAAACATTAGCACAAAAGGCAATCGTAGAGAAATAAGGAATATTTGCTATCATCAAAATCATAAACCATTGATCCGCAACATTTTATACGGTTCTTTAGTGAGTCCCATTCACTGTGTTCCAAAGAAGGGTGACTTGAAATTAATATCTAATTAATACAATGAGCTAATCCCCACTAGGATAGTCTTTGGTTGGAGAATTTATGTAAGTTATAGGAAGTTAAACAAGGCCACTAAAAAAGATCATTTTCCTTTATTTAATCAGATGTTAGATAAGCTAGTAGGACATTCATTATACTATTTTTTAAATGGTTATTCAGGGGATCACTAGATTCCTATAACACATAAGGACCATGATAAGACTACCTTTGTTAGTTCATGAGAAATTTCCCTTTAAGAGAGTATCTTTTAATCATTGCATTTCTCTAACTACCTTACAAAGACGCATGCTATCAATTTTTTTTCAAATTTAATTGAGGAGGGCATTGAATGTTTAATGAATAACCTTTCTATTCATGGCACTACTTTTGATTCTTTTCTTGAGCATTTAACTTCTGTACTGTAAATATGTGCAGAGATAAATTTAACTTAATTAGAAAAATTGTCAATTCAAGGTGACGGAAGGTATTTTTTTGGGGCATAAAATTTCTAAAGGAGTATTAGAAATAAATATTGAAAAAATTCATGTTATAGGGAAACTACTCCCACCCACTTTTGTTAAAGATATTAGGAGCTTTCTTGGGCATGTAGAATTTTATTGAATGTTTATAAAAAAAATTTCTAAAATTTCAAAACTCTTATGTCATTTATTGGAAAAGGATGTTCCTTTTTTTTCTTTTTATAATGTACGTATTGAAGCTTTTAATATTTTAAAACAACATGTGATTACTGCTCATGTTATTATTGCACCTGATTGGTCCTTACCTCTTATAATTATATGTGATGCAAGTAATTTTACTATAGGGATTATTTTTTATCATAAGCAAAAGACAAAAATTTTATATCATAATTATACTACCACTAAAAAAGAATTGCTAGACATTATTTTTACTTTTGATGAGTGTTGGTCTTATTTGATTCACATAAAAGCAATTGTTTACTCTGATCACTTTATATTCAAATACCTTATGAAAAAGAAAGACAACAAACCTAGATGGTTAGGTGAATTCTTCTATTACAGGAATTTGAGGTAAAAAGTTTTGATAAAAAAGAACTAAAAATCAATCTGATGATCAGCTGCCTAAATTTTCAATTGAAAAACATGCATCTAATGAGCTTGAAATTAATGAGTTTTTTTCTGATAAATAATTATTTTCTTTGCATATGAATATATTACTTTGGTATTCTGATATTTTCAAATTTTATTTTATGGTCTACTTACATTTAATTTCTCCTATGTTCACAAAAGAAAATTCTTTCCTAAAATTATTTTTTTAATGCACCATATTTTTTTAAAACTTATACTAATCAAATCATTAGGAGATGTATCCCCTAGGAAGAATTATAACCCATAATTAAAGAATGTCATGAATCTCTTTATGGATGGCATTTTGGAGGATTTATAACTACTTCTTAGAACTACTTCTAAGGTGCTCAATCAAGATTTTATTGTCCTACTTTATTTAAGGATGTTAATCATTATGTTAGGAAATGAAATCAATGTCAAAGAGTATGCAACATTTATAGAAGAAATGAAATGTCATTGAACTATATTTTACAACAATATCAAGCCTTTATCCCACTACGTGGGGTCGACTACATGAATCCATTTTCTCCATTGTGTCCTATTAAAAGTCAAATTCTCTTTTAAATCTAATAAAGAAAGGTCATTCCTAATATTTTCTAACCAAGTCTTTTAGGTCTGCCTCTACGTTTCTTAGCATAAGTCAAATATAATACCTCTACTCTCCTAACCGGGTCATCGGAAGGACACCATTTTATGTGACCAAATCATCTAAGGAAAATCTCTCTAATCTTATCTTCTACTGGAGCTAATCCAACCTTTTCACGTATATTCTCATTTTGTATCCTATCTCTAAGGGTAAAGCCACTCATTTATCTGAGCATTCTCATCTCTATCACACTTAAATTAGTATTACGCTTCTATTTTAATGGCCAACATTCGACACCATAAAGCACTGCAAGCCTCACCACCATCTTATGGAATTTTCTCTTGTGTTTGAGGAGTACTTTTCTATCACACAAAAAGCCCGATGCATTCCTCCACTTCAATCATCCAAATTGAATTCTGCTGATAATATCCCCATATTTTTCACCATCACTCTGAATAATTGATCCAAGATATCTAAAACGTGTACTCTTATTAATGACTTGATCTCCCAAAGTCACAATCCCCTCACTAGGTTGATTACTACTAAAATTACACTCTATATATTCCATTTTAAATCTACTCAAGCAAAAACCTTTAGACTCTAAGGTTGACCTCCATAATTCAAGTTTACCTTGAACTCCCTCCTAGTCTTACTAAAAAGAAGAATATCATCAGCAAAAAACATACACAAAGGTACATCCTCTTGCAAATGTCTAGTGAGAACATCCATGACTAAAGAAAAAAGATATGAGCTTAAGGCTGATCCTTGATGTAACCGAAATAGGGAAATACTTAGTCAAACCATCTTGTGTTTGAACACAAGTAATAGCTACAACATACATATCTTTAATGATTTGAATATAAGCATTATTAACTCCTTTCTTATCAAGAACTCTCCATAGCACATCTCTTAGAACATTATCATATGTTTTTTTCTAAATTAATAAATATCATATGTAGATCCTCCTTATTTTCTCTATATTTCTCCATCAAACCTCTTAATAAATGTATGGATTCCATAGTTGACCTACCCGGCATAAATCAAAATTGTTTTTAAGAAACATCAGTATCACACTGCAACCTATGATCCAAAACTCACTCCCATAATTTTAAAGTATAACACATTAACTTAATTCCTCTATAATTCGCATAATCTTGTGCATCACCTTTATTCTTAAAAATAGGAATTAACACACTCATTCTCCACTCGTCTGACATCTTTTTAGTCTTCAAAATAGTATTAAAAAGTTTAGTAAGACAAGAAATTCTTCATCTCCTAAGCATTTCCACACCTCTATTGGAATATCATCAGCTCCAACAGCTTTTTCACCCTTCATTTTCTTTAAAGCCTCTCTAACTTCAATTTTACTAATACGCCGATAAAAAGAAAAATCTTTATTTTCGTTTAGGGTTCTAAGTTCACTACAATCAATCTTATTTTCATAATCTTCATTAAAAAGTTTAGTAAAATATCTCATCCACCTTTGTTGAAATCTTCTAAGAAAAGTATTTTTTGATCTTCATCCTTAATACACTTCACTTGAACTAAATCCTTACTTCGCCTACCTTTTTGTTTAGATAACTTATACATATCTTTCTCTCTTCTTAGTATCTAATCTATTATATAAATCACTAAAAGCTAAGGTCTTTGCATCTAATATTACTTTTTTAGATTCCTTACGAGCCTTTTTATATCTTTCCCAATTATTAGAATTTTTAAAATTAAACTAAATTTTATAACAAATTTTCTTATTTTTAATCTTTTCTTGCACATTTGAATTCCTCCACCAACTATTTTTACTATAATGAGTTTTTCCCTTTGATACTCCAAGAACTTATTTTGTAATATTCTTCATATCACTAGCCACTTTTTTCCCACATAACATTAGCATCCTCATGTACAGATAAAATCTTAGGATCTAAAATCTTACTCTCAAAAATATTTTTGTTAATATTATTTAAATGTCTCCATCTAATCCTAGAATATCTTTTTACTTTATTTTTTTATTTTTTGTCCCGGTACCTTAAAGTCCAAATTTAATAATCAATATTGGGTACATAAATTTTCACTCATAATAACTTTACAATCTTTGCAATTTAAACAATCTAATTTTTTTTATATGAAAATAGTCAATCTGAGTTATACTATATCCATTTTTATAAGTGATGAGATGCTGACCAGCTTCCTGCTTCCTAAGCCTGACCGATTACATGCCCGTGCCCGCCTAACTGGCTGTTCATGCCTAATCGGACTGCCTGCGCTAAGTAATATTCCCAAAATTTAATCTGGTACTCTTCCCTTGCAATTGGTTATTGTATTTCATGATATCAATTGTACAATCCAAGGGATGTCAGTATATTATTTTTACTATTGACTAAGTATAAAAATTGATTAAAGGAGTGGTAACCCGTAGAACTTATGCTTAGGTTGTGCTAAAATTTTTAAAGAAAAATATTTTTTTCTACTTTTGGAATATCTAGAGTTTTAATCATTGATGGGAGAAGTCATTTATGTAATAAGAGAACAAAAATAACATTAATAAAATATGGTATTCACCATAGGGTCGCACTCTCAAGCTAGCGGCCAAGCTGAAATAAGTAATAGGGAGATTAAAAGAATTTTAGATAAAATTATCAATTTTAATAGGAAAGATTGGGCTATTAAATTAGATGACACATTATGGGAATATAGAAATGCTTTTAAGACTTCTATTAGCATGTCTACTTATAAGTTAGTCTTTGAAAAAACTTATCACCTTCATCTACAATTAGAGCATAAGGCATTCTAGGCTATAAAAGAATTAAGGTTTAATCTTAGGGAATAAAAGAGAAAAAGATTAACACACTTGAAAGAAGATTAAAATTATTTCCCTAAAAACTAAATCCATGTCATTAAGACCGTTCACTTTTACGAAAGTATTCTCTTATGGAGCTATTGAAATTTAGGATAAGAAGAGTTTGCATATTTTTAAAGTTAATGGCCATACATTGAATCCTTATTTAGGAAGAGGCATAAATCATTTGAGGAATGTCAATGAATTGGTTTATCCTAAAAAAAAAATAATTAGTATAGTATGGTTGAAGACTATAAACTTAGCATTGCTAGGAGGTTTCCCAACTATGTTTGGTTTTTTCTAGCTCTTTTTAGTAATTTAGTTCTTTAGTATGTTTATTTATTATTAATTTACATAATTGTGTTATATTATTAACAATTAATTAAATTCCTGATTATGCTTCAACTATTATGAATTTTCCTCTTCAAATACATACACTTTGATTATTTATTTTTCCAAAATAAAAATGATAATTAAAAATTGTATAAAATTAAGATAAAAATAAAATCCTAGATGATAGTTTGAATTAACATCACATAATAATTTATAATTTGAAAAGCTTAATAATTAACTAATATAGATTATTCAAGCTATTGACTTGGTTTGAATTTAGAAGCTATATACTAATGCATTGACCACTAAATTGAAAAATGATTAATTAACTTTAAGGAAAAGATGTGAGTAGCTTAACTTAGGAAGTCAAAATAAACTTGAAAATTGAATTAGTGATATTATATTTTTATTTCTTAATTATTATTATTATTTGGACAATTAAGCCAATTAAGGCAAACTCACACGCACATCACATACACGAGACTCGAACCCAATACCTCTTGGTTTGAAGCCAAGGCTCCCAACTGACAAACCAAGGTGAATTGTGTAAATTATTATTGAATCTATACATTAAATAAATTAGGGTTATAAGAGAATGAAAGTAAATTTGATATTTAAAATAATTAAATATGCACTTCACAAAGTATAAAAGAATGGAATTTATAAAAATTCTAAAAGAGATATGCAAAAAAGAGAAAGATGAGTACATTCAAAAATTGATATCAGTTGAAATATAAGTTTAAAGGCATCCTAATACTTAAATAAAAAGGACATCATAAGTGAACTAGTGCATATGATGATGCACTAATGAACTTCCTATTTTACTATAAGCACAACTAATCCCTAAGTTATATTATTCATTTCTGAATTCAAAAGTTAATTTTACCCTTACATATATAGTGGATAGATTTAATACAAGCAATAGCAAGGGTGACTGATTGGGATAATTATTATGAATATTTAAAATTTGAATTATATCTTTTTTCATTCCAAATTAATTTTAGATTATTTTGTATTCTCTTATATATTTTAAATAATTTTAAATTATTATTTTTACTTGGGTTATTAAGTGATCAATAGATGATTTTTACCACTATTTAAGGACAAGCAAGAGTTTAAGCATGGGGAATTTGTTTAAGGGTAATATGTGTATTATTCTATCTATTTAGATTTAATCAAAATTTGTTGTTTAAGTTGTATTTATTCTAGAAATGCACGGGAAAAGGAAAAAAAAAACTACAAGTGCTAAATAACACCGTAGTGCCACCTGGTAGAGTGCCGCAGCATTATAGTTGTCAACAATGAAGTGCATAATTTGGACATTGTAGTGTTAGTTTCTTTATTTTCAAGTGTTACAGCGGCACCAAGGTTAGTGTTGTAGTGCAAAATTTAAATAGTAGTAGTTTAAATACAATTAAGTAAAACATGTTGTTGTGAGATTAATACTTTACTATAGCACTTTATCACTTGTTATGACATGTATACATTTAGTGGGCTTTCATTAATTTTATATTAAAATAAACCTAAGCATATTTAAACTCAGTAAGTCATATCCTAGCCCACCACAATTAAGTATGCATAATTGTTAAACTTGAATGTTCACTAGTTGGCTCAGAATGAATTGGCGCAGGTTGATTCATATAAATCAGAAAAGCTGCAGGAAAATTTGGAAATGCAAAAGCTCTATGAGGACACTATTTTTGTTGAACAGGTCCGAAAACAGGAGGATCCAACTAATATTTGTATCAATAACAAATTTCAGATTCTAGAGGAGGATCTTGAGGAAGGAGAAGTTATTGAAGCTGCTGATACAGAGGATAAGAACAAGTCTAATGATCACACTGAAGACTTTGCTAACAATGGTTTAGTTCCAGCAAAATTATAAATAGTCTCTTTTGAAGAGATACATGGCAAAGGAGATTAAGAGGTTTCTTTGGCAACTTCAGGCAAAATCAAATTGGCTAAGGAATTAAAATCATTGGGACCAATTGAAGCTTCTCATAGGAAGAGAAGTGGGGAAAGCAAGAGTAACAAGACGATGGGGGAATTTTCCCCTGTTGTTTGTTAATGGCTTCATTTATCTTCTGGAATTGTATGGGGGCAAGAAAGAGGGAGGCCTCCCTATATCTTAAGGAGATAGTGAAAGATAATGAGGGTTTTTTTGTTGGTTTATCTGAGACTAAGATGTCTTGTTTGGATAGGAATGATGTTAATTTTCTCATTGGAAGCGATTGGGAGTATTTTCACCAACCTGCTGATGGAACCTCAGGCGAAATTCTAGCTCTGTGGAATAAGGAAGTGGTTTCTTTTGAAGTTATTAAGCATTCTTCTCAAGTAATTGTGGGAGTTCTTAATAGTGATGTATTGGGCACATGGAATGTAGCTACTGTTTATGGAGGTAAGGATGTGCAAACCCATAGAAGCCTGTGGGAAACTCTTGAAAATTGTATGCCTAGTGACACACCTTCTATTATTGGAGGTGATTTTAATTGCATTCTATCTAAAGATGACAATAGGGGAGGAAAGTGGTTCCATTTTTCTAATGGGCCTAAGGAGATGAAGATGTTTTTGACAAACAATGACTTCCATGATATTGGGTTTGTTGGGCCTTGTTTCACTTGGTGTAACAATAAAAAAGGTACCTCTAGAATTATGGAGAGGCTGGACAAATGTTTATTAAACTCTGCTGCTTTGCAAAAAATTCCAATGGCAAAGGTTCGGCATCTACCAAGGGTAGCATTGGATCATAGTCCTATTTCCTTCAATGTGGTTGAGCCTCAAAATCAAAAATATAAATTTATTAAATTTGAAAATACGTGGAAGTCATATCCGGCAGCTTGGAATATTGTTTTGAAGGCTTGGAGAAAATTTGATTTTGGTAATCATGCTGAAGTTCTACAAAGGAAGCTGAGAAGAACTTTAAGAGCCTTATATTTTTGGAATAAAACCAAGTGCAGAGAACTGAATTTATTAAAGATTGATCTAGAGAGGGAGATTCTACAATTACAGATTGAAGAATCAATGGGACATGGGCTCATGGTGTACAAGTTGAAACTCCTGAGAAGCAAGGAACATGACCTGAATGTTACAATGGGGATATTATCTACTTGGTGGAACCAAAGAGCTAAAATTAGATGGCATGAGTAAAGTGATGTTAATTCTAGATTTTTTCATAACTTTGCTTCTGCTAAAAAGAATGGCAATCTTATTTGTCAAATCAAAGATGATAATAATAATCTTGTAGAGGAATTTGAACACATTTAAATAGTTTTCCATAATTGTTTTGTGAAAAAGTGGACTGCTAGGGAGTGTAAACTGATGGGTTGGCCCTTAATTCCAAAAAAATCTGAACATTCCTCAAGTTGATATTGAGATGATGTTGATTTCACTAAAGAGGAGCTTATTAATGTTATTCTTCATCAACGTAATAATAAGTCTCCTGATTTAGACGGTATTACTACTTCCTTTTTTAAATTCGATTGGAAAATTGTGGAAGGTGAAACATGGAATGCAATTGATAGTTTTTTCAAAACCAGATTCATGCATGCTAATTGGAAAGATAATTTGATTGTATTAATTCCTAAAATAATAAATCTGATTGTTCCGTCCAACTATAGGCCTATAAGTTTGTATCAAACCACTTATAAGCTTGTGGCAACTATGATTTTGAATAGAATGAAAGGTTGTATTAGCAGATGTATAACTGAAGAGCAAGTTGCATTCCTTCTTAGAAGATCTATGTCCGATCATTGTTAGTTAGCCCATGAGTTTTTCCATAAGTTTAGAATTTCAAAAAATAAAAAAGGCATGATGGAGGTTAAGCTTGATATGGAGCAAGCTTATGATAGCATGAGTTGGGAGACTTTATTTCAAGTCTTAAATGTGTTTTGATTATCATTGAGGATTTCTTTACTTATTATGGAATGTGTTAAGAATGTTAGATTCTCCTTTATTCTAAATGGAAAAGCTTCTAACTGGATTAAGGCAGAGAACGGGTTTTGTCAAGGATGCCCCTTATCTCCTTATCTATTTATTATTTGTTCTCAACTTTCTTCACTTGCTATGACACAAAGAGGACAAGACTTGAGAATTCAAATCTCTCCTAGAGCTCAAAGGATTAACCAACTTCTATATATCGATGATGTCCTGATTTTTTCTCAAGCATCTAAAAAGCTAGCCAATAAACTGAAGAGTATAGTGACAGATTTCGGCTCCTAGACAGAGCTGAAGGTGAACAATTCAAAATCACAAATCCTTTTTAGCAAGGCAGCTAGTAGATCCAATATATGGCATGTTAAATAGATTCTGAAGTTCAAAATCATCACGGAGAGTTAAAATGAAGCTTAGAAGATTTTGTGAAAGCTGATTTTCAGTATTTACTGGATAATATTCTACAAAAACTGAATGCTTGGGGGAGCAAATGTCTTTCTTTGGCTGGTAAGATTATTCTTTCTAAATCTTCTCTTCTATCTCTTCAAAGTTTTATTTCTACACATTCTTTGGTTCCAAAGAAAGTGCTTCATGAAGTTGATAAATGTTGTAGAGAGTTTATTTGGCATAAAAGAAATGGCAAGAGGGGTATGCATTATATATCTTGGGAAGAGCTTTGTAAGCCAAAAGCAGCTGGTGGGCTAAATTTTCATTCAGCTGTTAGTAGAGATGGACCTCTTAGATCAAGATTGGCATGGTGACTGATCCAAAATCCTGATTCATTGCTGCATCAAAACATTTCTGCTAAATATGGTGAGAATGTGTTAAATGCTAATTATAGAAAAGGATCCCCAATTACTTGGAAAATTTTAACATAAGGTGATAGATACTTAAAACCTTTATTAAGGTGGAGAGTAGTAAATGGAAGGAATATAAATGTTTTAAAAGACATTTGGATGTTGGATACGTGTCTGGATGTTTGGCCAACAATTTCTAATTATTTAGGATTGGAGGATAAAATGCTCAGTCACTTTATTGATATGAATGGAAGATGGAAGGTGGAGGAATTGCAACAATTTTTCCATCAGGATCTCATCTCTTTAATATTGCAAGTTTTGATTTATAATAATGTTGAAAATGATTATTTGGAGGAGATTTGCCATCTTTCAGGTAAAACTACCCCGTCTAAAGCATATAAATTCTTCATATACCGTGATATTAAGGAAGATTTTGGGTTCTCAAAATGGTTGAAGAAGCTGAAATTAAAATCTCGGGTGGAACTATTTTGGAGGATGAGTAGATTTGCAATTCCTACAAATGAATTTCTGAAGTTTAGGAACCCTAAAAATTATGATTTATGTACAAGAGGCTGTCAAGATGTGGAAAACTTTGAGCATATTGTTGTTCGGTGTAAGTACCTGCTAGAGGTCTTTCAGAAAATTCAGGAGTGGGGATTTTATATTCCTACATTCCATTCTTTGGAAGAATGTTTGAAGGAGCTAAAAAATGTTGATGTTTTTGCTCCTAATATGGTCAAACTTTATTGCACTGCGGTGTATTTGAGCTGGAGAAATAGAAATGAGATTGTCCATGGGAAGGTGGCTAGTCCGAGCTCTGTTATTGCAGCAAATGTTTTATCTTCAGCAATGAATCATTCTAATCCATTTCTAGATAGCTGGGGTGCTAATCTCCTTAGGGAGTTCCAAAATGTTTGGCACCCTCCACCGCTAGATTGGATTAAAATAAATGTTGATGCATCTCTTCTAAAAACAAATAGTGCTAGAATTGGAGGTATCTTTAGAGACTACAAAGGAAGATTACTACTTGCCTTTGGGAAGAAAAGAATTCACTGGGATGTGGCACAACTTGAGATGGATGCTATGATGCCAATTAGAAAGTTCATTCAAAGATGGATGCTAGATAGCAAAGGAGTAATAATTGAAGGTGATAACCTCAACATTATCAATTTTATTCAAAATTCTTGGAATAAGGCTAAGTGGAAAAGCTACAATCGGATAGATGAAGATCTTCTATTCTTGTCCGACTTCAATAATGTAATTTTCCGTCATGTTCATAGATATTGCAATAAGGTTGCCGACCTTTATGCTACTTTGGCTTTAGATAATAATTTTTGTTTTGATAGTTCATCTTTTGCTAACATCCCTTCTTCTCTTAGTTGTTTGTTGAAGAAGGAATGTGGCCTTTTCTTTAAATTGTATCAAGTTTTATTCTTTTAATGCAATTTACAAGTTTCAAAAAAAAAAAAAATGAATGTTCACTAGTTGAATTCTCATATTATTCTTCTAAATTTTTTTTCTTTTTTTCAAATGAGTGATACTTTTTAGCTTTTTATATTAGTTATAGATTTGTTTATATAAGGAAAATAAATCATCATACGAAAACTAGCATACCGCGTCATTGTTTATCTGCCCAATGATATCCTTAGCCATTAAATAAAGGTTTATTACATAATATTATAATTTAATTTCTAAGGAATAAGACTTTGAGTTCACCAAGAATGCCTTTATTACCTTTTACTTGCCCTTTTTTAAATTACATTTATCCTCATCATTTTCCTTCATAGGGTAGCTTTTGAGATTAGGGCAATTTGATCTCAAGTGTCCAGGCTTCCTACACTCAAAATAAACCATGTAAGAAAAAAAACTTATTAAACTTACTAGTTTTATCATTACTCTTCTAGAAGTGGTTCTTGTGTTTGCATTTTAAGATGTTCTTAAATTAATGTGCCATAAATGTAATATCTTTGCTCCGATACGCTCCTAAATCATTACTTTCATTGTTATCCACCTTTAATACCATAGTTCATTCTTTCTTCTAATTATCTACATCTGAAAGCATTAGGCTCTCATTTTTCTTGTAAGCCATTAAACATCTCAATAGTTTATTAATAGAGTAAATATTTAAATTATTAAATTCATATATAGCTATAACTTTCACTTCTTATGAATTAAGCAGGCAACATAATATTTTGTTAACTTTTTTAGAATTAGAAATATCCCTACCCAAGGCATGCAAAGAAGTATCTTTAGGAACCTAGTATATATTACTGATATTGACTTACTAGGTTTCATGCGAACTAGTTCATACTCTTATAATAACAAATTCAAAATATAATTGTTTGACCTCACTAGTATCTTTGTATATTATACACATCCTAAACCATATCTCTTCCCCATTAATACAAGTAGATACACTTATATAATCCTCTAATTTTAATGCACATAAAAAGTAATTTAAATATTTTGAATTTATTGTGTTAAATCCTTATCATCTACCGATCATTCAATAAAGGTTATTTCAATTTTCACACCATTAGTAATATAAGAAGGAAATGTATATCTAACTTATATCATATTCCACATGCAAAAATATATAGATTATAAAAATATAAACATGCATATTTTGAGGAAATCAAATAGAATATTATCAAACAAAGGTGAATGGATAATAGAATACCCTTCAGTAGTATTACGATTATTAAATTATGCCATTGGATCAAACTTTAGCTGATAAAACTAAAATACAAGAGAACCCACTCTGATACCAATCAAGAGTGCATAATTGTGCTCTTATAGTGAAGATGGCACACCAATAGGGTGTGAATTGGTGATTTAAGAAAAATTTAAATACCATTTTGAAAAATGACCCTAATTGAACTTTATGCAAAATCATTTGAATTGATAAAATAACATAACTTAAAAGTAAGTGTGAATTTTATATTTTTAGATTTTAAGGAAAGCTAATAACAATACTTTGTTTTCCTTTTTTTCTTTAAAATAAATATGAATCAGACCAATCACAAAAACCCTCTTTCATAAGTGCAATCGCAATCAAACCAGAGCGTTAAAAATTCAAGTACAAGGAAATAAAAGTGTCAAAACTAAATGCAAAAAATAGCAATTTGATCTACTTGACCTATGTTCCGTCCCCAAAAGTCCTCTCTTCAAGAATTTTACTAACATGTTTACTCTCCTTCATCCTAGGTAAAGAATCCCTTCTCCCTTTCATAAGCAAAGAATATACCTTTAAAAATTCTTCACAATTGAAGAATCCCTCCTTTCAGTGCATTGATATGGCATTCCTCCTTTCACCTGCTCAGTTTGGAGGCATAGTCAAGTCCTTCTTTCACATCCTTAATCCGACAGAATCATAGTCCCACTAGCCTCCTCTACTAGCGAGCCTTTAACACCAAAGACTTTCCTTTACAAAGCTCCTCAAGAGAGACATCATCACAACTAAAGGACCTCATGTGTAATTCACCCAAAGTAACTATGTCAAACCTCGCTCATGCTCCCTTGAATCACTCATGGCTCTTCTACCTTTAACATAGCCTCACCCTCTCTCTCCCTTGCTTAATGCACTCTCTCCAAGCTCTCTGACGGAAGAAATAGAACTCTTGAGAGCCAAAAGACCCTTCTTTTAAATTTAAAAGAATTTATTTATAGGGCTTTAAAAACTCTAATTTTTAATTACGTCACCTTTGATCATATAGTATGATACTCATACTGTACAGTATGCTAGTTCATTCTATTATGTAAGGCCCAAGATTGTTAAGTATGACTAGTTAATTAAATAGTATTTCAAACAAGATGAATTCTAGGATGATTAATTATTACCTAGAATTTCAATCTACTGATACTCTACTGATCATCCAGTACATCAAAATTATACTGTATGATCATCAATTATAATTAATCATGATTTAATTTCTTAATCATAAGGATTAAATTATGTAAAGTATTTAAACTTTGAACGTTACAAACTAGTTTGAAGAGTATGATTATAATAACTTTTAAAATTTGAATTATTGCCCAATTTAATTGACAATAGTGATACTAAATATTGATGGTCATCCTATGATATTGTTATTGCCCATTAAAAACTAATCTCATTTAATTAAATATATAATTAAGTTTTAATTACACTTATTATATAATACAATCTACAAAAATTTTAAAATATTTAATTATACTCACCCTTATTTGTGTGGGCATGGTTACTAAGCCAACGTACACCTATTACAAATATAAACTTAAGAAAATTTAAAATTATAGACTCTTTGAGAAAAATTGACTCTTAGTATGACACATTATTGAGTCTAGTAATTAGGTTGTTAAGCCTAAGTTAATGTCCCAAGGCTACCAAGAGGGGGTGAATTGGTAGTTTTAAAAAAAAATTATCCCTCTATGAATTTAAGTTGAACCGAAATGAAAATTTTTCTTTTAAGTTTTTCTAGAAAATATTTTTCAACCACAGAGTTCTTAAAAATTAAAAATAAAATGCGGAAACGTAAAAACTGTAAAGTAAATGACACCAAATTTATAGTGGTTCGGTCTATAACCAGACCTACATCCTCTCCCTAGAGGCACCCTCTGAGTATTGCACTAATACCAATAGTGACTCTCCTTTTGCACTCACAGCAAGGCGGAGAAGCCTTTACAACACACTCTTTTCACCACAACCCGGTGCGGCAGAGAACCGTCGTCCTTTTACACAATCCCCAGTATTGGCAGAGAACCGTCCGTCCTTTCACACTCTCCTAGTGTGGGAAGAGAACCCTTTCGTCCTTTCACACTCTCCTAGTGTGGGCAAAGAACCCTACAGCTGTTCACACTCTCCAAGTGTAGGAAGCGACCCTTTCGGCTATTCACACTCTCCAAGTGTCAACAGCGAACCGGATCTCCTTGACAGATCTTCTCACAAGAAATCTAGAAGGAAGAAGGAAAAGAGTTAAGTAATCACAATTCACATGTAGAGATTCTTACCTTTGAACTCCAAGTGAAGCCTTCACGCTCCAGTGGTAGGAATCCTCTGTTGAATGCACTCTCACACTCTCTCCTTGGCTATTCTCTCAAGAGGCACAAAGATCAAAATGACAAAAAGATTTGGTGGCAGTCTAATTTGGACTATTTATTCAAAAGACAAGAAAAATCATCCAAAAACTGCAAATTTTCAATTCTGTACGCAGTGGATCGTCCCGTACGATCGTGGATCATCCTGGACGATTTTACTTAAATGCTTTGAAACGACCCTATTTGTATATGTGTACGAAATGTCTTCATACACGCTGATCGTCCCGTACGAACTAAGTTTGTCCGGTACGAACGGTTATTACTAGGTCGGTTATAAAAAACTGCTGAAAACCGTTCTAAGTCGGTTAATCGTTTTGACGAAACTTGGTTTGTCTGGACGAAATTTTTACAAAGACCAGATCATCCTGGATGATAGGTAATTTCATCTAGACGAAAATTTTACATAGAGCAACTCATTTTTTGACGATAATTAATTTCATCTGGACAAAAATTTTACAGAGACCAGATCGTCCTGGACGATAATTAATTTCGTCTGGACAAAAATTTTACAGAGAGCAACTCATTTTCTGACGATAATTAATTTTGTCTTGATGAAAATTTTACAGAGACCAGATCGTCATGGACGATAATTAATTTCGTCCCGGACGAATAGGACTTAGAAAATTTTTCAGGCCAGTTCATATTCGTTCTATGTGCTCAATAGGAGATAACTGTCTGATCGTCCCGTACGATATGATATCGTCCCTTACGATCAATATAAATTTTATATGATCTCATTATGTGTGTGTGTGTATGTTTTTATTCACTCAATTACAATCACTCCCTTTCAAATTTAATTCAAAAAAAAGTACAAGCTTCAAATTCACAAAGTATCTCATGTTTAATTTAATTTGAAGTCTTTATAGTCTGGAGTTTGATTTTCCTGAAATGTTAGTATACACAAGAGCAAATATAAATCTTCTAAAATTGTTAGGAGATAACTACACATTTGAACAATAATATTTGGAATCATCAAAACTATACAAGTTGCAAAAATGTAAAGCATGGAAATAGCAACTATCTTAACAAACTCGCCCTTTTTTATGATGATAAAACAATTATTGTTTATATGATTTCAATTTAAACAAATCTCCTTAACTCCCCCTGAATTGATGAATACATGAAAATAAGGAGGCATTTTGAAGCAAAGAATAATATTTTTATTTTTTATTTTTTATTTTTAAATTTTAACAAAATAACACAAGCCATAGACACAAAGTCATACATAAAATCAAAATGCAAACAAAACAAACAAAACATACAAACATAATAATTTCTCCCCCTTTTTGACAACAACAAAAAGTGAAGAAGAAATAGACAAGAAATGTAAATAATTATATAAAATTCATTTGAAATTTTAATCTAAATGGTGATTGACATAAGGTATGCAATTTAAAACTAATAACATTAGGTAAATCATCAAAATTCATAGAATTTAAGACGTGACATAACATTGTAAGTAAGAAGAATTTATCAAAAATATGATTCAATTTAGACATTTGAATATAGAAAATCATTACAAGAGAGATGAATAAAAATTCTATATTTCAAAGTTTAATAGAATATAAATGAACATAAGATCAATTTGAATTAAGAGATTGAAAGAATTTGGAAAGAAGAGAATTATCACATGTGGCGCTTTGCGCATCTTTTTCAAATTTTTGGCACATTTTTGTGCATCTTTTGACATTGGGATAATTTTGTGTCTCTTTTTCATATTTGCAAACCTTTGCGTATTCCTTTTGATTTTTGTACTCTTTGTATAATTTTCAAGAGTAATTGAAACCAATTATTTCCAAGATAAATAATCTAAAATTTCAAATTTTTCTAAGTGCATAAATATCACTTGAGCAAAGAAATACAAAATAAGAAAACATCTAAATTGCAATAATGATATTAACTTTTATGTAGTCTAAATGAATAGATATGAGATTAAAAATTATAATTTTGACAAGTTATAAATAAATTTTAAATTTAGAAAGACTAGATTTTCTAATGTAATTAATCTTAAATCACAATTTAATTTAAGCACAATTAGGATTAAGAAGACTAATGAAATTCATAAGAACTAAACACATTTCAAAAACAATCCAAAATCAAAATTAACTACAACATATATTGATATTTATGAAAAGGATTACAGGATCATTTCATAATATTAATACAAAAGAAAATACACTAAAGTTTAAAATAAAGACAAACAAACACAACTAGAACAAACACTAGAACAAACACTAAAGCAAACACAAATACAACAAACATAAAGAAAATCATCGCTCATTCTCTATTCTTCTGGAGGAGGAGGAATGCCACCAATTAGGTTGAAGTAGGAGGCCATCAACATAACATTGGTATTGATTTCATGAACTTCATTTCTGATACTACCAATCTCCTGTTGCTGCTGCAGGAGTTGAGCATCAATTTGATCAAATTTTTTATCAACATGAGTCTCAAGTCTATCAAATTTCTCAATCAAATTCTGATAATCTGATTGAGGTGCAGAAGTATGCTCTCCTTCTTCTTCTTCTTCAGAAGCACTGGCATGTGCTTTCCCTTTTTCCTCCTTGAAAATTGCTCTGAAGGAAGCATCATTGTAGTAGACTGGCTCTTCGTATTCATCATCAGGATGCACTAAGTTGTATTTCTTTTTCAAAATGTATGTAACTAAGTGTCCTAATGAGATGTTCCTTCTTCTCTTCTGTTCTGCATGCCAAATTTCTAAAAGCCCATAAAGATGGTCTAGGATAAGTTGGGCTTCATCGATAGGCTTACGATTCATAATCAAAAATGTCACAACAGAAAGGAGTGGGGTAATATTGATCCTATCACCAGCTTTATGAATGATTGAAGATCGAAGAATGTGCTGGATGATTCGAGCATTTCTAGTCATTCCTGAAACTCTAGCAATGTGATATGTTAGGCCATTTTCTCTAATCATCCTATTAACTTCATACCATTTGAAGGTGTCTTCATTCATAAGGGTATGGGCTCTATAACCTTCAGTTCTTAAGTTCAGAAAGGCACCTATGTCATGCTTGGTGATTTCAACATTTTGTTTGAAAACAAAAGAACTTATGCAGGAGTGGTCGGAATTAAAACTCATGTTGGCTACGAAATAGAGAAAAGTTTGTTTGTTGTAGAGGTGGACGAGAGAAAGAATGAATCCAAACTGGGTGGAAGCAAAAAGGTGCATTACCTTAAAATTTATCTCGCTTTGAATCAGAATGCGAGAAGGTATAATTTTGGCAGATGCAAAACGAGGAAAGGATTCCTCATTTGCCTTTGAAAGGAAGTTTTCAGAGGCATTTCTGTGAGGTTTCTTAGCCAACACCTTTTGTCTTTTGCTTGAGGAGGCCATTGTCGATTTAAAGTTGAAAGTGATTGAAAGTGAAGTTTGGAGATGTGATTGTTGAGTTAGAAAGCCTTCCTTTTTAAAGAAAATGATACGTTCGTCCTGGACGAAAATAGTTCGTCCTAGACGAAAATTATCGTTCGTCTGGACGAACAAATTTTGTACAGACGATCAAATTTGTCCAAAATGTAACAGCTTTTCGTAATCAACTCAATTTACGATGCATCCTTTCGTACAAACTTTTTGACTTGACCGATCGTACAGATGAAAAAATTTCGTACAGACGATCAAAAGTTAATTCGTTTTAATGTCAATTGAAAACCGTTCCCTACAATGAAACGACATATGTTCGTCTGGACGAACAAAACATTCGTATGAATGAACTTCACATTTAAAATTGTCTTATCCACTCAACCGCTGCATTCAATCGTCCCAACGTTTGATAGAAAAAAAAATTCGTCCTGGATGATTATAAGATCGTACAGACAAACTACATTAAAAACTACTCTCAAAACGGTTAGAATTCTCGCAAAATGAAATTTGCACACATCGTCTAGTATGAAAAATTTCATCCCAGACGATTTCCACACATTTTTGAATTTTTTGAATTTTTTATCAAACTAAAACAAACTAAACATTAAAAACATAGAAAACAAAGACAAAACCACAGACTCTAAAATAAACTCATTCAAAACACACAAAAATCACAAAATCAAAATAAAATTAAAACAAATAAACTAAGAAAACATAAATATCAATGTTGCAAAAATATTTTTATTTAAGCATTCAAATCAATAACACCAAGCCTTGTTCTTAATGTACTGAAGGTATCAAAGACTAAAGGTTTTGTAAAAATGTCTGCAAGTTGATTTTCAGTTGAAACATGAGTAAGTTCAATTTCTCCCTTGGATACATGATCCCTTATGAAATGATGCCTTATGTCAATATGTTTGGTTCTAGAATGTTGAATAGAATTTTTGGAAATGCAAATAGCACTAGTATTGTCACAATAAATTGGAATAGTGCCTATAGTTAATCCTAAATCAATCAACTGTTGTTTTAACCAAAGTACTTGTGCCACACAATTTCCTAATGCAATGTATTCTGCTTCTGCAGTAGATAGGGCTACAGAATTTTGTTTTCTACTGGACCAAGAAACTAATGAATTTCCAATGAATTGACATGTTCCAGAAGTGCTTTTCCTATCCACTCTACAGCCTGCAAAGTCAGAATTTGAATAACCAATAATTTCAAATGAAGAGCTAAACTTAGGATACCAAATTCCTAAGTTCTGAGTTCCTAGTAAGTATCTTAAAATCCTTTTCACAGCTGTCAAATGTGATTCTTTTGGATCTGATTGAAATCTAGCACATAAGCAAACACTGAACATAATATCTGGTTGGCTAGCAGTCAAGTAAAGTAAAGATCCAATTATCCCTCTAAATTTCTTTTGATCAACAGATTTTTCCTTAAGGTCCTTGTCTAATTGAACTGAGGAACTCATTGGTCTACTAACAGGTTTAGCATTATCAATTTCATATTTTTTGAGGGTGTCCTTAATATATTTAGTTTGACTAAGAAATGTACCTTCCTCAAGTTGCTTAATACTAAATCCTAGAAAGTAATTTAAATCTCTCATTAGACTCATTTCAAATTTACTACTCATTGTTTTAGAAAAATCATTACAAAGATTTTTATTTGAAGATCCAAAGATGATATCATCCACATAAATTTAAACAATGAGTATATCCTTTCCAAATTTCTTTAAAAAAAAGTTGTATCCACACTTCCTTTTTCAAAAGATCTTTCAAGTAGTAAGGTGCTCAACCTCTCATACCAAGCCCTAGGTGCCTGTTTCAATCCATATAATGCCTTTTTTAACTTGAAAATATGATTTGGGTATTTAGAATTTTCAAAACCTGAAGGTTGTTCTACAAAAACATCTTCTTCAATTACCCCATTTAAAAAGGCACTTTTGACATCCATTTGAAACAATTTAAAACCTTTAAAACAAGCAAAGGCAAGTAAAACCCTAATTGCTTCAAGTTTAGCTACTGGGGCAAAAGTCTCCTCAAAATCAATTCCTTCAATTTGATTATACCCCTTAGCAACTAATCTAGTCTTATTTCTAATGACTACTCCTGAGTCATTCATTTTATTTTTGAACACCCACTTAGTTCCAACAACACTTTGATCTTTTGGCCTTGAGGTTAATTCCCAAACTTTATTTCTTAAAAAATTGATTCAACTCTTCTTGCATGGCCAATATCCAAAATTCATCAGAAAGTGCTTGATCAATATTAGTGGGTTCTATTATTGAAATAAAGGCTGAATGATTGACTTCCTTTTTTAATCCACGCCTAGTTTTAACACCCTCATTAGGTTCACCTATAATCAATTCTCTTTGGTGGTTTTTAGAAAATCTCAAATCTCTAGGCAAAGGGTTTTCTCTCTCCAAATTTTCTTCCACATTTTCTTCCAAATTTATTCTATCAATCTTTTGGGAGTTTTCTTCAATCTCATCTTCAACAATATTTGGCTCTTCCAAATTTCCAGATTCATCAAATACAACATGTGTGATTTCTTCAATGACTAAAGTTCTTTTGTTGGATATCCTATAAGATTTTCCAACACTTGAATATCCAACAAAAATTCCTTCATCTGATTTTGGATCAAATTTTCCTAAGGCAAATTTTTCATTATTATGAATGAACACCTTGCAACCAAATACATGCAAATGAGACAAATTTGGTGTTCTACCTTTTAGCAACTCATAGGGTATTTTATTTAAATTTGATCTTACATTCACCCTATTCAGAACATAACATGCAGTGCTAACCGCCTCAGCCCAAAAATATCTAGGAAGTGAGTATTCTGCCAACATTGCTCGGGCGGCTTCTATTAATGTTCTATTTTTCCTTTCAACTACCCCGTTTTGTTGAGGGGTTCTAGGTGCAGAAAAATTATGATCAATCCCTTTTTCTTTACAGAAATTTTCAAATCTTTCATTTTCAAATTCTCCTCCATGATCACTTTGTATAGAAATTATTTCACTCCCTAGTTTCCTTTGAATCCAAGTCGAAAAGTTTCTGAATTCCTCAAACGATTCACTCTTATGAAAAAGAAATCTAACCCAAGTGAATCTTGAGAAATCATCCACTATAACAAATCTGTATACCTTCCCTCCTAGAGTTACAGTTCCTACAGGTCCAAAAAGATCCATGTGAAGAATTTCCAATGATTTACTAGTTCTAAGATCCTTATTAGACTTAAAAGAGGTCTTCACTTATTTTCCTAATTGACATTCATCACAAAGGTGGTCCTTAGTAAAGTCTAGTTTTGGTATACCTCTCACTAAGTTCTTTTGGGTAATTCTTCTAAGGTTTTTCATACTAAAATGACAAAGTCTCCTATGCCAAAGCCATGATTCATCAGAAACAATTTTTAAACAAAAAGCAGTAGGAGATTGAATACAATTTAAATCTAGCATGTAAACATTATTTACCATTTTTCCATATAAAATATTTTTCCCATTTAGGCTTATTATGCAGCTAGTAGGTAAAAATTTTACATTATTGCCCTTATCACATAACTGACTTATGCTTAACAAATTATATTTTAAGCTTTCAACTAATAACATATTGTTTATGAAAAAGTTTTTCAAATTTCCAATCATACCTGATCCAATCACTTTCTTTGTAGTATTATCTCCAAGTGTAACCTTGCCTCCACTCCTAGCTTCCAGCGTTATGAATTGAGCAGTATCTCCAGTCATATGCTTTGAACATCCGTTGTCCAGGTACCATATGCTCTCACGAGGTCTTATGTGAGAGCATTCCTCTTCTTGATCTGAGTGTTCAACATTATCTGCCATCAAGCAAAGGTTGGTGACTTCTTCTTCTTTTTCAGTTTTAGATGAGTCTGAAGCTGAGTCCGCCCAGAAAGCTCTTTGAAACTTCTTCTTGCCCTTCTTTACCATTGGTTTCTCCTCTACCTTCTCCTTGCTAGGAGTGGCTTTGAGTTTTGGGCAATCAGTCTTTATATGACCTGGTTTCCTGCATTCATAACAAATTACTTCATTAGAAACCTTGTCATTTCTATTAAACTTACCTCTATTCAATTGCTGGCGTCTCTTCTGCTTCCTCTTTAAAAAGCTTCTAAATTGTCTAGTCATCAATGCAATATTGTCTTCATCCTCAGGTTGTGAGTGTTCACTCTCTGACTCTTCCACCTTTAGTGCAATATTCTTCTCCTTTCGTGGTTCACCTGCATCAATCTTTCTTTGACTTACTCCTTGCTCATAAGCAATGAGTGAACCAAGAAGATTGTCAATAGAATAAATGTTTAGATCTTTAGACTCTATAATTGCAGTAATTTTAGCATCATAAGCAGTAGGTAAACAACAAAGAATTTTATTAACCATTTCAGCATTAGTTAATTCCCTACCAAGTGCATGCAAAGAAGTGACTATTTATGTGAATCTCGTGTATATGTCAGAAATAGATTTATTTGGTTTCATGAGAAACAATTCATAGTCATGTAACAAGATATTGAGTCTTGATTGCTTAACCTCATTAGTCCCTTCATAAGTTATACAAAGTCTATCCCATATGTCCTTTCCACTTTTGCAAGTGTAAACCCGCATGTAGTCTTCAGATTTTAAAGCACAAAAGAAGCTATTTAAACATTTGTCATTTAGTTGTGCTAAGTCACGTTCTTCTATAGTCCAATCTATAAAAGGTATTTCTACCCTAACTCCATCAACTAATCTAGTTGGTTTTGTGTAACCTTCCTGGACTAGGATCCACATACGATAATCAAGTGACTGTAAGAAAGTAAACATGCGTGTTTTCAAAAATCAAAAGGTATATTGTCAAACAGTGGAGGTCTACTTATAGAGTAACCTTCAGGTGTGTTTCGGTTTCTGAATGTAGTCATCTACGTTAATCAAAAAGTAGTTCAAACTTATGATTTTGAAACGATGCTCTGATACCACTTGTTGAGTCTAGTAATTAGGTTGTTAAGCCTAAGTTAATGTCCCAAGGCTACCAAGAGGGGGGAGAATTGGTAGTTTTAAAAAATTTTAATCCCTCTTTGAATTTAAGTTGAACCGAAATGAAAATTTTTCTTTTAAGTTTTTCTAGAAAATGTTTTTCAACCACAGAGTTCTTAAAAATTAAAAATAAAATGCGGAAACGTAAAAACTGTAAAGTAAATGACACCAGATTTATAGTGGTTTGGTCTATAACCAGACCTACATCCACTCCCTAGAGGCACCCTCTGAGTATTACACTAATATCAATAGTGACTCTCCTTTTGCACTCACAGCAAGGCGGAGAAGCCTTTACAACACACTCTTTTCACCACTACCCGGTGCGGCAGAGAATCGTCGTCCATTTACACAATCCCCAGTGTTAGTAGAGAACCGTCCGTCCTTTCACACTCTCCTAGTGTGGGCAGAGAATCCTTCCGTCCTTTCACACTCTCCTAGTGTGGGCAAAGAACCCTACAGCTGTTCACACTCTTCAAGTGTAGGAAGCGACCCTTTCGGCTATTCACACTCTCCAAGTGTCGGCAGCGAACCGGATCTCCTTGACAGATCTTCTCACAAGAAATCTAGAAGGAAGAAAGAAAAGAGTGAAGTAATCCCAATTCACAAGTAGAGATTCTTACCTTTGAACTCCAAGTGAAGCCTTCACGCTCCAGTGGTAGGAATCCTCCTTTGAATGCACTCTCACACTCTCTCCTTGGCTATTCTCTCAAGAGGCACGAAGATCAAAATGACAAAAAGATTTGGTGGCAGTCTAATTTGGACTATTTATTCAAAAGACAAGAAAACTGTCCAAAAACTGCAAATTTTCAATTCTGTACGTAGTGGATCGTCCCGTACGATCGTGGATCGTCCTTGACGATTTTACTTAAACGCTTTGAAACGACCCTATTTGTATATGTGTACGAAATGTCTTCGTACACGCTGATCGTCCCGTATGAACTAAGTTCCTCCGGTACGAACGGTTATTACTAGGTCGGTTCTAGAAAACTGTTGAAAACTGTTCTAAGTCTGTTAATCGTCTGGACGAAAATTGGTTCGTCTGGAAAAAATTTTTACAGAGACCAGATCATCCTGGACGATAATTAATTTTGTCCAGACAAAAATTTTACAGAGAGCAACTCGTTTTCTGACGATAATTAATTTCATCTGGACAAAAATTTTACAGAGACCAGATCTTCCTGGATGGTAATTAATTTCAACTGGACGAAAATTTTACAGAGAGCAACTCGTTTTCTAACGATAATTAATTTCATCTGGACAAAAATTTTACAGAGACCAGATCGTCCTTGACGATAATTAATTTCGTCCCGGACGAATAGGACTTAGAAAATTTTTCAAGCCAGTTCCTATTCGTTCTATGTGCTCAATAGGAGATAACTGTCTCATCGTCCCGTACGATCTGATATCGTCCCGTACGATCAATATAAATTTTATATGATCTCCTTATGTGTGTGTGTATATTTTTATTCACTCAATTACAATCACTCCCTTTCAAATTTAATTCAAAGAAAAGTACAAGCTTCAAATTCACAAAGTTTCTCATGTTGAATTTGATTTGAAGTCTTTGTAGTCTGGAGTTTGATTTTTCTGAAATATTAGTACACACAAGAGCAAATACAAATCTTCTAAAATTGTTAGGAGATAACTACACATTTGAACAATAATGTTTGGAATCATCAAAACTATACAAGTTGCAAAAATGTAAAGTATGCAAATAGCAACTATCTTAACACACATCACATTCTTGAGCCTTAAATACATAGTCTTGCTTCGTGTATGATATACTTAAAAGGGTTGGTAGTATATATATATATATATATATATATATATATATATATATATATATATATATATATATATATATATATATATATATATATATATATATATATATATATATATATATATATGTATATACAATGTATAAAATAGGGATGAGTAAATAAATATTAAATAATATTTGTAATCATCAAAATATAAGGTTGGGCTCCTTGATTATAACAATGTCTACCTCTATCTTTCTTAACATAACTTAAATCTAATACATCAACTCTCCTAACTAGGTCATCGGAAAGGTCGATATTTTATGTGAATCAAATCATCTAAGACAACTCTCTCCAATCTTATCTACAAGTGGAGCTACTCCAACTTTTTCACGCATATACTCATTTTGCATTTTGCCTCTAAGAGTGAAGCCACACATCCACCTGAGCTTCCTTATCTATGCAACACTTAACTAAAGTTTATGTTTCTCTTCTAATGGCCAATATTTTGCACCATAAAGCATTATAGGTCTCTTTGCTATCTTATAGAATTTTCTCTTAAGTTTGAGGGGTACTTTTATATCAAACAATAGGCTTGATGAATTTTTCCACTTCCACCATCAAACCTAAATTTTACTAATAATATCACTCTCTATTTCACCATCACTATGAACAATAAATCCAATTTATCTAAAATTTTATACTATTATTAATGACTTAATCGCCAAAGTCATAATCCTCCCACTAGATCAATTACTACTATAAGTACACTCTACGTATTCAGTTTCATATCTACTCAAATAAAAACCTTTTAGGCTCCAAGGTTGACCCCCATAATTCAAGTTTACCTTCAAATCCACCTCTAATTGTAACAACAAGAAAAATATCATGAACAAAAAGCATGAACCAGGGTACATCCTCTTAATGTCTAATAAGAACATCCATGACAAAAGCAAAAAAAGATGTGGGCTTGATCCTTGATGTAATCCAACTAAAATACCGAAATACTTAGTCAAACCACCTTGTTTTTTAACACAAGTAACAGCTCCTGCATACATATCCTGAACGACTTGAATATATGCATTATTAACCCTTTTCATTTCTAAAACTCTCCAAAGAACTTCTCTAGGAACTTTATCGTAAGATTTCTCTAAATCAATAAATATAATCTATAGATCCTTCTTATTGTTTCTATGCTTCTGCATCAAACCTCTTGATAAATGTATAGCCTCCATAGTAGACCTACCCACATGAATCCAAATTAATTTGAACAAACATTAGTATCATAATGTAGACTATGCTCAATAACTCTCTCCCATTGTTTTAAAATATGACACATTAACTTAATTCCTCTATATAGTTTTAAAGTATGACACGTTATCTTGATTCCTCTATAATTCACACACACTACTGCATCACCTTTATTAAAAATAGGAATCAACACACCTCCACTCATATGGCATTTTTTAGTGTTCAAAATAATATTGAAAGTTTGGTAAGCCAAGAAATTCATTCATCTCCTAAGCATTTCAACACCTTTATTGGAATGCCATTAGGTCCAACAGGTTATCCACGCTTTATTTTCTTTAAAGCCTCTCTAACTTCGATTTTACTAATTCATCGATAAAAATATTTTTTTTTTTTCATTTAGAGTGCTAAGGTCTCTAAAGCTAATCGTATTCTCACAACCTTCATTAAAAAGTTTATCAAAATTTATCATCCACCTTTATTGAATATCCTCTCCTAATAATATCAGTTTTGATCTTCATTCTTAATAAAGTTTACTTGAACTAAATAGGTACTTCTTCTATCTCTCTGCATGACTTATACATAAGTCTGTCACCCTCCTTAGTATTTAATATATTATATAAATGATTAAAAGCTAAGTTATTTACATTGCATATTGCTTTTTTAGACTTCTTACAGGCCTCTTTAATTTTTTTCTAATTTTCTAAGCTTTTACATCTAAGCCAATTGTAATAACAATGCTTCTCATTTTTTAATCTTTTTTTACACAATTTTATTCCACCACCTATTAATTTTACCATTTCAACTAAATTTTTTACATTTTGTGCAAATCTACACAAATGTTAGTATCACTTCACCGACAATGACATATTACAAACAAACGTTATGACATGATACCTTAAAACCTTTTGAGTGATTGAGTTCATATTATACGAGAAAAAAGATTAACACCTGAATACAGTAAATAAATTATTATTGACTTGAGAGCATAATTTTATAACTCAAGAGCATGATTTATAAATTTTAATTTCATTTGTGCCTATTTTATAAATAGAGGCTCTTCAAGACATGCACGTTTTTTTTTTCAAGACATGATAAAAAATTAAACAAAACATTAAATTAGGGACAGTATTATTGTCAAAAACAACTAAAAAGATGTTAGATGATAGAAAGAAGTTGAACACATTGCGGTTAAGTGTTGGGGAATGCTAGTTATTCGTCATGATTAGTTGCTAATCGTAATGAATTTGGGTACTTCACGGCTGCAGGTTACTCTGCTGAGCATTGGAATAGCACCAACGTTGAACTAAAAGCCACGCTCTGTTAAAAATGTCATAGAACTATGGATGTGGAAGGCCAATGATATCATACATGAAATTTACAACAAGAGCGACATCAATTAATTCAGACAGAGTATGACAAGTCCTACTTGGACGATTAGACCTTCGAATACCCCATCACTTGGCTTCCTCAATGACTTCAAACAAGTTACTTTTTCAGTTTGTCCCTAAAGTTTGTACTAGATAGCTCAGTTTTAGCACATTTCAGACTAAATAAGTTATATTAAAAAAAGAAAATATCGGTAATATTCTTTGTAATTTTTGTTTAATTTGATGGATACGAATAGAACTGTACAGTGATAGTTGATCTACTTGTTTGATTAATGATATCAATGCATCTTTTCAATACAAAAAAAAAAAAAAAAAACAGTAATCAGTTAAATTAGAACCGTTGATTAATGAAAACAAAACTAAGTGCTCCCCTCTAAATTTTACCTGCTTTTTTTACATCCTGCACGAGTTGCCAATATTGCATTAAAAAATGAGCAGATGAGAAAGTCATGCACTGGTCAATGCATGACTCTAGATCTTCTAGCAGGATTAGGATTGAATAAAAGAGATAAAAATAAAAAAGTAATTGAATTTCAGGGAAAAATAGACTGCAACATTTCTTCCACATTAAAATAATAAGTCATAGATTACTCCATAAGGAAAAAGACACCTGATCAAAAGAGTAGAGGATCATAGCATGAGCATAGAACCACAATAAACAGGAACGTCTTATTTTAGCATGACATATTTTAAAGAATAGAACAAGCAAACCATAAAAATCTCGAAGTTTCATTCGATCAAGGTCAACGATAGAAATGAGAAGAAATGATGTTTGTAGCCTGCAGCAGATGCCACAACCGCGAACCTACCGCACACTACACGGAACCATGTATCAAGAGATAAGGTATTTATAATTCCAATATGTAAGGTTGTGTCTTTGCTAAAATTGAACCAAGCAGCAAAACTAGCCCTGTATCTTGAGATGCGCTTTACTAGCTCATTGGATTTTACGAAGAGAATAGTAAAATCCAATTACTACTAGCAGAAGAGCACAAATAGCTGCAGGAACAGCCCATAGCCAATATGAATGTTGCTTCTTCTTCTTCAGGAGGACCTTGGGCATTTGGTTCTGACCTTTCGCACGACCGCGTGAACGAATTGATTTCTCTTTAAACTGATCCTTGCCCTTTTCTGGTGCAGTGGAATCAGTATTCACATTAGTTTCTTCTTGCAGCTCTGGTTCAGCTTCCTTCGTCTCACTTTCTGATTGCTCACCATCAGCAGGTTGCGAAGACACCCCAACTTTCTTTCTAGCCTTCTTCTCCTTTTCCTGCATAGAAGAAATGAAAAGATGGCAGGACTCAGTACTAAAATTCAATCACCGGGTATTGTCATCAGCAAAAGAAAGAAAAAGAATAACAGATAATGGATAAGAAAAGCTTACCTTCAGCTTCTTTTCAGCTTCCTTTTGAGCTCTGACAGCAGCCTTAGCAGCTGCTTTCTCCGCTAACTTCTTCTTCCGCTCCATAGCGGACTTGGCCTTGGCAATCTCTTCCTCTCTTTTTATCTCTTTCAGTTTTGTTGGATCAATCTCATCGGATTCTGAGTGTTCTTTCGGGAACTTGTCAGCCGCAGAGGGGTTTTCAGCCTCGGGTACTTGTTTTAGCACTGCTACTTCGACTGGTTTCAAAGTAGTTTCTTCTCGAGTCCTGCGGGAAGAGACAGCTTCATGCCTGGGAGGGAATACGTTCCCCTTTTCCTTTTTTGTTGAGCTGGTTTTAGATGGTTCTTTCTCTGCTTCAAACTTTTCGATACTGGCTTTAGCTGATTCTTTCTCTGGTACAATGGATGATGGGGCCACAGAAATAATTGGTTTCTCATCAGGGTTTCTCATTCGCCCGTCTCTGCTTAACTGCCTCGCATCCAATGAAGACAGGATCCTTTTTTCATAATCATCTCTAAAAGCTTTACTGCTACTCCACTGTGTCATGAACTTCTCTACCTGAAAAGATTTGCAAAGTATATCATATTACGAGTAATTTCAATAGACAGCTCAATGGAAATATAAAGAGTAATTGCACAACAAGACAAACCTCGTTTACAGAAAGCTCTTTAAGTGCCGATATATTCTTGTTTATGGAAAGTCCCTTCACATTGTTCATAAGTGAACGGTATTGAAAGAAACACGCGTTCTGGAATCAGGAAAAAATTGTTATCATCATTTGTCATATTTCCCACAATCAAGTCGTATTGAATTAGCTATAGATATAGAATGTTATGAATCAATACAAAATTGAGGTAACTCTTTAATTAGTACTAATACAAGACACCTCAAAAATGCAATTTGGTACCTAGCTTGCAGGACTCTAAAGCAGTGTATCCTTGCAGGGCCGTAGGAAAATACTTCCTCAGAAACAGGCGCCAATAATCAATTATCAAACTTTAAGACCAAATGTTGCAATCAGGGAAAATAAAATGGTCTAGCTTATGTCAAAGAAAATTTAAGTAATTAACGAAGTATCACAGCTAAATGCAATCAAGAAGATACAAGTAGAAACTCGAGAAGTAACATAGCAGATGTCTTCCATCCAAATGCGCAACATGCCATGTCCAAAGAATAAGAATAAGATCAGTACTATAAAATAATGCTGTAGATGGCCAACTAGCATGGTTTATTGCAATTAATTGCAAAATTACTGCAGCCGAAAAGCTTATTCAGCTAAAAAAAAGATACAATGTCGGAAAAACATAGAGAAAGAACAAAGTTATTGGTATGAATTCATGCACTTATGGAATTTTATAAATCATAAATCATACTAAATGAAGCAGTTGAAGGATAGAACATAAAAATATCAGAAAGCAAGTCCAGGCTTTGCTTCTTAATATAACACGGCAGACATTGCATTGGATAAGTGGATGAGTTAGAACGTCTATGTTGGTGCTGGCAGGTGATACAAGGCATGAACCAGACATTTCTATATAATCCTGACTCATGTCTTAGGGCACTCATGTAATGACAACAAAATCTCATTTGAACAATATTTAACTAAGTTTGTATGATTCTTTTGAACAACCTCAAATAACTAGGAAAAAATCATTAATGATGATGATACTCATCGTGTTTACACTTGCTGGTGCATGTTACAAGGAATTAAAAATAAAATTTGACCCAGTAAGACGATGCGTGATTTTAAACCATAAAAAAATGTTCAGTTCAGCACGCTTTAAAACATGGGATACATAAGTACAAATATTTAAAGAACGGACTGTAGTCGATAAATTTCATACAAAATTTGTATGACACTTGAACGGATTGTAGTAATTCAGTTGCATCTAGTAGTTCAGCTTCTTAATATAACAAACCTGACATTGTATTAAAGAAAAAGGAATATGTGGATGAGTTAGAACTTTTATGTTGGTGTGCTAGCAGGTAATACGAGGCACAGGCCAGCTGCCGTCGGTCTCTTCTTCTCCGTCAACACATTGACGACAAAATATCTTTCCACTCTATAGATCCACTCATGGGTATCCTCTCCCTCAAAAACAAGCATCTTCAACCTCCTCACCCTCGAATCTCCTCCGTTCCCCATGTTTCCTCCATACCTCTCATTCCCCGAGTGAGTAGTCTCCCCAAGTGTCCCGATCATCCCTTCTACACTCATACCCAAACCCTTAGTCAAAATCCCCTCTCCTTTCAAAATAAGCACCTCTCCGGCCATTTATCAGTCCCTCTTCATTCAAATTCAACACCCCTTTGTTAGTACGCAACCCCCTTACTCCCCTCACCTTACAGTCTACCTATCTCGTAGGAAGGGCTCTAAAAGAGGTCTTCTTTTTTCTCCCTCCAAGATCTCTTCCTCTTGTCTTTTTTTTTTCTTTTTTTTTTTCTTTTTTAAGATCTCCGCCTCTTGTTCTTCCCCTCCTTATTGGATTAGGGTTCTACTCACTACCTTAGCTGCCCACAACTCCCCTCGCCTTCGATGACACCGTTTTGGTTTGGCCCTCAAACAATTCCTTCATCAAATCCTCCATGATGATAAATTTACTATCGATATTCTCGTGAACGGCTAAAATTTAAGTTTGAAAATATAAAATTTCAAATTTCAATTATCCGATATCTCCATCCAACACTTCTACTTTCTCCCATCATAGATACCATAATATAGGCTCCAAACATCAAAAAAATAACCAAAAACAGTGAATCTGGTCTTCAAACAGCAAAAATCAACAAGATTGAAGAGGAAAACACAGCAGAAATCAACAAAATTTATATTTTAGCCTAGGACACCGCTCTGATACCAATTTAATGAGAAGTAAATGCAATTTCATCAAAAATTAGCAATTGGCACAAGAAAATTGGGAAGAACACCCGAGAATAATTTTTATTGAAATAATTATGAAAGAAAAAATACAATATAAATTGGATCTTAGATCCGGCTCTCTCAAATCCCTAGTTGTCGGTTAGAGCCCTCTCACCTAAAAAAACTTCAATTTCAGCAAACCAAAACAAAAAAAAATTGAGCCCTTGGGTAAAGAATCTACTTAAAACATACAAAAAACATAGGAAATGCAAAACAGCGCTCTCCATTTGAATTTACCCTCCTAGCCGCCCCCTTTCCTTTTTTTTAAAATTTCCCCTGGGTCCCACCCTAAAAGGGGCGGGATTCAAATGAGCGGAGCCCTGCTCCAGGTCACGTAACATTTGACCTGTCCAAGAGGGACTGATCTGACACAAACCTCAAATAATTAGGAAAAAAACAAATAACAATGATGATACCCATAGTGTTTACACAAACTAGTGCATGTTACTAAGAATTAAAAAGTAAAATTTGACCCAGTAAGAGAATGCATGATTTTAATCTATAAAAAAGAGTTCTAATTTAGCACTCTTTAAAACTTGGGATATATCAATACAAATATCATAAAGATCAGATTGTAGTAGTTAAATTGCATCTAGTGTATACTCAAGATTCCAAATTTGAGTAATGGAAAGCGTCAACAAATATTAGAGTAAGACTGCACACATCTTAGGGTATCTCCATTCACCTGGTACACCCTTTTTTTGTAGAAATAGTTTAGTAGCCTTTTCCTGTTGGATTGCTGTTAAGCTTATTGATCCATACCAAGGAGGAGGTACCTTTTGAGTAGGTATAAACTCCAAAAGAAGAAGAGAGATTAGAAAGGGAGAAATCAGAATTATCTCATTTCATAATATTTTCTTACAATAAAATGTATATTTACAATACTTGGGTAGACCAAATTTACAATATAGAACCAGTCTACCTAAAACAAATTAAAAATTAAAAATACAATAAAAGAAAGAAACTAGTGATTATTACATATGCAAACCCATTTGTCATTTACGAAATACAATATGTTAATGTCTAACACTCATCGCCATGGAAAGCAACTTTGCCCTCAAGGTTGAGAGAATGAAAAGATGAAAAGAGGGCTGCAAAATTTTCCGATGTGACATCATCCGGTACTTTAATTTCCATTGCAACAAAACTGACCGTGAAGTTGTAAAAAGGTAAAATGAGAAAAAGGTATAAGGAGAAATTCAAAAAGACCTTTATGAATAGTTTGATAAACAATTTTAGAATGTATCATAACTTATTGAGAGATTAAAATAAAAAGAAGTTTGGAAAAAAAAAACTCTATGTAATTCATCTAAAAATTCATTTATTATTGGAATAGAAAATTTATATTGAATGGTGAGTATATTAAGAGCTCTAAAATTACTACAAATTGCCAAATACCATCCTATTTTAGAACAAGTGATATTGGAATAGAAAAAGAGCAGGGATTATGACAAATAATGCTAGAGTAAAGCATTCCAGAAACTAATTCCATAGCACCCTCTTAAAAATGTGTAGATCATATGGATGGATATTAATAGGTTGCGATAATAATGTAAGATGAATACGATATTCAATAGTACGAGATGGAGGTAAAACTTGTGGTTGATGAAACAAATGTTGAGATAGTGTTATTAAGGTAGAATTGGATAATAATAGATGTATAAGAAAAAAGAAACATGCCGGAGAAGCTAGCGGTTGTGAAGAAGCAATCTGGCAGGCGGAACCATATGCCGGCGAAAGAGAAAGTATCTTAATGGAGTGAAGTATATGGACGGTCAATACACAAATTATCAAGTTTCTTATTTATGAAATCCTTGAAAGCATGGATTTGTAGAAGGGATGAGCCAATGGAAGCAAATTGAACAGACTTTTTATAGTTATTTCTGAATTTCGAAAAATTTGCATTCTTGATGGCTTGCTGATGCGGACATTGGCACAAAGATTTGGCGCATCTATCACAGGAGGTGTCGTAAATCGACGGCTCTAATTTACATTGTCATTTATGATTTATTTTATGAATTTTAGCTCTTATTTTATGTTATTTCTTGTTCTACCCCTAGGTAGTTTATTTGAGTGTTGTGGCCCAAGGGGCAATTTTATAATTTTTGATTTTTCTCATATTGTGGCCTACATATAGGGCCTTAAGCTTTTGTAAAAGGGATGAATATTTGATATTAAAAAAATTTGTGTCCACACTTGTGTTCTTCTTGTGAGAGAGCGTTAGTGAGATTCCTATGAGAAGGAATCGGAGTTTCACCAACCGCAGGATGGGTCCGGGCTCGTGAATTGAAGTCCCTTGGAGAAGGGCAAAGCATCCCGTCAGTGTTCGGAAGAGTCCGAAGCTCGCGGTTTTTATCGTCTATTGTTTATTTTCTCTCTTTTGTTTTTTATCTCTTGCTTTTTGCTCCTCCTTATTGTTCTAGTCGTCTTCATCCTCCACCCTCTCCGCCGGATCTCACCCCATCCGACCCCCATCCTTCCTCTCCAAGCCCACGGCCAACTCCCTCACCCGCCGGCCACCTCCCCCATCCAACCCGTGAATCTTCCCTTCCCACTTACCCCCCTTCCTAATTTGGGTTGGCAAAATCGAGAGGGAAAATCCATGACAATTTTGGTTTTCAAATTTCAAATTTGAAATCTTTCCTAATTGGGGTTGATCCATATTTGGAAAGTTTTAACTCTCCAATTCAAAATTCAAATTTGAATTGCAAGGAGATGAGTCATTAATCCCTCCAAATTAAATTAGACCCATCCAACCTTCACCGTCTCCACATGACATTCATTCCTTCCTAAATTAGATTGCATAAATTTGGTAACTATTATTTGAATTAATTCAAATCAATTTGAATTTCAAATAGTTACCATATTTATATGTCTTATTTTATGAAAGTTCTTAAATCAATTCTTTTGAATTTCAAATTCAAGTGGATTTGGTTAATTACTTTCCTAATCCTAAACTTACATTTATGCAAGCATGACACCTCATCCCCAAATTCCCTCTTGCCCATTAATGCCGCCGGCCCCTTCATTGGCTTGGATTTAGATTTATTTCCTTAAGCTAAATATCTTTTTTTTGGAAATATTTCAAATTCCCCAGATTTCCTCTTAACTGAATTTTCCCCAAGTCCTAAGCTTTAATTTTAATTCCTGAAACCTGAAATCAGATTTTGAAAATAAAATCTCCTCTTCTCAATCCCGCCAGCCCTCTCTGGAATTACATTAGGAAATCTTTCCTAACAGTCACAGCAATTGTTTGGAAATATTTCTAAAGCTGAGATCCTTCCTTGGCCGAAAATCTCAAGGCCCACCTCAAATTTTGGTTCCCAAATTTCAGCCCCTTCAAGTTGGAAACAACTTCCAATCCTGTGCTAGCCGAATTAATCTAAGCTCTGTACGTTGGTTTTCTCCACCCAATCCTTCTCAAACTCCTCCCACATGGAACTTTCTACATACTAATACTGCAGCCCAGGTTTTCCCACCCCTGCTCTCACGTCTCCAGCAATAAGAAGCCTATTAGTTGCTGTTTTTACCCACAGCAAATTGCTGTCCAGCAATTCCTGTTATTCTCAAGAGAAAATCTGAGATTTCTCTCAGATTTTTGGCTCCAAAATCTGAATTTCTTCTCAGTTTTTCTCTTCACCATCAAGGCTGAAATTTCCCAAGGCCTCACCTAAGCTTGCTGTCATATTTTTGGAGCGGAGATCCTCTCCTTAGCAAAGCCCGCTACCCGTTCTACATCACTTGCATGTATCATAATGCGTCATCCAAATCAGAATTCTTCATGGCGATGATGGAAATTGGAAATATGCAATTCTTGAGAACAAAAAAATTGGCACCTGATGCTGTATTGAAAAGAAAAATTGCACAAGGTGGAGGAACGGCTGATGGCAAGAATCCGTAGGTCTTGAAAAAACTGCAGATGGAGTTGTTCTAATGTTCTAGAATGTGAAAACTGCAGTTCTTGAATAACAAAACTGCAGCTGTTTGGTCTTGATAATGCAGGTCTTGGAAGGTTAAAACTGCAATTCTTGAGACAAACAATGCCTGAAACAAGATGGAATTATTAAAGATTGAATGTGCAGTAGAACGATCAAAAGGAGATATCAAAACAGCTGCAAGAAGTTGTTTCTTGTCTAAATAAAGCAGGGAATGTGGCTGAACTGAGGTGTGCTGCTTCTTGAAAACAAAAATTCTAACAGTGTAAGTGTTGTGTCTAAAACAGTGGCTGAAATAGGTGGACTGCTGCTGTGGGTGGAGCAAAAGTAGCTGAGACAGCGACCGGAAGAAGTCTATGCAGAACCAAAGAGCCATGTCCAATATTGCTGAAGAGCGCGGCTGGAAGCTACATTTGGAAGGTTGGGGCTCTTTGGTTGACTGGAGATTGTGGCAGGGAAAGTTGATTTCTTACTTTCTGATTACAAAAATTATTCACAGATTTTTCACATTTGTATAAAGGCATTGGACCTTTAGCCTTTATTTTTTCACATTCTTCTTTTGAATTTTTCAGTCTTCTTGGTTTTTTGTCGTGCAACTCACGTACTTCATTGCTCAACCCTGTCTGTGTGTTGCCACCAAATTTAGGAGTCACAGACAGAGAGAGAGAGGGCTAGCATATTACTGGAAGAGAAAGATACAGAGAGTGAGAGAGGGCTAGCATATTACTGGAAGAGAGCAAAGAATAACAAATGGCTATGGCGAAGAAAGACTGCTGCAATAGTTCTCGGCCGCAGAGGCGGAGGAAGAGGTTGGGATAAGCCTTATTTCCCATCCATAATTATAACTAAGAATCCAAGTAAATCATAAATTTTCCTCTACGCGAAAGCATACTACACATCTTTCCCCCCATTGCACCCTGTGCTCAAGGAACCCCCTATTAATTATTCAGGCAAATTTCACCTTCCAATGCTAATAGATAGCCAAAATAATTCTTAGGGATGTATGCTATTTAAATATGGGTAAACGAACTCAAAGGTTTCTTTGGTGAGCGTATCAGGAGACAAAATAGCATGATTTATTCATATAAAAATACTTAATTTTAATCTATATTTAATAAAATTTAAAAATTATCTTTGTTTTAAAATTTCATTTGCAGTTATTGATAAAATTAATGTAGTATTCATGATTTTTTTAAGAATAAAAATTTTATATTAAAAATAAGATTACTTGATCAAAAAGTTGCTCCAAATAAGTTAATGCAAACAATGATTAAAGGTTCCAACACTTATTTCGAGCTCCCTGACTTACCATTTACAAATATAATCTCTTTTAAAAAAGTCATCATCATTGTTGTAGTTATTATTATAATTTAAGATTTTATGCATCATAACACTTCATTTCTTATAAGAGAAGTCACAGATATATATATATATATATATATATATATATATATATATATATATATATATATATATATATATATATATATATATATTTATTTATTTAGTTATTTATTTATTTATTGAAAATACTTTTAACAAATTATTAAGGGTAAGATGTAACAATAGGCACCAGGAGTGATTACGGCACAAAAATGACTGATTTTGACATATTTGTTGTATCTGTCCAAGAGAATTTCACCGCTAAACCAAAACCCTTTAGGTTAACGTGACATTGAGCACCAAATATTGTTATATCCTAATAGAATTAGTAAAATGCCCTCGTAATAATAAGTGATAGGCAAATTTTTGTGCTTAAAGCTAAATTGCGCCTACAAAAGAAAGAGTAAAACTGTTTTTTTCTCCACGTTTAAGGACAGAATATTTAGTTATAGCAAAGCAAATTAACTAGCTAATATAACGTGTTATAAAGCAATTGTCTGCCAACTGTGTAAATCAATGTCAAGCAGAACCTTGATCTAATCCTAGTAGCCAATATGATACCTTCTCTGAATCTTTTCTAGTTAATTGTCTTATCAGAAAGAAGTGTAAAATAATTTGAAATGGAAATGAAGCTGACCATGTAATGTTTCACTACAATCTCTCAATAATAGCAATTTTATTAAAACCAAAAAGTTTTCAATAAAAATGAAAATATATGAAAGAAATCGACATCTCAAAGTCAGCATCTAACTGAGAGAATGAAAACTCCCAACTTATACAAATGAGATTCCTTTTACAAAAGCTTTTTTTATGAAAAAGGTCAAACCATGCACCTAATATGCACCTATAAAGCTTTTTTTAAGAAAATGGTCACACAACGCACCTAATATGCACCTATATGCTATACACCGAAGTAATACCCTTATTTTGTGTCATTTAATTTGATCCATATACAAGTCTGTATTTCAGTATTATGCCGTAGTAAGAGGATATGAATACTCGAGAAATTATCATAACCCAAATCTAGCCTGCTTACACTACGACACAAAAACATAAATTCATCAAAGTCTCATATTTTCCACTTAGGTCAAATACTCAATGATTTGATCATTTTGGTGGTGTGCACAAATTTTCAAAAAGTACAAAGTAAATAACTAACATTGCTCCCAAGTTTAATTGCATTTTCTATTAAAAAAAAAAAAAAGCCATAGTGCCTGAGCAACTGCAAAATAAAATTTTGCGTCATTTAGAGATTCCATTTTATGCCACTCTACATATCACATTAATGCCATTTGATAATACAATCTCCATTATTAAATTTACCGCAAACTACATAGTCAGCATTATGTCTCCTCATTCCTGTTGAATTTTTTGTGAGATATTAAATCTATTTTGCACAAATTTCAACCATGCTACTTTTGATATACTCATTTTCCTTTCCAAACTTCCTGCTAATTATTCTACTTACATTCCTTAGAGCTTGCACCGTCTGTTAGACATGCCAACCACAGGCCTGTTTTTTACAACTTCGTACCGCTACCCCTACTAATTGAGTCGAGATGCTTCATGTTTTCTATTAGTACATTGATGATTTAAATTATTGTTTATTTCATGATTATGAAACTTTTTGCATTAAATGAATGTTGATGGAGATCATTTGGGTGTAATGGGTTCATTATGGCATGGCTGATTGAAGAAAACCTTTCACCCTAATTCTATTTCCTTCTCTCCAAATTCTGCTAAGCCACAAGCTCTTCTTCTATCACCTAATGGCTGTCTAAACCGAATATCATACTCTCCCTCTTTTCTCTTCTCATCCGTAGCCATCCTCTTTTCTCTTCTCATCCGTAGCCATCACCTAGCTTCTACCTCAATTGCCCTCTCAAATTGCAGTATCATTGAACTTCCCATTACTTCTACCTCAATTCAATAGAAATTTCCAGCCAGAGAGGAGTAAAAATTGGATGAAGTTGACCAATCTGATAGCAAATTGCATCAATTTGATATAGAGCGAATGTTACCACATGTATCAATGATCATTTGCTTCATCCATAGTTTCTCTGATTCTTTTCTTCAGACTCTCTATTTACTCACTCCCTTTAGGTGTCTGTTGACTTCGTTCATTAATTTATTGCTTCTTGTGTTGGTAGCTCTCTATTTGCTCAATACCTGATATTTAAAAATACTTGATTTCTCTACTTGGTGAAAAGTTAAGCATTAACATGTTTAGGGGAAGAGGTTGGCTTAGGGAGCCATTAGGAGAGTGGGAAGAAGGTCATGGCTTGGCTGAACCATAAAGAGAAACAAAAACTCCTTGCTCCTTGGAAACTCCTTGCTCCTTAGTCTATTCTCCTCTCATGCTTCTCCCACCCATATCCATTGTTGAAAAGCTACAATTTATTTCTCCTTCTATTATTTGTTGTCTAAATCTCATTATGTCCCCTTCTTTCACTCTTACTCATGTCCATCAACTAGCTTCTACCCAGTCCCTCCTCTCTAAAAGCATCACCCCATTGAACTTCTAACGGTTAACTCTCATCATCATCAAGGTTTCAAGCCATGAGAGTGGAAACTATATGACGATTAGTGATCCATCATAATTGAATCAATCAAGGCGTGCATCACCCACTATCCCTCTAATATATCTAATTTCCTATCAGTCTTTGATAGTTTTACCACATATTCATCTTAACATTCTCTTTATCACCACGCCCAATTTTCCAATTAAGGACATTTTAATTACATATCACCAAAATCCATGACAAATATTAATAGAAATTATCAGAAATCAGTTTGAACTAAAAAACAGTGGTTATATATCGTTACATTTTAAAACAAAATGAAGCAAAAAAAAAATTTTAACTACTACAAAAAAAAATTCTTTCTAACAATAAAATACAAGAATAATACCCAAACAATTAAGCAAATAACTAATACTATTTTTTAAACTACATCCGTAAGGAAAGAAAAAAAGTGTCAGACTCTAAAATATTAAGTGCCAAAAGCGTATATTGTTAAACTGTCCGAGTAACATGAATAGTCTCAAATAAGTTCATAAGAGAAGTAAGCAAATGATTCTAAATAGAAGTTCAAAATCTTCTATTCTTTCCAAAAATGACTCATCATTTTATCAGCACAAGTACAAATTAAAACGAAGATAAAGTTTTCATCCATGTCATCTAATGTCAAATTAGGAAATCCCACTTTCAGACTTGTACATACAAGGACTGTATTTCAACATGTTGAAGTGAACTGATATTTCAGTATGATTACATAAACTTAGAAAGGACTCTACAATCCAGTCTGTCTCTAAAACTAATCATAATACTTTTATAGTATGATTACTGTCAGGCAGGAATGCCACCATTAATTGGTAATTCAAGGATTACCATCATTAGATATTACAATCTCAGAGAGAAAGGCTCCACATGTAAACTTCCTTTTTCTATTATATAGTGTAAATTGATTAAGTGCTTAAACATGGAAAATCAAAACATCAATGTTATAAAATCAAAATTGAGATATTCATGTGAAGTATGCTTATGAGCCAGATTTTACCGACTCATCTCGTTCTTTCCTCAGCAAGGTAAATGTTTGATATGCCTTGTCCCTAGTCTCATTGATAGCTACTAGCTCGCTTTGTAAGGAATCAAGCTCTGCCCTTACACCATTAAGCTTTTCCTCCAGATGCTGGATTTTTGCTCTGACTGCTTGTTGCTCTTTTCTTGCTCCATCAAGATCAGCACCTATTAGCTGAAATTTTTCAAAGTATTTAGAAAGATAGATTCTGAAGTACACAAGACAATCTAAATAGGTCAAGATGCATATCAAAGTGCATCAAAACAAAACTCACTTTGACTTGATCTTGGATGGCATCTTTCTGACCAAAAGACTCTTGAATCTTAGTCCTCAAGGCGGCATTGGCAATAACTTTCTCCCTTGATGCTTCAAGTTGTTTGATTTCTTTAAGCAATTGTTTCTCCATAGCCAAGGTGTTACTTTCATGTTGAATGCAGTACTGTAAGCTATGGATCTGAGGAAGAAGAAATGGATGCTTTCTTTACACACGCTGAAAGGAAAAAATAAAAAATTGCTTGATCAAGAAGTTAGCACTTACAGTTTCGTTAAGCTCTTCTTCTGAAGAGCATAAACCTACACCTTTTTCGGTTGCGACATTTTTTGCACCACGAAGCTTGCCCAAAGCAGTTTGAAGAGGCTCCATTTCCTTTCTTTTCCCATCCATAACTGCTCGAAACTGCCTTTCTTCTTCTTGCAATGGTTTTAATTGTGATATCAGATCAGCTTTTTCAGACTACAAAGAGTTGTAGAATGTCTTAGTGTAGTAATGTATCATATATTTATGTACCAGTAAAGGAAAAGGACCAGATTGTAGTAAATAAAGCCATATATGATTGGCAAACCCTTTTGATGCATAAGGTCATAAACTTGCATGCTTCCAATATCATGGAAAGAAAAAAGGAAATGCAAGAATTGGGAACTAATCAGATCATAACCTACCCTTTTCTCCCTCAATGCCTCAGTTATCTGTATCCGGGCTTGAGTTTTCCTTTGAACCTCCCTGTCCGCATGTTCAATTTTTGTTTTCAACTTTATATCCTCATAAGACCTGTATCTAATAAAATAGAGGTAATGAGTTGGCTTATTTTCAGGCCACTCATCTACAGCATCCTTAGGGACTGCAGAATCAGTCACATGTTCAACTTCTTTTGTCTCTCCATTCACCACAATTGAACCATCTAGTAAATCAGACTTCTCCGAAACGTCAGCCATAGTCATCCTTCTGTTATTTTCCATATTTCCTTCCTCATCAATTACAGTTTTTACCTGCCCAATTGTGATATCTGCCCCGAGTACTTCCATTACCATTTCTTTTTCTGACAAAGAATTTTGGAAGAACAAAGTTAAATTAGATTAAAACCTTATGAGAACAACCAAAATGCAAGACATACTGAAGCTATCTAGTGTAGAATTTAGTTGAATTAAGTAAGAAATCATTAGTGGCATTATTCATCAGAGGAAAGGTTAGAGGTTTGAATCACCACAAAAGGCACTCTGATCCAATCTACATTCAGAGAATCATTACTGTAATATCGCCATGAAGCTAATGATGCGGACTTATAGATAAGGAGAAGCTATTTCGATGTACATTAGGAATTTTTGTTTCGTTAACCATATGGTACCCATCAGGAGCCTTCTTTAAGTAACCTCTCTAGACATAAGCTGATTTCAATTAGTAAACAGGAATAGATCACCGCAAAAGATTTTTTCTCATTAAGAGCATATCATGCATTACGCAAAAGATTTTTTGCTACAAATCCAAATAATGTATGACACAATTACCCATAACATTTTGCTTTCATATTACCCGAAAAAAGAAGGTTATCTTCAGCAGTTATCTACAAACAATATGCACTAAAAACACATGGAAATCACCCAAAGAAGTTTGGGAGAAAGTTAAATAAAAAAGAAAAAAGAAAGAAAAAATTCTGAATCACGATACAGAGTCAAAATAACGCTCCTCGGAAGAAAGATAAGATTCTCAATAATGCAAATAAGCGTATCCCAAACTAAAAAGGGGCGATCAAAACACAATTCATGGCAAAGAGAAACGAGGACAAAAACAACACCAAAAACATTGCATGCTTGGTGACCAACAACAATCAGCAATTAAACCATATTCAGCCCTAAAATCCCAAGGTTGGCTACGTCCATCAAACCAAAAGCCTTTCACAGTCACATACCAATCGCACAAATCGGAGGGGAAACAAAAGGAAAAAAATGAAGCTTCTCGCCGGTTGGGACGGATCATACGAATAAGATGTGAAATTATAATAAAAACTGCGGATGGTTATTTCTTACCTAAGATCGAAGAAGATCGATCTGTGAGGAAGTGGACTTCCTTAAATAGGCAAGAGAAGATGATCGGAGAAGAAACCGGTCTCAGATCTCCTGACTCCCCACTCTTTAAAATAGCACAAGCGTTATAATTGTTTAACTGGCAAAAGACGTAAGAGGGAGAAAGGAGATGAAGTGAAGACCTCCAGGGAGAAAGACCTCCGAGGACGGTGACGGAGATGGATACGAACCGCGGTTTCCTTTGCTTTTATCGTCTTCCAATTTCCTCGATGCAGTGGAGTCTACTAATGGATGAACACAATAAAGGTACCTCAAATTGTTACTCGGAGTGAAAAACGGACGCTTGGCAAATATGGTATATTATTGGAGGGTGTAATAAAAGCTTGGTGATTTGGGGCTGGAGACGCTGCCACGAATGCTAAGCGGTGTTTTCAGGATGGCGGAGTGAATTTGTATATATCAAATTACAGTGATATAAAAAGATTTAAGTAATATATAACTGTGAATATTAAGTTTGTGAAAATAGGATAAACAACGGATTGGAAGAAAAAGAAGTTCATGATTCTACTAATTCGATCGATTGAATCGGAGTCGAATTGAATGATATAATAATTACCTTTTACATTAATAATAGTGATAATAAATGAGATTTATAGAATTAAACTAACTGCTTCATTAGATTTATGAACCACCACTCCAGCACGCATTTGAACTACTTTCTAGACCATTGGGGCAATATGACAAACACCTTGACTGTACCTGGCTTTTTTATTTTGCTCATAACAATTTGTACAGGAATTTCCACACCTGTTTTCAATCTTGCTTACAATCTTCTCTTCAAATCAAGAATTCTTATTCAAACCATTACATTCCAACATTGAATCGAATTAGGAACATAATCACTAACATGTAGGTTGATGCTCAGTTCCTGCTCATGGTTGGACATGCCGATTGATCCTCGTGAAATCCGTCCAACTGGGGCTGAGCAACGTCCGAACCTTGGCCGACCTCTGTATCGCATATGGACATGGCTGCATTGTGAGCATCCAGATCGTAAACCATCCTAGGTAAAGGGTTCCACGCCTCCCTCTTGGTCTCGAGCCACCTCAGCCTCAACCTTCACTTTAAATAAGAAAGGCCTCTGAAGCAACAGTGATATCGTTCCAATTGGCCGCTGGAACCAAGCTCGAAAGCTTACCCTTCAATCCAGCATCTTTCAGGTCCTCCAGCTCGACAGCATCCAACCCTTCAATGTCGACGACTTTCCAGTAGTTACCTTGCCTTGAGTCCTTGCTTCTATTAAATCCCTTCTCAACTCATCGGCCTCCAAGCATTCCATTGGCTACGTCCGATGCCTGATCGCGAATCAGATGGTTTTTAAAAATTGGCATCGATTTTACAATTACACTGTCGAATCGCTAATCCTATGATTTTTTGTTGTTGATTTTCTGCGAGACCGGTTATTTGATGGAACCAAATCAGCTAGCTGACTAGTTCATGGTTCAACTGCTGAACCGACCAGTCCTCCGATTATAAAAACCTTGGTAAATATAGCTCATTAAAAAAATGAAAAAAGCAAAATTTCTATGTATAACTTTTAAAAAATAATATCTAATTGACAAAAAAATTTGATCAGATATGAAACTAAATATAATATTTAGGTAGAGAACATTCAAAGTTTAATTCAACGCGATATAAACTCTAATTTTAGTAAACCTATTGATGAACTAAATTCATTAAAATTAAAATTGATTTGATCCAAATCCAAATGAGCTCAAATCAAATACTTGATAACAATTGAAATTGTTGGACAATAATTTGAAGATCAAATAATCTCTAATCTTTACTTATAATCAAAATAGAAAATTAATGAGAGAAGTCTACTGAACTCAATTATGATATAAGCACTTAAGTGCTGAAAGAATAATATATGATCAAAGAAAAAATTAAGAGCCACCCGATAAATTAAGTTGAGACTTGATAAAATGAGTGAGACACTACTATCAAAATTATGAATAGACAAAATTCCCTATATGAAGGGAATCTTTATCTTGGAGCTTGGGGCCAAACTTGAAATTAAAGTTGGAAATAACTCTACCCAATTATTAATATTACTAACCCCACTACTGACCATTGTTCATCAAACTACCAACATCTAATAATCTCTTGACCACCATTTTCCTAACCAACATTCTCTTAAACACCATCATTGAGCTACTATGGTCTTATTATTGAAAAGTCTGTATATATTGTTAGACCTACGCAATTGTCCCAAGGCAAATCAAGAGGGAGGTGAATTGATTATTTAAAAATTCTTGGTAAATTTTAGGAAAATTATTTAATAATTTTCACAATTTAATTTTATTTAAAATAAGCTTTTTAACCACAACAACAAATTGTTGAAAAAAAATGCGGAAATATAAAAAGAATACAGTAATTTATAGTGGTTCGGTCCAACAAGACATAAATTTACTCCATGAAGATTCCCACTTTAAGTATTACACTATTACCAAAGTGACTCTCCTTTTTCCCCCACAATAAGGAGGAGAAGCCTTTACAATTTTCCTCTCTTCCACCAATTCCCGATGCAGCAGAGTACTGTCATCCTTTCACTCTCTCCAAGTGTCGACAGAGTACTATCATCATTTCACCCTCCAAGTGTCGGCAGAGTATCGTCATTCTTTCATACCTTCCAAGTGTTGACAGAGTACCGTCAACCTTTCACACTATCCAAGTATCGACAAAGGACCGGATCTTCTTCAAAGATCTTCTCTCGAGCAACTAGAAAGAAGAAAGAAAGAAAATTAACATAAAAATAAAAGAGATTCTCATCTTTGAGTAACCTTGTGAATCATTCACACTCCACTTACAAGAACTCTCTCTCTCAAACACTCTCCCAAATCACCCTTTCACTTTCTCTCAAAGAAATCATGAAGACTAGATTCCTCCAAGTTAGTTTCTAAGAACTTTTTATATGAACGACACGAAAAATCGTCTAGAAAACTGAAAATTTTAATTTTGAACATCTACAATCGTACAGTATGATCGATAATTATCCCGAATGAACTATTCAAAATTTCCTCATACGATCCTGTATGAAAACTACTTAAGATGAAAAAGTTTTTCATATAATGTTATCTTCGAGGCATCCTTTCATACAGGCTTTTTGACCACTCGATCATAAAGATAAACATGTGTTTATTTGTGATGATCAGAATATTTAAGATCATTTTAAAAGTGGTTAGGTCATCCCCTATAGAATTGACATCTTGGATCATACAGACAAAAATGATATCATTTGGGATGATTAACAATAAATAACTAAACCAAAATGGTAAAAGTGTCCCCACTCGTACAAACGAACCCATGCAAATTGTAACGTACGATGACAGCATCGTACATTACAAAACTTATGAAAATCTAAGTTTTCGCATACTCAACTCCTTGAATTATAATGTATATGCTACAGAATTCGTACATGATGAATATATATTCATACAGTATAAATAGAACACAAAAATAATACATAAAAATTAGACAAACTTCTGAAAATCAAGTGACATGCTTTCAGTTTTAACACACAAAACAAATAAAAACAAAGCAAAAACCCAAAAATAAGAAAAACAAAAACACATAAATAACAAAAGAAATAACCAAAAATAAACTAAAACAGAAACAAACATAAAACATAACAAGTTTGCAAAACATTTAATTTTAAGTATTAAGATCAATCACACCAAACCTTATCCTTAAGGTGCTAAATGTGTCAAAGGCTAGTATTTTTGTAAAAATATTTGCAAGTTGATTTTCTATAGAAATATGATTCAATTCAATTTCTCCTTTGGCTATATGATCTCTAATGAAGTGATGTCTTATGTCTATATATTTGATTCTAGAACATTAGATATGATTCTTTGAAATGCAAATGGTACTAATATTATCACAAAAAATAGAAATTGTGCCAATTAAAAATTCTAAATCAATCAATTATTATTTTAATCATATACTTATGCCACACAACTTCCTAAGGCAATATATTTAGCTTTAACAGTAGATAAAGCTATAAAATTATATTTCTTATTGGACTAAGAAACTAAGAAATTTCCTATGAATTGGCAAGTTTCAGATGTACTCTTTAAATGATGAGCTGTACTTAGGATATCAAATCTCTAAGTTTTGAGTTCCCAAAAGATATCTCAAAATCCTTTTTACTATTGTCAAATGTGATTATTTTGGATCTTATTAAAATCTTGCATACAAATAAATATTAAACATTATATATGGTCTATTAGTTATCAAATAAAACAATAATCAAATTATACCTCTAAATTTCTTTTGATCAATAGATTTTCCCTTTATGTCCTTATCCAACTGAACTGAGTAACTCATTAGTATAGTTACTGATTGGTATTATCTAGTTCATATTTCTTGAGGATGTTCTTAATATACTTTGATTGACTAAAAAAAGTTCCCTTCTCATTTTGCTTAATGTTAAAATAAAATAAAAATAACTCAAATCTCCCATTAAACTCATCTCCAATTTATTACTCATTATTTTTGAAAAATTATCACAAAGATTTTTATTTATAGATAAAAAATGATATTATCAATATATATCTAAATAATAAGTATGTCATAATCTCTTAATTTCTTTAAAAAGAAAATGGTGTCTATTCTTCTTTTTATAAAAAATCTATCTAATAAGAAAGTACTTAATCTTTCATACTAAGCCCTAAGTAACTATTTCAATCCAAACAATGTCTTTTTCAATTTAAACACATAATTAGGGAATTTAGAAATTTTAAAATATGGAGGTTGCTTAATATAAATATCATCTTGTATCACCCTATTAAAAAAGGCACTCTTAACATCTACTTTTGTCAAAATTAATCCCTTCTATTTGATTATATCCCTTAGCCACACTTCTAGCCTTATTTCTAATCACACTCTTGAATCATTCATTTTATTTTTAAACATTCACTTAGTTCTAACTATATTTTGATATTTTGGCCTTTCAATTAATTCCCAAATATCATTCCTTATAAATTGATTCAACTCTTCTTGTATGGCAAAAATCTAAAATTAATCTAAGAAGTGTTTAATTAATATTTATGGGTTCAATCATTGATATAAATGTAGAATGATTTACTTCTTTGTTAAGTTCATGCCTAATCACACTCTCACTAGGTTCACCTAAACTCAATTCCTTAGGATGATTTTTTAAACATTTCAATTCTCTAGGTAAAGGATTTTCTATTTTCACGTTCTCTTTCAAATCAATCTTTTCTATTCTTTGGGAGTTATTTTTGATATGACCCTCTTTCAAATTTAGCTTTTTAAAATTCCAGATTCATCAAACACAATATGTGCGGTCTCCTCAACTACCAAACTTCTATGTAATACATCATTTACATTTTGGCTTAATATGTAGCTAGTGAGAAACAATTTAACACTATACTTATTACACAGATGACTAATACTTAACAGATTATTCTTTAATCCTTCTACAAGTAAAATATTCTTGATGTAAAATTTGTTTAAGTTTCCAATCATACATGTACCTACCACTTTCCTAGTGGTATTATCTCCTAGTATAACATTTCCTCCATTCATGGCTTCTAATGATATGAATTGTGTAGTATCTCCAGTCATATGCTTTGAACATCTACTATCTAGGTACCAAATGCTCTCACGATGTATTGTATGAGAGCATTTCTATAAAATGATCAAATTTTAGTCATGTGAATCAAAATAATTTTGGGTTTTTCTCTTGACAAAATTAACATAGATGAATGTATGGTATGACTTATTTTATGCATCTTTGGTCTCCACACTATATATGATTTTCTATAAATAGTGTAAGTGTGGGATATGTGCCCAATCATGCCACAAGAAAAGCATTTAACTCTAGGAAAAGAATTTTTTTAATTTATTTGTGTAAACTTATCTTTTCTTAGGTTTTATGATTTTTGTCTTTTTATCAAGATTAAAAAATTATTCAGTTGTGGGTGGAATCCCGTTCTTTTTTTATGCATTCAATTTTACTTTGAAGAATAGGTTTGCACTTTCTAACACAATATTGCCAACTTTCAAATAGTACTCTTTCAATTATCAAATTCATTCATAAAGGTTTTAAAATCTTTTTCAAGTTTAATATAGGAGGATTTCAATAACTCGTGCTATTTATTTAATTCATCATACTAATTTAACAGTTTCCTGTGGTTTCTATCAATTAGTGTGTGATCTTTCCTAAGAATGTCATGCTCTTTTTGTAGTTCAAGAAAATCTAAATTTAACCTAGCCTGCATTTTTTTAGTTTTTTATATGTTATATGAATCTTTTTAGAAATCAAATAACTCTTCATAAGTTAAGTCATATACCTCTTATTGATCTGACTGATCAAGTTTAGGGGTGTCAATATTTGACACGACATGACAACCCGACCCGGACCCGACACGGAAAATCCGGGTTGGACCCGACTCGTTTGATAAACGGGTCGGGTTCGGGTTTACAGATTTGACCTGTTTAATCAAACGGGTCGGGTCGGGTTGACCCGGTGGGTTACCAGGTCAACCCGTAAACCCGTTTAATTTAAAAACATAAAGAAATGTTTCTGTTCAAATGAGCTCCCCGATGCTCATTTGGCGAAAATAGAAAGGGGCCTTTGGGCTTCTCAAAGCTTCTCCTCGAGCCCTTCAAAGCCCACTTAAATAAAATAAAATAAATCAAGTTTCTGCACTGGAGATCGAGCCCTTCTCATCTGAATCTCTGAAGCTCCTTCCCCAAAAAAAAAAAATCTCTGATGCTCTGATGCTCCTGCTTTGCGTGTTTTACAAGATGAAGGAAAGTATCAACACTTTGTTGCAACTTTATCAAGTTTCTGCACAGCCGTCCGTCTCCAGTCGCTTCAAGGTGGGATCAATTTTGAGAGCACGTTTGCCAAATTTGAAAAAAAAAAAAAAAATTGGAAGAACGGGTCGTCTCCAGTCGCTGCCGGGTCGCGGGTCGGGTCGGGTCAACCCGGCAACCCGGCCGGGTCGAGTCCGGGTTGAAATGTCCGACCTGTTTGTAAAAATGGGTCGGGTTCGGGTTGACCCGTTTAGATACGGGTCGGGTCGGGTTCGACCTGAACCTGGCGGGTTGACCCGAATTGACACCCCTAATCAAGTTTGTCAGCCATTAATACAAGTCAGTGACTTCTTCCTCTACTTCTATTTCTGATGAATTTAAAGTTAAGCCTGTCTTGAAAGATCTTTGTAACATCTTCTTGCCCTTCCTCAAATTTTTTTTCTTCTCCATCTTTTTCTTACTAGGAGTGACTTTAAGATTAAGGCAGTCCGATTTGATATGACTATATTTCCTACATTCATAGAAAATAACATCATTAAAAACCTTAATATTTTTATAAAACTTATGTTTATTCCATTGTTGACATCTCCTTTACTTCCTTTTTTAGAAAGCTTCTGAATTACATTATTATTAAGGCAATATCATCCTCATCCTCAGGCTGTGACTGATCATTCTCCGAGTCATCCACTTTCAACACTATGTTCTTCTTCTTATACTTCTCACCTATATCAATCTATCTTTAAGTCACTCCTTGCTCGTAAGTAATTAGTGATCCAAGAAGATTATCAATGGAATAAATAGTTAAATCTTTAGACTCTTTAATAGTAATTACTTTAGTATCATAAGCAATAGGCAAACAACAAAGAATTTTATTCACTTTTTCTACATTTGTTAATTCTATACCTAAAGCATGTAAGGAAGTGACTATTTGAGTGAAATAAGTGTACATGTAAGAAATTAATTCATTTGGTTTCATATGAAATAATTTATAATCATGCAAGAAAATATTTAATCTAGATTATTTCACTTTGTTAGTCCCTTCATATGTATACAAAGTCTATCTCATATTTCTTTTCCACTTTTATAAGTAAAAATACCCATGTAGTCTTCAGATTTAAGAGCATAAAAAAAACTATTCAAATATTTTGCATTTAATTGTGTTAAGTCTCATTCTTTTGCAATCTAATCAGCAAAGGGTGTTTCAATTCTTATGTCATCTATATGTCTAGTTGGTATAGTGTATCCATCCTGAACTAAAATCTATATGTGATAATCAAGCGATTGAAGAAAAGTAGACATTCGTATTTTTCAAAAATTGAAAGGGATGTTATCAAATAAGGGGGGTCTAGTGATCAAATACCCTTCAGGTGTGTTATAATTTCCAAAATTAGCCATAATCATTTTTCAAAAAATAATCTAAATTTTAAATTTTGAAGTAAGATCTAATACCACTTAAAAAGCACGTAAAGGTTGTTAGACCTACATAATTGTTCCAAGGCTAACCAAGAGGTGGGGTGAATTGGTTATTTAAAAACTCTTGGTAAATTTTAAGAAAATTATTTAATAATTTTCACTATTTAATTTTCTTTAAAATAAGCTTTTTAACCACAATAATAAATTGTTGAAAATAAAATGTGAAAATATAAAAAGAACACAGTAATTTATAGTGGTTCGGTCCATCAAGACATACGTCCACTTTGTGAAGATTCCTACTTTAGCTATTGCACCATTACAAAAGAGACTCTCCTTTTGCCCCCATAATAAGGCTGAGAAACCTATATAATTTTTCTCTCTTCCATCAATCTCTAGTGCGATAGAGTACTATCGTCATTTCACACCCTCCAAGTGTTACAGAGTACTATCATCATTTCACACCATCCAAGTGTCGACAGAGTATCATCATCCTTTCACACCCTCCAAGTGTCGGTATAGTACTGTCTTCCTTTTACACTCTTTAAGTGTTAGCAGAGAATTTGATCTTCTCCAAAAATCTTCTCTCAAGAAACTAGAAAGAAGAAAGAAAGAGAATTAACACATAAATAAAAGAGATTCTCATCTTTGATTAATATTATGAACCCTTTACACTCTACTTATAAGAACTTTCTCTCAAACACTCTCCCAAATCACTCTTTCACTTGCTCTCAAAGAAATCATGAAGACTAGATTTGTCCATGTCAGTTTCTAAAGACTTTTTATATGAAAAACCATCTATAAAACTGAAAATTTTAATTTTGACCATCTACAATCATACAGTATGATCAACAATTGTCCCAAATAAACTGTTCAAAATTTGTTTTTATGATCCTATATGAACTATTTTCGTACAAGTATATCGTATAGTATGATATGTATATCATACGGTACAAAAAGTAATAAAAAATGTCCTATTCATTTAGATAAAAATGTTGCCCATAATTTCGTACTCTGGACGCCATCTGTACAAACTACATATCAGCAGGGATGAATAGTTCAAAAAATTAACCTGTTCGTATGCACGAAAATGTTCCCCACAATTTTGTAATCAAAACATCGTCTGAACAAACTCCAAATTATCCCAGATAAATAGGGCAAAACATTTACGTATTTGTAGAAAGTTAAATAGGGATGTTAGGCCCTTAAGAACTAGCCCAAGGCTAACCAAGAGGGGGGGTGAATTGATATTTTAAAAAATCTTTTAACCAAAGCACAACAAAGGTTAAACCAAAATCACCACAAAAAACAAGTGCGGAAAAATTAAATGCGGAAGCAGTAAAATGAACATAAGGTTTTATAGTGGTTCGGTCAACTCGACCTACATACACTCCTCGGAGGCGCTCTCTGAGTATTGCACTACAATCGTGACTCTCCTTTTGCTCCCATAGCAAGGCGGAGAAGCCCTTAAATAAACCTCCTTTTTTCCACCCCCGAGAAGGCAGAGAACCCAACTCCTTTTGCTTCCTTCAGAAGCAGGCAGAGAACCTTGATCGATCGCTGAAGCTTACCTCTCCCAACCCTTCCAAGGACAAGAGACTCTAGTGGAATAAGAAGTGGAGTAATGCTTGGAGTAACCCTTGTGAATCTCCCTCATAAGCTCCCCCTCACAAGATCCTCTCTCTCTCCCCCTATCTCTCTCTCTCTCTCCTTTAGGCTTTCTCAGGTCAAGACAACAGTAAAAGATTATTCAAAAAGTTAAATAATAGCTCTTAAAAAGAAGAGCTTCAAAATAGCTCATTAATTTCAAGTTGCCGACATTATCGTCCAGGATGATAGGTATATCGTCCTGCACGATCAGTGCAATTTAAGCCTAATCAGCCGTGATGATCTGGGATGAACAGAAGAAAAATGTTCATATCATCCAGGCCGATACAATATCATCCTATACGATTAGTTCAAATCACAGATTATCGGCCAGACAATCACTCTAAAAAGAGTTTGAGACGATTCCAAAATAGCTTGATCGTCTGGGTCAATCTCACGATCATCCCGGACGATTAGTTCAAATCAGAGAAAAGTCATCCAGAACATCGCCCGAAATTTGAGCTGGCCGATCCTGATTGTCCAGACCATCACCCGAAATTTGAGTTGGCCGATGATGATCGTCTAGGAGCAACTAAGGTTTTTTTGAACTAATCATCCCGACCGGTCTTGGGATCGTCTAGGATGATGTGATCGTATCAATCATCCTTAATTGCTCTCTTTGATTGCCAGATTAATTTAGCCATAATTGTGTTATATCGTCCAGGCCGATATAAGATCGTCCTGGCCGATTACCAAAAACACAGAATGCCTAAATAGATCATGGCGGCTGATTCTTTCTATTTTGAGGCTATCGTCCTAGCCGATACAAGTATCGTCCAGGCCGATCGGCTAATGACGGATGCCTTGATCAGGGTTTCTATTTTGAACTTGATCGTCCAGGACAATATAAATATCGTCCAGGATGATGTGAGTAAAAATAGAAATTCTAAATCAGATAAAAAAATACTCAAGTGTGTGTGTGTGTGTGTGTAGGGTTACTTAGCATCAGACACTTTAGAGGTTACAATTGACTCAAGAAAGAGAAAAATAATTTACAGACTAACTCAAACCTAGTCTTCCCAAACTTGAGCTAGTTCTTATTGTCGTCTGATCTTGTGGCCCTGAAACGTTAGTAGAAAAGGCAGTCATAGAGAAACAAGAGTGTTTGCTAACATCAAAATCATAATCCATAAAAAACAGATTTGCAATAATCTCTCCCTTTTTTATGATTGCAAACACCTTGACGATTAATCCTAAAATAGCAGTGTAAAACATAGAAAGCATTCAAATTTAAAAATAGTGCAAATACAAACATACTACACCCTCTTTTGACATCTTAAAAGGGAGGAGGAAACTAAAAAATAAAGTAAACAAACTCTAATATATATATATATATATATATATATATATATATATATATATATATATATATATATATATATATATATAGATATATATATATATAAACTAAAGCATGAACATGATATAGTCTTCCATGTGATTGATTTTAAAAATTTATAAGTTAACGAGTTAACAACATCAAAAATCCAAAAAAATGGTAGAATATCCTTGAATGTTGGATAGGATTCTTAGAAATACATATGACATTAGTGTTATCACAAAAAATTGAGATGGTGCCTACCGATAATCCTAAATCCAGTACCTGCTATTTTAACCAAAGGACTTGGGCCACACAACTTCCTAAAGCAATGTACTCAGCTTCAGCAGTGGAAAGTGCAACAGAGTTTTGCTTTCTACTATACCATGAGACCAAAGATTGTCTTATGAATTGGCAAGTTCCATAAGTGCTTTTTCTATCCACCTTACATCCTGTAAAATTAGAGTAAGAAAATTCAATAATCTCAAAAGAAGTGTTGTGCCTAGGGTACCAAATTCCTAAGCTTTGAGTCCCTAAAAGGTATCTAAGAATTCTCTTAACTACAGTCAGGTGGGATTTCTTAGGGTTAACTTGAAATCTAGTACAAAGACAAACGCTAAATATTATATCAGGTCGGCTAGCAGTTAAGTAAAGTAAATATCCAATCATGCCTCTGTACTTCTTCTGATCAACAGACTTATCACTTGGGTCCTTAAGAGCTTCAAAATAGATCATTAATTACAAGTTGCCAATATTATCGTCCAGGACGATAGGTATATCGTCATGTATGAATAGTGCAATTTAAGCCTAATCAGCCGGGACGATCTGAGACGAACAAAAAAAAATGTTCATATCGTCTAGGCTGATACAATATCATCCTGTACGATTAGTTCAAATCACAGATTATCGGCCAGACAATCGTTCTGAAAATAGTTAAGGACGATTCCAAAATAGCTCAATCGTCCAGGTCGATCTCACAATCGTCCCAGACTATTAGTTCAAATCAGAGAAAAGTCGTCCAAAACATTGCCCGGAATTTGAGTTGTCTGATCCTGATCGTCTAGACCATCACCCAAAATTTGAGTTGGCCGATGTTGATCATCCAGGAGCAACTAAGTTTTTTTTTAACTAATCATCCCGGCCGATTTTGCGATCATCTATGATGATGTGATCGTATCAATCATCCTTAATTGCTCTCCTTGATTGCCAAACTAATTTAGGAATAAATATGTTATATCGTCCAGGCTGATATAAGATCGTCCTGGCTAATTACCAAAAATACAAAATGCCTAAATAGATCATGGCGGCTGATTCTTTCTATTTTGATCCTATCGTCTTGGCCGATACAAGTATCATCCCGGCCGATCGGCTAATGACGGCTGCCTTAATCATGATGCCTTGATTAGAGTTTCTATTTTTAACCCAATCATCAGGAACGATATCTTTGCATCCTGAAGTAGTACATTATTCATAACAAGATGTTTGATTTTGAAACTAGAAATCTAAAAATCAGGTTCCCCAAAGAAGACTAAGTTTTTTTAAACCACTTTTTTAAACTTCAGCTCTCACACCCAAAAAGGTAACAGCCAAGGTTACCTCCAGTCCACATTTGATTCCTAAGAAATTGATGCAGTAATAACTCATGTCAGGGCATTGAGATGAATGATCTTCCGAGATTAGAGCAATAGTTTTCCCTAGTCAAGAACAACATTCCCTCAAATAGTGCTAAACTATTGGGTCCTAGAATATTTACGGTGGTAGAGAAATATAAAGCCTAATGTTTTAGCCATATACAAAGTTCCAACACATAATCAAAGAAAAGAAAGGGTTTAAAATTTAAAATAGACACCAAGATTTTCATGTGGAAAAATATGATAAGGGGAAAAACCATGGGGCCATGCCTAATTTTAAATGAATCCATTAGTTTTTGTAGTTGATTACAAATGAGGCCCTTCCTTGGGGGGAAGTCCTTGATTTGATGTAACAAATATACATTATATATAGTGTATTACATCATGTAAATTGGAAGAATTAGAATTGATATGTTCATTTGGTCAGCATGACCATAGTCGACTAGTGACAACGTTTGAAAAGATCGTGTCTGGGTGATGGTGGTTTGAAGGATCATAGTCGACGGGTGATGGAGGTCAGAAAAATCATTATCCAATAATGGAGGTCAAAAGGATCATAGTTAAAGGTCAAACATGTTGTTGTCTGGTAATAGAGGTTAGAAGGACAATAGTTAGTGGCGACAGAGATCTGAAAGTCTATTATCAAGTGAAAGTACAATCATAATTGGAAGCTGGGTGGAAGTCTGATGTCACTTGGTGGTTGAGTGAAAGTCTGGTAACAGTTGTTGGTCAGACGAAAGTCTAGTGATAGTTGGTGGTCGGGCAGAAGTCCGGTGTCAGACGATGGTTTGGCGTATGACCAACGTCAGTCAGTGGCCTAATAAAAGTCCACCGTTAGTAGTGCCGGGTGGAAGTCTGGTGGTGGTTGAGGAGTTTGGTGGAAAGTGAACTCTAGTTCCTCTTCTTCCTTCTATTCCCTACTTGGTCCCCCCTTCCCCGTTTCCCCCTTCAATGAAGAATGCTGGGTCTATTTATATTTTTTTGAGAGTGGCATGGCCACTAAATAGGAGGAAGATGAAGGGTATGTTTGGAGTGGTTTGAATGGATGGCCGATATCGACTCCTTTGATCATATACCCTTTATTGATTATTTGAGTAGTTTAATTATATTCTAATTCTATGATCTTAGGCTCATTGTATTCATCTCTTTGAGCAGCTCGATTTGATTATAAGCATGTCACATTTAAAAATTGTTTGGTAATTCAAATTATGGTTTGAACCTTCTAAATATACTTTGAGTCTTCAATTTGGACCTATTTGAGCTCGAATTGAGACAAATTTGATGTCGTTGGGTTTATATTTTTGAGATGTTTAATTTGACTGTAAATTTGCTAAAATCAGGTTTGAATGGTCATAGATTTAGTTTTAAAACTTTCCAATTTGATTTTGCCTTGAGATTCATGTTTGATCAAGATAAATTTTGATGATATATCAAGTACAAATATTTATATTAAGTTATAGATCATTGATGATGAACTTGTTACAAATTTGGGGCTAAGCATTATGATTTTGATAATAACAAACATCATTGTTTTGCTCACCTTGCTAATTCCTATTGGTTAAATTTATTGCATACTTATTTTTTCTTTGCTATAGACTAACATTTCAAGATCACAAGCTCATTTGCAAGACAACTCAAGATAGGTTAGACTAGGATTGAGTCAATATGTATTTTCAATGTATTTTTCACCTTTTCTTTAGTCAAATGTAATGTGATGGATTTTGAAGCTAAGTAAAATCGCACACACACACTCAAGGGAGCGAGTAAGTAAGTTAGGGATACTTTTAATTTTTTAACAAATCATATATGAAGATTTTGGATCTTCCTGGATGATTTGTTGAGCTCAAAACCCTAATTATGGCTTATGTGTCAAATAAGCTTGATTATACCAATCATCCTTGACGATCCTCCAATCATACAAGATGATAGACATTAATCAAATAATGAAGCCGCCAGAGATGATTTAAGCAAGATTTAATAATTGAAATTTTTAGTCCAGTCATACAAGATGATCCAGATCGTCATGGACAATTTGTAGCAATCATGCCTACATTGATCATATGATTGGGGATCTAAGTATGGTTAGATTGAACAATTATATCATCTAGGATGATTGTCTATGATCTTATAAGATGATACATGATTTTTTCTTCTAAACATACTGGACATCCCAAAAGATTTTCCAAGATGATTTTCATGATTTGAACTAATCATCCAGGATAATCACAAGATCGACCTAGATGATCAGTACTTTTTTTTCTTCTAGTCGTCCTAGACGTCCCAAATGATCTGTTGGACAAATATTCATGTTTAAAACTAATAGTCCAGGATGAAATATTAATCATCTTAGAAGATTAATATAAACATGTTGGTCTAATCGTAAAGGAAGCTAAGATCATCATGGCTGGAAATGTTGATTTACACTAATCATACTAGACGATCTTCGATGACAAGTTTAAAATTAAGGCTTTTTTGGAGCTATTATGTATAAGCTTAAGTATTTGTCCTTTGACATAATGTTTTGTTGAAGTTCTAATTTAAGGGAGCTTAGAGAAGGAGAGTTTGGGAGAGAGAGGGAGAATCTTTTGAGGGGGCATTTGTGAGGAGAATCATAAAGGTTGCTCCAAGCAAAAAGTCATTTGTCTTCTTCAAGCTTCATCCTTAGGTCCTTGGTGGCTCTAGGGAGATGATCATTAGCATCAGATCAGGTTCTTTTCCAACTCTAAGAAGGAGTAAAAGAATTCCAAGTTCTCTATCTTCACCAAAAGGGTGAAAATGGATTTAAGGTTCTCTTCCTCATCGAGACTGTGGAAAGAGTTTTGTAAGGACTTCTCTGCCTTACTATGGGAGAAAAAGGAGAGTCACTGAATGTTTAGTGTGATACTTAGAAAGTGTGTCTCCAAGGAGTTTAAGTAGGCCAAGTTGACTGTGAAATTACTAGATGGATAAGAGGGGGTGAATTGTGAAAACTTTCTAGCAACAATTAAAACCTAAGTAGGATTTCTAATATTTTTGATGTTTTTAAAATTTTAACACAAAAATTTAAACTACTACGAAGTCAAGAGATTGATCTCAACATGCAAAAATACAATACCTTTCTTCCACAAATATTACCAAGCAAATAATATGAGAATCAAGTGCAATAAAAAGTAAATCGAGATAATGAAAAAATACACCAGAATTTTATAGTGGTTCGGTTAAACCATGACCTACGTCCACTTCCCGGAGTCCTTCGCTCCGGGAATTTCACTACAAACTATAGCTCTCCTTTTGTCCTCTCGGCAAGGCGGAGAAGCCGTTACAATACTCCCCTTCACCAACCCGGCATGGTGGAGAGCCAAGCACTTTTTTCACCCTCCTGGTGACGGCAGAGAACCTTCTCATTTTTCTCCCTCCTGGAGAAGGCAGAGTACCTTCGAGGTGATGGATGTAGACGAGTCTCCCCCATAGAGAGCCTCCCACAAGTTCTTCCCGGGCCATAGGAGGAGCACGATGTAGCAAGATCGGAGAAATCGTGTGATCTCCCCCACACCTCTTCTCCTTCATCAAGCTCACCTTGTCCTTCCTCTCTCAACCCCACAAAACTTCTCAAGAGCTCTCCCAAGAATTTCCTCTCTAATCACGTTCTCCTCTTCTGTCTCTCTCTCAAAATATGACAAGTTTGACACATTAAAATGGGCTCCAAAATCCCTGAATTTATAAAGTAGCCATTACAATCATACCGTATGATTAGTCATCATACAGTACGGTATGTAAAAATAGGCTTCTTCTTGGTATGAACGTGTATGAACCAGTTCAAAATAACTCATACAGTATGATAATAAATCGTACGGTACGATCCTCAACATTACTGATCGTACAGGATGATAGCTGTGAAGATCAAATATCATCTCCATTCATTGTATTGTACGATATACATGGTCAAGTACGAATGGTCAAAATCAAGGCATCATCTAGGATGAATTTCGAGACGATCAAATGTCATCTCTGTTCATCATCTAGTATGATATACATCGTACCGTACGATGAGGCAAAAAATAAAGGATCATCCAGGACGATCTCCGGGACGATCAGAATTCATCTCTATTCATTGTATTGTACGACTAAGGTCGTACAGTACGATACTCAAATTTGAAATTAAGCCTTGAATTATTCCACTAATCATGGGTTAATTTAAGTAAGTATTTAAAATAAACCATACAGTACGATGAACTTCGTCCTGTATGAACGGCTGAGAAAACTTACTTAAGTTAATTTGACGGCTAGAGTTTTTGGATTTGGAACACATCGTACAATAAGATATAAATCGTACGGTATGAACTATTCAAAGAAAATCATTTTCCAATTCAGGTCATATAGTACGAAATAAATTCGTACAGTACGATCACAAGAGAAGAAAAAACTTCATTTTTACTTTTAAAACCCTCTCCCCCTATGTGTGTGCATGGTTGCTCAGACTTACATGTAGTTTGTGTCCAGACTCAAAAAAATAAAAAATAAAATAAATAACAGAATATATTGTCAAACTCATACTCGTAATCTAACCATTCTTGAGTCTTCCTATCGTATTGAGTAGCTTATGATCTTTCTGAAATGTTAGTACTCACGGACAATAAACAGTAATAAATGATATTCAATGAATAATAATTCAGACGACATTATTTGTCATCATCAAAATCTAAAACTCGGGGTCATGGGTCGCAACAATCTCCCCCTTTTTGATGATGTCAAATAATGTTATTGAAAGCAAGTTTGAAATACATTTTTTTGTTTTTTTAAGGAAATGTAATAAAAAGGAAAATGCAGTACGAGATAAAAAGAAATGCATTTAACCATAGAACAAACTACAACAACCTTCTCCCCCTTTTGACAGCTCCAAAAAGAGGAGCAAACACTAAGAAAGAAAAAAAAAAAAACTACAATACAAAGATAATTTAAAATGGAGGATCCTGATCAGTTGGTGGTGGAGGTGGGTTTGGTTAGAAATACTGAAGGAGAGCATCAAATCGGTGATCAATAGCGGTGAAGCATTCCCCAAACCATTGTATGTCAGCCTCGTGTTGCTGATGTTGCTCTTGAATGTGAGTATCGAGATGAGTCTGAAGTTGGTCGAAACATTCGACCAAATCATCGTGAGGGTGTGCTGGTGCAGGTGCTCGTGGTGCTGCATGTCGTCGTGGACGTGCTTGAGCTACGGCTGGGGCATCTTCTCCTTTTTCTTCATCAAAGACAGGTTCTTCAACTCGTGTCCCTGATGGATATAAATACAAAAAGAGACATCCGTATAAAAGATAGGATGATTGTTGGGTTCACCAGGATAGGTCAATTGATATTATTTTAGAGGATATATCCTATAAGGTGACCAAGAGCTATATTTTGTTTCCGGCGAGTAGTAGGGAGGCGAACGAAAGTCATATGGCGAATATAGTCAATAATCAAATCAGCCTCATCGAATTTGGTGTTGGTCATGATAAGATATGTAGTGATAGATAAAGTCAGGGTCATATTGATCCGGTCGCCAACTTTGGATATTATAGAGGTTCTAAGGACATGTTGAATGATTCTGGAGTTTCGAGTGAGTGATTGGACGAGAGTCTGGTGTTGATAGAATGTAAAGTTCCTAAGGACTTGATTAACCTCACTCCAGTTAAAGTCGTTCGTGAGAAACGAATGAACCACTGGCCCTTCAGTAGATAGCCTAATGTATTGGGCGATGTTACCTTTGGTAATTTTGATATTTTGACGACAAACAAAGGAGTGGAAAGTGAGGTTGTCGACGCTGTAGGTTAGATTTGCTAGGAATTCTAAAAGAAGTTTAGAGTTGTAGGGGAAGGCCAGGGTGAGAAGGAACTGGAGGGTGGTGGAAGCAAAAAGGTTCAATACCTTGAAATTCAGAGCATCCTGATTGAGCAGTCTAGATGGCATAATTTTGCAGGCTTTGAACTTGTGGTATGCATCCTTATTATCTGCATTCAAGAACCGAGCGCTGTGGCGGCAAGAGGAAGATGAGCTTCTAGCTACCAAGCGACCTCTCTTACTGGAGCTAGACATCGTGTGGAGGCTGAGTGAAAGGTGAGAAGGAACAGGTGTAGTGAGTGAACTGAGTTGCAAGTGAAGATATCTGCCCATCCAGCCAATTTATAGAGTTTTTGCACAATCGTATAGTATGATCATGTTTTGTATAGTATGATTGGTAATAAATGTTCTGAAGAATATCGATCATCTCGGGAAAAGGAGGTCAAAGCGTAGAGTACGATATATATCGTACAGTACGATCAGAAGAATATCGATCGTCCCGAGGGTCATCAGTATGACTTTTGACCAAAAGATTCGTACTGTATGAACAGGTGTATCGTACAGCACGAATGATATTTATATCGTACCAAACTCTTTTATGTCGTTCTGATCCGTTTGCTGAGGTGGATCGTACAGTACGAAGTGTAGGTATCATATAGTACGAACACCAATAATGTCATACAAACCCGAGTTATGTCGTTCTGATCCGTTCTCTAACGTGGCTCGTACAGTAGGACGTGGAGTTATTGTACCGTACGAAGCTCAATAATGTCGTACCAGACAAACTTGAATGACTGCCAGCTGTATCGTACAGTATAATGTAGATCGTAGAGAACAATCAACAGAGGCAAAATTTGCCTATGGTTGTTTTATGTACAGATTTAGATGTATCGTACAGTACGATAGTGGATCATATAGTACGATGATTTAATGTCAAATTTGGTGGTTTTGTGTAGTGAGTGAGTGTGTGATGATCAGGAGCAATTTTTTTTTTTTTGTGTTTTGTGCATTTTTTTGTTGTTTTTTTAATGCATTAATTTCAAAGACACCTAGTCTAGTTCTCAATGTGCTGAAGGTGTCAAATGCTAGAGGTTTTGTGAATATGTCAGCCAATTGATCCTCTATAGCGATGTGATGCAATTCTATATTTCCCTTAGCAATGTGATATCTTATAAAATGGTGTCTAATATCAATGTGTTTTGTTCGAGAGTGCTGAATTGGGTTCTTAGAGATGCAAATTGCACTTGTGTTGTCACACATGATTGAGATGATTCCTACAGGTAGGCCAAGATCAAGAATTTGTTGTTTTAACCATAGTACTTGTGCAACGCAACTTCCTACTGCAATATATTCTGCCTCGGCTGTGGAAAGGGCTACTGAGTTTTGCTTCATACTAAACCAAGATACTAATGATTGTCCTATGAATTGGCAGGTACCAGAGGTGCTTTTTCTATCTATCTTACATCATGTAAAATCAGAATCTGAGTACCCTAAGATTTTAAAGAAAGTGCTGTGCCTAGGATACTAATTCTAAGTTTGGGGTGCCTAGTAGATATCTTAGGATTCTCTTGACCGCAGTTAAGTGAGACTCTTTAGGATCGGCTTGAAAATGGGCACAGAGGCACACACTAAACATTATGTCCGGTCAACTGGTAGTTAGGTAAAGAAGGGATCCAATCATTCCTCTATAGTTTTTCTGATCTACTGATTTTCCACTCGTATCTTTGTATAATTGAATTGTTGATCTCATTGGAGTGTTCATGAGTTTAGCACTATCCATTTTATATTTTTTCAAAATATCCTTAATATACTTTATTTTGCTAAAAAATGTTATGTTATTCATTTATTTTACACTAAAGCCAAGAAAGTAATTAAGTTCCCCTATCATGCTTATTTAAAACTCATTACTCATTGTTTTTGAGAATTCATCACATAAGTTTTTATCCGAAGATCCAAACAAGATGTCGTCCACATAAATTTGAATAATGAGAATTTCTTTTTTAATTTTTTTGTAGAAAGAGTATAGTATCTACACTACCCTTTTCAAATCCTCTATCCAATAGGAATGAGCTAAGTTTTTTATACCATGCTCTAGGTGCTTGCTTTAATCCATAAAGTGCCTTTTTTTAATTTGAATACGTAATTTACATCCATTTGATATAGTTTGAAGTTCTTGAAGCAAGCAAAAGCTAAAAGCACTCTTATGGCTTCTAGTCTAGCAACAGGGGCAAAGGTTTCTTTAAAGTCTATTCCCTCAATTTGGTTGTACCCCTTAATTACTAATCTAGCTTTATTCCTTATTATTGTTCCTGAATCATTCACCTTATTCTTGAAAACCCATTTTGTTCTTTAGGTCTCTTGACTAACTCCCAAACATCATTCCAGGTGAATTGGTTCAGCTCTTCTTGCATTGCTAAAATCTAGAATTCATCTCCTAAGGCTTGATCTATACTTGTAGGTTATATCATAGAGATGAATGCTAAATGACTAACCTCTTTCCTAAGTCCATGCCTAGTCCTTACACCTTCTAACGGGTCTCCTAAAATTAGCTCTTTAGGATGACTAGAAGAATATCTCCATTCTCTAGGAAAATGTTCCTAAGGTTCTACCCTTTCTCCTAAGGTCATAGTCTCTACTCCTTGAATTGCCTTTATTTCAACATCTTCAATTTTAGATTTAGATGACTTATCTGATTCATCAAATACTACATGGGTGGACTCTTCTACTACTAGGGTTCTCTTATTAAAGATTCTATAGGCTTTACCTACAGATGAATAGCCTAAGAAGACACCCTCATAAAACTTGGTATCAAATTTTCCTAAGGGATGTTTGCCATTATTCAAGATGAAACACTTGCACCCAAAGACATGTAAGTGTGAAAGATTTGGTGTCATATCCTTAAGGAGTTCATAAGGAATTTTATTCAGCTTAGATCTAATATTTACTCTATTTAGAACATAACATGTTGTGTTGAGTGCTTCTGCCCAAAAGTATCTAGGAAGGGTGTACTCCGCTAATATTGCCCTAGCAACTTCTACCAAGGTTCTATTCTTCCTTTATGTTATACCATTTTGTTGAGGTATTCTAGGGGCTGAAAAATTGTGTTCTATTCCTATCTCTTGACAGAATGATTCAAATCTATCATTTTGAACTCTCCATCATGATCACTATGGATTGTTGAGATCTCACAACCTAATTTTCATTAAATCCATGTGGAGAATACCTTAAATTCCTCAAAAGACTCATTCTTATATGCTAGGAATCTTACCCAAGTGAACCTAGTGAAGTCATCTACAATCATAAATCGATAATTTTTTTCACCTAGGCTGGTTGTACTAACGGGTCCAAATAGGTCCATGTGTAGGATTTCTAATGTCCTAGAGGTGATCACATCTCTAATTGAATGAAATAATGATTTGACTTGCTTTCCTAGTTGGCAAGCATCACATAAGTGATCCTTAGTAAAGTCTAACTTAGGTACGCCTCTAATAAGGTTTTTCTGAGTGATGTTTCTAAGTGTTTTCATACTAGCATGGCATAGTCTCTTATGCCATAGCCATGAGTCATCAACTATCATTTTCAAACAAAATGAATTTGAACTATCAATGCAATCAAGGTCTAACATATAAACATTATTCATTCATTTTCCTTCTAAAACTAGTTTATCATTTAAACTAATTAGGCATTTATCAGATATAAATTTAATATCAAAACCTTTGTCACACAGTTGACTAATGCTGAGTAAGTTATGCTTCAAGCCATCAACTAATAAAACATTTTCAATTAAGAAATTCTTAGCATTACCAACAGTACCTGAGTCTATCACTTTCCTGGTAGTGTTGTCTCGGAATGTTACTTTACACCCAGTTCTGGTCTCTAGTAGGATGAACTTCTTCATATCTCTAATAATGTATTGCGAGCAGCCACTATTGAGGTACCACATGCTCTCACTAGGTCTTTTGTGAGAGCATCCCTACAATTTCATTCAAAGATTAGATTTGGGAATCCAAGTGAGTTTGGGTTCCTCCTTATGCTTGCATGAATGAGATGTATGCATGCTTTGCTATGATGGATGCAGTTTAGGTCTCCATACTAAGTGTGTCCTACGGTGAATTGTGCATGTGCTGGCTATGTGACCTAGCATACCACAAGAAAAGCACCTAATGCCAGGAAATGGATTCACTAACCTATTTGGGTGGTGATGCCTCTTTCTAAAGTTGTGTGATGCATGCTGTGTTGGGGGTTGACTAGGTTGGGCTAATGTGAGTGATGCAATTTCTTTTTCTAATTCTTTGATTCTTTCTTAAAAAGTGTTGTTTTGATATGTCAATCCATGAACTTTTATTTTTAACAAATGCTCACTGTGATATACTTCTAATGCAAGTTTGTCTAATCTATAAAAAGCCTCTTCTAGTTCAACATGAGTGGTTTTCAATGTTTCATGCATTTCAGTTAGTTCAATATGCTTCTTATTTAATGCATCATACTCATCAAGAAGTAGCATATGATATCTATCTAAATCAGAATTTTCCTTAAACAAGTTAGCATGCTCGGTTTGTAAAGAACTAAATTCAATATTAAGCTTGACATGCATCTTTTTTAACTTCCTATATGAGTCATGGATATTCTCAGAAATAAGCAATAATTCTTAATATGAAAGTTGACATACCTCATCTTGATCCGATTGATCAAAGTTATCATTAGCATGAGACACAAATTTGTTACCTCCCCCTCTGCTTCTTCTTCTGACGATTCTAAGGTAGAGTCCGCCCAAAAAGCTTTTTTGTGTCTTCATCTTTCCTTTCTTGTACTTGGATTTTTCCTCAACTTTATCTTTGGTTGGTTGGCTTTCAAGTTGGGGCAATCAGCTCGAAGGTGACCTGGCTTCCTGCACTCAAAACAGATTGTATCAGATGAAACTTTATTAGACTTTTAGCTTTTACCTTTATTCCAGCTGTTCAGATGACGCTTTTGTTTTCTCTTTAAGAAGTTCTTGAACTATCAGGTCATCAATGCTATATCATCTTCGTCGTCCCCTGTAGAGCTGTCACTTTCTGAGTTATTTGCTTTTAGTTCCATCGTTCGCTCCTTCTTTTCATATGCATCACTTTGTCTTTGACTCACTCCTTGCTCGTATGTAATGAGTGACCCAAGGAGATTATCAATAGAATAAACGTTAAGATCTTTAGATTTAATGATAGTAGTTATCTTAGAATCATAGGAACTAGGTAAGCATCTCAAAATCTTATTAACTTTCTCATAATTTGAAATCTCTCTACCTAATGTATGCAAGGATGTCACGATTTGGGTGAACCTAGTGTACATGTCAAATATTTTTTTGCTAGATTTCATACGAAAGAGTTCATAATCATGCAATAGAATGTTAAGCCTAGACTATTTTACTTCACTTGTTCCTTCGTATGTAATACACAGTCTATCCCAAATCCCCTTACCAGTAGCACAGGTAGAAACTCTCATATAATCATGAGATATTAATGCACATAAAAAGTAATTTAAACACTTAGCATTCAATTGGGCTAATTCCCTATCCTCATTGCTCCATTCATTGAAAGGTACTGGAGTTTTCACTCCATTCGTAGTTTTAAATGGTGCAATATATCCATCATTGACTAACATCCACATGCAGTAATCAATAGATTGCAAAAAGGTAGACATTTAGTTTTCTAGAAATCAAATGGAATATTATCAAAAAGAGGTGGACGAGTTATTGAATAACCCTCCGCGGTGTTACGATTTCCAAAATACGACATGATCATTTTTCAAGGTTTTTTAAAACACTATTTTTGAAAGCAGTCTCTGATACCAATTGAAATTACTAGATGGATAAGAGGGGGTGAATTGTGAAAACTTTCACAACAATTAAAACCTAAGCAGGAGTTATAATTTTTTGATGTTTTAAAATTTTTAACACAAAACTTTAAACTACTACGAAGTCAAGTGATTGATCTCAACGTGCAACAATACAATACTTTTCTTCCACAAATATTACCAAGCAAATAATATGAGAATCAAGTGCAAGAAAAAGTAAATCACGATAAGGAAAAAACACACCAGAATTTTATAGTGGTTCGGTCAAATCATGACCTACGTCCACTCCTCGGAGTCCTCCGCTTTAGGAATTTCACTACAAACTATAGCTCTCCTTTTGTCCCCTCGGCAAGGCGGAGAAGCAGTTACAATACTCCCCTTCACCAACCCGGTGTGGCGTTGAGCTAAGCGCTGTTTTCACCCTCCTGGTGATGGCAGAGAACCTTCTCGTTTTCTCTCTCCTAGAGAAGGCAGAGTACCTTCGAGGCAATGGATGTAGACGAGTATCCCCCATAGAGAGCCTCCCACAAGTTCTTCCCGGGCCATAGGAGGAGCACGATGTAGCAAGATCGGAGCAACCGTGTGATCTCCCTCACACCTCTTCTCCTTCACCAAGCTCACCTTCTCCTTCCTCTCTCAACCCCACAAAACTTCTCAAGAGCTCTCCCAAGGATTTCCTCTCTAATCACGTTCTCCTCTTATGTCTCTCTCTTAAAATATGACAAGTTTGACACATTAAAATGGGCTCCAAAATCCCTGAATTTGCAAAGTAGTCGTTAAAATTGTACCGTAGATTAGTCATCGTACAGTACAGTATGTATAAATAGGCTTCGTCCTGGTATGAACGTGTGCGAATAGTTCAAAATAACTCATACAATAGGATAATAATTGTACGGTACGATCCTCAACATTACTGATCGTAAATAACGATAGCTGGAATGATCAAATATCGTTTCGGTTCATCAGATTGTACGATATACATCGTCCAGTATAAATGGTCACAATTAAGGCATCGTCCAGGACGAATTCCGGGATGATCAAATGTCGTCTCTGTTCATCGTCTAGTACGATATACATCGTACTGTACGATGAGGCAAAAAGTAAAGGATCGTCTAGGACGATCTCCTGGATGATCGGAATTCATCTCTGTTCATCGTATTGTATGACTAAGGTCGTACAGTACGATACTCAAATTTGAAATTAAGCCTTGAATTATTCCACTAATCACGGGATAATTTAAGTAAGTATTTAAAATAAATCGTAGAGTACGAAGAACTTCATCCCGTACGAACGGATGAGAAAACTTACTTAAGTTAATTTGACGGCTAGGGTTTTGGATTTGGAACACATCGTACAATATGATATAAATCGTACGGTACAAACTATTCAAAGAAAATTGTTTTCTAATTCAGGTCGTTCAATACGAAAGAAATTCGTATAGTACGATCACAAGAGAAGAAAAATCTTCATTTTTACTTTTAAAACCCTCTCCCCTTGTGTGTTTGCATGGTTGCTCAGACTTACATGCTGTTTGTGGCCAGACTCAAAAAAATAAAAAAATAAAATAAATAATAAAATACATTGTCAGACTCATACTCCTAATCTAACCATTCTTGAGTCTTCCTGTCATCCTGAGTAGCTTGTGATCTTCCTGAAATGTTAGTACTCACGGACAATAACCAGTAATAAATGATATTCAATGTATAGTAAATCATACAACATTATTTGTCATCATCAAAATCTTAAACTTGGGGTCATGGGTCGCAATAGACTAAACCACTATAAATCTTGTGTTCTTTCTTATTACTTTTTTGTATTTTAATTTCAGCAGTCTAATTTTCTATGGTTGGTTGTATGGTAAAATCTTTGATTTATTTTGTTAATCTCTTTCACATGAAGGGTTGATCTTGTTTATTTTAAAATATTCAAAAAGATTTCAAAAATATTTTTTTTTTTTGTTTAAGAATTTTTAAAACTACAATTCACCCCCCTCCCCCCTCTTGGTTAGCCTCAGCTTAGTTCATAAGGGCATAACAACCCTAATGAACTTTCAAGTGGTATCAGAGCAAGATTCATAAAAACAAGTTTTAGAATACTTTTGAATTTTGATCCATGGCTAACTTTGGAAATAGAAACACCGTAGAAGGTTATCCAATCACTAGACCATATTTTTTTGATAACATACCTTTTGATTTTTGGAAAACTTCCAGATATCTTCATAAAACCATTAGCCTTTGAAACCTTTAGCACCTTAAGAACCAGATTATATGTGATAGATATTCTTGCTTGAAAATGATGCTTTATGTCTATGTTTTTTTCTCTTTGTGCTTTTTGCTTGATTTATTTTGTATGTTTTTATTACATGTGTTTTTCTCATTATGTTCTATTTATTTGCTTATTTCCTTTCGTTATTTTTTTTTTGTCTTTTGATCTCGTTATATTTTTTCTTCACTTTTTTTAAAGGGAATCTGATCACTACTCACTTCTACTGATGAACTTGCCTTTTAAAATGAGATTTTTTCCTTATTTTACTTGGAAGCTTGTGACCAGTAAGGAGTACAAACTAGGGTATACAAAAATCAATTTTCTAGCATTTCTATATTTAAGTACTACCGATTTATTTCATTCAGGTTTTTAAATTTAAACTGAGGTAAATCTTTCATTTCTTGTTAGTGATTGAATAAAGAAACTCGTAATTTTTTTTTAATTGCTTTTATCATATTTATTTTTGTAGTTTTTTAGTATTTTCATTTGTGTTTTTTTTTTCTTATTTCCTCCTTTTTTTATGTCAAAAGGGGAGTAGGGTGTTGTTTGTTTTGTAAAAGTTTGTCTTCATTATTAGTGTTTATTACTATTAATGTTTAGTAATTTCTATTATTCTGATTTTCTATTCTTTGTTTCACCTCCCTAATTTTCTAAATAAATGAATTAACCTAGTAAGGGGGGGTGTAAGGAATTTCTTTAAAACTTTTTAACAATAATGTTTGTCATCATTAAACAAGGAGAGATTGTTGCAAATCTAGGGCTAAGCACTATGATTTTGATAATAACAAGCATTATTATTTTGCTCACCTTGCTAATTTCTATTGGTTAAATTTATTACATATTTTTTTTCTTTGCCGTGGACTAACATTTCTAGATAATGCTCACTTGCAAGCCAGCTCAAGATTGGGTAGACTAGGATTGAGTCAGTCTATATTTTCAATGTATTTTCAATGTATTTTTCACCTTTTCTTGAGGTAAATATAATATGATGTATCCTGAAGCTAAGTAACATTGCACACATACACTCAAGGGAGTGAGTATGTATGTTAGGGACATTTTCAATTTTTGAGCAAATCATACATGAAGATTCTGGATCGTCCTAGACAATCTATTGAGCTCTAGACCCTAATTAGGGCTTATGTATTAAATAAGCTTGATTATACCAATCATTTTGGATGATCCTCCAATTATATAGGATGATAGGCATTAATCAAATAATCAAGTCGCCAGAGATGATTTAGGCAATATTTGATAATTGAAAATTTTAGTCTAATCTTACAGGATGATCCAGATCATTCTAAAAGATTTATAGTAATCATGCCTAAATTGATCTTGTGATTAAAGATCTATATATGGTGATTGAACAATCATATCATCTAGGATGATCATCTATGATTGTATAGGATGGTACATGATTTTTTCTTCTAAACATACTGGGCATCCTGTTTAATTTGCCAAGATAATTTTCATGATTTGAAATAATCATACTGGATGATCGTAAGATATGCTGGGATGATCAGTACATTTTTTCTTCTAATTGTCCTGGACATCTCAAATGATCTATTGGATGAAAAGTCATGTTTTGAAGTAATCATCCAGGATACTAATTATCCTAGATGATTTTTAAAATCTTATTGGTCTAACTGTAAGGGCAACTCAAAGAATCATGGCGGTTGATTTACACTAATCGTACAAGATATAACGGTAATTTGAAAATTATGGCTTTTTTGGAGCTCTCTTATTTAAGCTTAAGTATTTTTCCTTTGACATAATCTTTTGCTAAAGTCCTAACCTAAGGGAGCTTAGAGAAGGAGAAGGAGAGTTTGGGAGAGAGAGAGAGGGAAAATCTTATGAGTGGGAGTTTGTGAGGGGAATCACAAAGGTTTCTCCAGGCAAGGTTTAATTTATCTTCGTTAAGCTTCATCCTTAGTTCCTTGGTGGCTCTAGGGAGATGATCATCAGCATTAGAGCAGGTTCTCTGCTCCTGGAAGTAAAAAGATTCTAGGTTCTCACCTTCACTATGAGGGTAAAAAATGATTCAAGCTTCTCTGCCTTACCAGGATGGTGAAAAGAGTTTTATATGGGCTTCTCCCCCTGCGGGAGCAAATGAAGAGTCACTGAAGGTTTAGTGAAATACATGGAGAGGGTGTCTCCAAGGAGTGGATGTAGGTCAAGTTTATCAAACCACTATAAATCTTGTGTTATTTCTTATTACTTTTATATATTTTAATTTCCACATTTTAATTTTCTATGGTTGATTGTATGGTTAAAATCTTTGATTTGCTTTGTGAATCACTTCCGCATCAAGGGTTGATCTTATTTGTTTAAAAATATTCAAAAAGGTTTAAAAAAGATTTTTCTTTTTTTAAAGAAATTTTAAAACTACCAATTCACCCCCTCCTCTTGGTTAGCCTCGGGCTAGTTCATAGGGGCTTAAAAATCCTAACGAACTTTCAGAACTAAGTTTATCTTGGTGAGCTCTTGAGTTAATCAAATTGTATGATATTGATCATATAATTTGATTATTGATATTGATTAGATTCTTATTTGATTTTTTAATCTTTAAGCTTTAATAATGAAATTTTAAACAATATTCATTCAATAAAATTTATTTGTACAATGCAATTATTTTAAATTTAAAAATTCAAATTTTCCTAATTTTGAGATTATCCTGTATGATTAAGATTGCACTATACAATTAGTTATAGCCCAATTTTAATTCAACTTATTTAATTAAATATTTGAAATATTTTATATTTGAACATATATACATTATAATTTGAATAGTATAGTATAAATAATAGAGAAATTCAAATATTTAAATCTCATTCCCCCTTGTCTGTGTGTGCAGGATTGTCTTGCCAACATACACCTAATAAAGAAAATAACTTAAGAAAAATAAAAAAGTACAAACTCTTTCAAACACAAGCTAACTTTAACACTGACGCTGCAGTATCATGAGTTCTGATTCTTTATTACTTATTGTATGCTATACATGAAATAGTTCATGACACAAAAAAATATAATATATGAGCATAAATAATTAAATGATCATCCAATAATATTTGTAATCATCAAAATATAAGGTCGGGTTCCCAAATTTCTTTAATCTCCCTTTTTATAATAATAAATATTATTGGTCGGAATTTAAATTATCATGTTTGAATTTAGATTTCTTGCTAAGCTCTCCCCATCACTAAATGACTTCTTTTAAAAATAAAAAAATTATTTTTATAATTTAAGTTTTATAATTTTTATTTTGAAACATTTTTTTAAAAACTTTTTCTCAATGCAAACATTTTTTTTTAATTTTAAGCAAAATACAATAATACATATTGAAAGAAAAATGCAGTAATAAAAAATGTAAGTACAACTAACACAACATCTACTCCTTTCAACATCACCAAAAAGAAGAAAACAATGTAATAACTACAAGTAGATTAGAATATAAAGTATAATAAGAAATAATGTACAAACACTACAAACCAACACAAAGACACAACATCACACAATATATGAAGTGACTCTAATTTCTTAAGAACTTATATCTGTAACACCCAATCTATTACTAAGTATGTTGAACCTATCATAATTCATGAGTTTAGTGAAATTATTTACTACCTAATTTTCTTTGTCTATTTGTTGTAGTTATACATTACCCATAGCCGCGTGATTCCTAATGAAGTCATGTTTAATGTCAGTATATTTTGTATGAGAGAGTTGCATAGGATTTTTAGTGATATAGACCACACTAATGTTATCACACATTATAAGATTTATTTTTATGATTAATCCAAAATCAAGAAGCTACTGCTTTAGACAAAGGACTCGGAAAACACAACTTTCTATAGCCACATAATCAGCTTCTACAGTAAAAAGTGCTACAAAATTTTGCTTTTTACTAGACCAAAAACCTATGGATTGTCCTATGAATTGACATATTATTGAGGTTCTCTCCCTATCTACCCTACATCGAACATAATCTAAATTGGAGTATCCAATTAAATTAAAGCTCAAACTATTCTTATGATACCAGATACCTAAGTTTTGGTTTTTATGAGATATTTATAAGTCTAAATTATGTAGTGTTTTAAATATTTTATTGTCAGTGAAAATGTATTGCTTTAGTTATTTTTTATAGGAAACACTCAAAAAAATGGAAGAAAATTTTAAGGAGCTTACAACACAATGGCATCTGATGAAATAGTGATGCAGTGCCACCTTTAATATCACCGAGGTGTCATAAATTAGATATTACAGTACCAAGCTCTTTGTTTGCCGATGTTACGATGGAAACATAGCCAACACCATGACATTAAAAGCCATCTTGGTAGCACCAAATTCACTATTTTCAAATGCCACGGCTCCACAATTTCTTATGCCTTGGTGCCATTTTTGCCACTCGGGTGCTGCAGTGTCGAATATAAACAAAGTTGCAACATTGCAGTTGTAACTTCCAAGGGCTATATTGTATCAGTAAAATGATGTGACTTTTCACTAAGTAACTAATCCATGTTAGTGAGCCCTATGGCAGTGTAGAAGTTTTAATGCTGAGGTATTAATTTAGTTTAATGGTGTTGCAACATCACTCATTCAAGAGCCACAATGTAAGATGCCTTTTTATGTTGTCCTACAAATAGTTTTGATATTATATTTGGAAAGAAGTTTCATCATTTATGTAAAATTTAGTATTCCTAAAGTACTTTCATGTTCTCATTTAGAGTAAAATCTAAGTGAGGATAAAAAAGTTTAAGATATAATTATTTGAAGTATTTAACTTGTGTTTCTTGAAACAACTATATAAGTGTTTTTTTTGAAAAAGAAAATGGTTTTGCATTTTGTTTTTATTTGAAAAAGAGCTCTGCTTTGCGTTAGAGAAGAATGCAAAACAAATCAAAATTAAATTTCTTTGGGAAAATTTTAATTTCTAAATTTTTAGTTTTGAAATCGAACACTTAATTTTGAACGATATATTACCTCGGAAGGTGAAGATATCATTCCCTAATTAGTTAAAAAAAACTGTAAGTTCATCCTCAAATTTAGGAAAGAGTTACATATGACTCTAAAGTGTTAATATGACTTATAATCAAATGTTTGATTATAATAATATTGATAAAGCATCATTAATTTTATAATTAAAATCATGATAATAAAATGATATATCTTCAAAGAAAGAAGATATCATTTATTATTAATCATTTGAATATGATAATATTGATCTTTGACTTTGATTTTCCTAAAGATAATTAATTGAATTTTAAATAGTTGATCTAGGTTTCTTTAAATCTCCTATGAGAGCAAGCCCTAGTAGTTAATTACTTCATAAGAAACTTGTGTTTCCTATGAAGACTCTCAATTAAAATAATGGTAAAATTTTTATTTAAAATTTTCAAGGATTGATAACAAATGAGTGATGTTTGAATCTCAACAAGGACTGGATCAAGATTGAACACTTATTTCTGGAGGTCAAAGGAAGAGAAGTAAGAGTTGTTTTGAGATTCTGAAACATTTCAAAAACACCTCAGTATACCCTTTATATTGGGTTTTAACTTTTGATTTAAAGAGAGATTTAATTTGAGTTGTCAATTTATAAGAAAGTTAGGGACTTATGATTTTGAGTCTACCCTATCTTGAAAAGAAACCCAAATGAGAGAAATCAGAGATTGCTCTTTTATGTCAACAAAAGGTGTCCACTTCAATAACTTCATTTGACAAGATTGATATAGTAAACTCTACGAGCAAATAAACAACTATAGTCTAAATCATTTGTTAATTGAATAACAATATGATGTTGATCCAACAAACTAATAGAAAATGTTTAAGAGATTTTAGGATTAGTGAAGAAAGCACAAATAATTTGAAGGTTTGTTTGACGTAGGGAAAACTTCCCTACCAATGTGAATTCGAATGGAGTAGCAAACCAATCAATAACTTTTTTATCAAACAACAAAAGCAAGAATTCCTTTAAAAGAGGTATGCGTAAATTCAAATTTAGGAATCAAGGCGGATGAATAACTTGTAATTAAATCCTTAAATGAATGAGAGTTATCGTTACCAGATGTTTCAGATATTCTAGAAGACCTATATAAAACCATTGGCTTATAAGTGATCCAAGGGTTCGATGATGATATTGTCATCATCGAACAGCGAAGGAAAAAAAAAAAAAAACACAACAAAAAAAACTAGGGAAATTAAAAGAGAAAATAATGGATTTTTAGAAATCAAAATTGTAAACAAACTATGAAAGAAAGCAATAACGATTCAGAGAAAACCAAGTTCCCAACAAAAATCCTAGAAATTACATGCGAGTCGCCAGAGCACGATGTTTTTTGAGGAATAACACTTTTGCTAATGCTATAGGGAGTATTGTACTGAGCTAAATTATTTAAAACTTTTTTTTTGAAATCTCATAGAGGGGCCTGCGCGTTGATTAAAATTAGAAATACAAGGTCGTTAAAGTGAACTCGAGCTCATTACTGCACAAAAGAGCTACAAAAAGGAAGAAAATAAAACCTCAGAGCTAAAGGTCCCTGCTAGGAAAAAATACAATGTAACCTATAAACAATCTAGAGTTGCAAGATTCCCAAGACCCCAAAAAAGGAAAGGAGCAATTGAAAAACTTTGAGCACCATCCTTCCACATAAAAAATCAGGATCCAAAATCTTAGAATTAAAAATAATCATGTAAAAATAAGAGGCAAATAAAAGAGAAAAATCATAAATAGAGGTACAAAAATGGAAATTAGACAAGTTAGAAATTTTCGAAAAAATAAAAAAAACCATGATATACTAAATAACATAACCATAAAGATAGAAAAAAACGATACTAACAATAGGTATATTAGAATTGTAAGAACTACATGTAATAATGACCATATGTAGCTGAAGATAATAGTAGAGATTTAGAATAAAATAGGCAACAAAGTCCCTCATAGTAGTCTCTTTCCTTTTTATAGACATAACATCCGAAGAAGGAAGAAAGACTATTAGGATAACATAGTAACCACTATTAGTAATGGACCAATCAACCAAATTATTAAGAATAAACCAGTTAATAGAGAAATGTATAAAAGAAAAGATATGAATAGGCAAGTGTAAAAGAAACTCATACCTAATCTTCCATTTAAAGGCAACAACCCTAGCTCAATAACCCATAAAAACCATGAGGGATAGGAAAGCTCCCCTCATCACATGCAACATAAATAGTATATTAAAAGTAGAAAGGAACCGATTAGTCCAAAGAGCCATCCACAACATGAAACCATACAAAGATAAAAAATGATGCATACAACCATAAATAACAAACAAAGTAATACCGCACCCCCCAAACAGTAATGAGATGCGCAAAATAAATATGAAAATCCAAGAATGAGCATCACAAAGTAGCAAGTTTATAGTCCCAAAGAACCCCACACATAAAGTCCACACCAAATTTATAGTTAAATAAAGGATGCAACACATTAATGTAATATTTGAAGGGAAAAACTAAGCATCAATTAATCCAGTAACAGCATCTAGAAATAGAGACTAAATAGGACAAAAACCAAAATAGGAAACCCAATAAAAGATTAAGGCCATTTAAGTATAGGAAGATAAACCCAAAGCAACCATCACTCAATTTCAAACCCAAATGATCTCAGGCACATCAAGAAGAATATGCAAAGGATGTGAGTAATAGAAAATAAATCTATATAATAGGGGAACACAACCATTATAATGGCATCAATACAATTTCAGTCCAAACCAAAAAAATAAGTATAATGACAAAGAAACATAAACACTTCCGAGAGTAGCCTACAAGAAAACCAAAAAACCCTTAGCAGTCCAATTAAGGAGGCCAAAATAGCCTGACCAACAATAAAGATGGGCTATAACACCAACCAAACAACACGAGGAAAAAATATAGCCAACTAGTAAAGTGACCACTATGATTAGAAGAGAAATAAATAGGTTTTAAATTAGGTCACCCATGATTCCAATCATAACTCAATCCCCTCTCATCAACACACTATGTTGCAACCCATGACCCCGAGTTTGAGATTTTGATGATGACAAATAATGTCGTTTGAATTATCTTGAGATTCATTGAACATTATTTGCTATTGTCTGTGAGTACTAACATTTCAGGAAAGATCAAAAGCTACTCAAGATGACAGGAAGACCCAAGAATGGGTAGATTAGGAGTATGAGTCTATAATATATTTTGTTGTTTATTTTATTTTTATTTTATTGAGTCTGGCCACAAAATGCATAAAAGTACGAGCAACCATGCACACACACAGGGGGAGAGTGTTTTTAAATGAAAAATTTAGAGTTTTTCTTTCTCTGTAGATCGTACTGTATGATGTTATTTCATACAGTACGATCAGAGCTTTGTAGGATGACTCTGTGAATAGATCGTACCGTACGAATGTAATCGTATTGTATGATATGTTCAAATCCAAAACCCTAGCCATCGTTTTAACTTAAGTAAGTTATTTTGTGTCGTTTGTACTGTACGAACACGTTCGTACGGACGATTTATTTTAAATACTTACTTAATTTAACCCGTGATTAGTGCAAGAAATCTGGGCTTAATTATAATTTGAACATTGTACTGTACGAACCCGTTCGTACATTAAGATGAACAAAGATGAATTATAATTGTCCCGAAGATCATCCTGGACAATCACTTGGGTTTGTCTCATCGTACTGTACGATGCACATCGTACCATATGATGAAAAGTGATGATGTTTGATCGTCCCGACTATCATTCTATACGAACATAATTATTGTGGATCGTACCGTACTAATTAATATCATACTGTACAAATGTTTTTGAACTGTTCCTACCACTTCATACCAGGACGAAGTCTATTTATACATATCATAGTGTACGATTAGAAACCTTACTGTATGATAGTAACAGCTACTTTTTAAATCTCAGGGATTTTGGAGCCTATTTTTATGTGTAAAACTTGTCATATTTTGATGGTGTGAATCAGAGAGGAGAACGTGGTTAGAGAGGGATTCCGAGGGAGAGAGCTCTTGAGAAGTTCTTTAGGGTTTGAGAGAGGAAGGAGAAGGTGAGCGTTGTGAGGGAGAAGAGGTGTGAGGGAGATCACACGGTTGCTCCGAACTTGCTGCATCTTGCTCCTCCTGTGGCCCTAGAAGAATTTGTGGGATGATCTCCAATGGGAAAGTCTCTTCTTCATCCGTGACCTCGAGGTACTCTGCCTTCTCCAGGAGGGAGAAAAACGAGAAGGTTCTCTGCCATCTCTAGGAGGGTGAAAATAGAGTTTGGCACTCCACCACGCCGGGTTGGTGAAAGGGAGAATTATAAGGGCTTTTATGCATTGCCAAGGGGGGAAAAAGGAGAGCTATTGCTTATAGTGAAATACCCAGAGTGGAGGACTCCAGGGAGTGGACGTAGGTCATGGTTTGACCAAACCACTATAAAAATCTCGGTGTGCTTTTTCCTTATTGTCTTTTTATTATTGCGTGCATTTTATTTCATAATATTTTCTTGGGAAAATTTGTGAAAGAAAAGTTGTTTAAAATTTTTTTTACGTTAAAATTTTAAAAGCATCAAAAAAATTAGAACTCCTGCTTAGGCTTTAATTATTGTCAAAAAATTTTCGCAATTCACCTCCCCTCTTGTCCATCTAGTAACTTCACACTAGATAATGTTGAAATAAAGAAGATAAGATAAACTAAAAATTCTATCAACAGATACACCAACCTCATAAAAATAAAAGAAAAAATATAAAATAATGCCACCCTATAATAAATAATAAACCATCAGAAATAATGACACTAGGGAAAGTAATAAACCAACCCGAACTAAAGAAAGATAGAGCCAAATGGTCAAGGGGAAAAAATACTAAATTTTGACATAAGATAAACTTATTTTATCTAACATTATCATGCCATTCAATAAATTAGGTAAGTTGGTAGCAGTGTAGTCAGTGAGACAATTTCAATTGTAACCCAAATTAGCTAACCAATCAGTACAAGTATTTCCTTCCCTATGAACATGAGAAATAGTAAAGTTAACAAAAATTAAGAGCCAATTAATTTATCTAATAGGATAGAAAATATCCAGGTTTAAAGTAATATATGTCTGCTTCATAAGGCAATGAATACTAGAAGTGACATTCACCTTAATCTAAATACTAGTAATATTAAGCGAAAGATAAAAATATCAGAAAGCTTTGCCATTTTTGTACTAAATGAAACATGATTTTGGTTAAATAGATTATGCTATACAATATTAATTTCATACACTACACTATCTAGAGTATGAAATTAGTTCATATTGAATTGTACCAGATGAATTTATTTAATTTTGAACTGATCAAATTGTATGATGTTAATTCGTACATATGCCAACTAGAGTACAAAATTGATTCATACATGATTGTCTGAGCAATTATTGAACTGAACATATGTGCGATCATACTATATGATCCTTGAAAGTCAAATTAAAATATTTAATTTTTTGGATGGTTCTTCATGTCTTTCATTTTTAAAATCCTAAAAATTGGCTATCACAAGAACTCCTACAAATTTTTTACTTCTAACTTCTTTTGAGTAATTTTTGCACTTGGAGAGTATTTGGGAGAGTTTTTATAATTGGAGAGTGAGAGATTTCTTAAGAGTGAATTATGAGGTGATTCATAAGGTTGCCCAACAGTGAGTATTTCTTGCTTGTTCTCCAAATGTCTTCCCTCCTCTCTTGAAGTTTCTTGGGAGAAGATTTTCGAAGGAGCGCTGGTACTCTACCGACATAAGGAGGGTGTGAAAGGACAATGGTATTTTACCAGCACTTAGAGGGTGTGAAAAGATGATGGTGCTATGCTGACACTTGGAGGGCATGAAAGGATGATGATTCTCTGCCATCATGAGGATGGTGAAAAAGGACAAAGGTACTCTACCGCATCAGGGATTGGTGGAAGAGAGTTTAAGTATAAAGGCTTCTCCAACTTGTTGTGTGAGCAAATGGAGAGTCACTTTGGTATAGTGCAATACCTGAAGAGGGATTCTTCAAGAAGTGGACGTAGGTCTTGTTGGACCGAATCACTATAAAGTTTTGTGTTCTTCTATTTTTATTTTTATTGCATTTTTATTTACTATAAATTAATTTTATGGTTAAAATTTTAATTTTGATTAAATTTTATATTGTGCTTAAAATTACAAAAATAGTTTTCTAAAATTTCTAAGAGATTTTTAAATAACTAATTCACCCCCCTCTAGGTTAGTCTTGGGAAAATTTATTTAGGTTTAACAACTTATTCGAACTTATAAGTGATATCAAAGCCTACTTTTAGAAATTAAGATTTAGATAACTTTTTGAAAATGATCATAGCTACTTTTTTAAACTGTAATACACCCTAAGTATATTTGATCACTAGACCACCATTGTTTGATAATATCCCTTTTTATTTTTGGAAAACACATATGTATACTTTTCTTCAATCTCTTGATTATCGCAAGTGGATTTTAGTATAAGAAGGATACACTAGGCTAACTAGACTTATAAATGGGGTTATAACTGAAACACCATTTATTGACTAGATTGATTGTAGAAGAAAAAGATTTAGTTCAGTTAAATGTTAAATATTTAAATAGTTTTTTATGTGTACTTAAATCTAAAGACTATTTGCGTATCTCAACATGTAGATCTGGTAAAGAAATTTGGGATAGGTTTTGCATTATATATGAAGGAAATAATGAGGTAAAATAATCTAGATTGAATATTTTATTACACGATTATAAACTATTCTACATGAAATTGAATGAATCAATCACCGACATATAACACATTTCACACAAATAGTCACGTCATTGTATGCTTAAGGTAGGGAACTAATAAATGCTAAAAAAGTAAATAAAATTCTTTCTTGTTTGCCTACTTCTTATGATGTAAATATAAGTACTATAATCAAGTCAAAAGTCTTAAATATTTATTCTATAGATAATCTTCTTGGATCACTAATTACTTACGAGCAAGGAATGATTCAAATATAGATTGATATAGGTGAGAAGTGAAATGAGAAAAATATAGTATTAAAAGTGGCTTGAATTATGCACCTAGGTCTTAGTATAAGAGGTTAAGCACTTTCCTATTGGAGAGATCATTTGTAAAGAAAGTGTGGACACCACTCTCTTTTTAAAAAGAATAGGAGATGCATACTCATTATATATATATATATATATATATATATATATATATATATATATATATATATTAATGATATCTTGTTTGGATCTACAAATAAAAAATATTTGTAATGATTTTTCAAAAATAATGAGTAGTTAATTTTTGATGATTTTAATGGGAGATTTGAGTTATTTCTTAGTTTTAGCATAAAGAAAAAAAAAGGAAGGAACTTTTCTTAGGTTAGTCAAATTATATTAAGGACATCCTAAAAATATATAAAATAGATTATGTTAAACTAGTGACTACACCATAAGTTCTTCAATATAGTTACATAAAGATCCTAAGGGAAAATATACTTCACAAAAGAAATTTAGAAAAATAATTGGATCATTGCTTCACTTGACTGCTAGCAGACCAGCTATCATGTTTAGTATTTAGTTGTATGCTAGATTTCAATTTAATACAAAGGAATCACATTTAACAGTACTTGAAAGAATTCTTAGATATATTTTGGGAACTCAAAATTTAAGGATTTTGTATCCTTAGTATGGCTCTTATTTTGAAATAGGAGAGTATTCTGATTCAAAATTTATAGGATGTAGACTTGGTCAAAAAAGTACATTTGGAACTTATTAATTCATAAGAAACTCTTTAGTTTCTAGGTCGAGTAGGAAACAAAATTTAGTAGCCCTATCTACTGCTGAAGCAAAATTTATTACCATAGGTAGTTGTGTGGCACAAGTTCTTTGGTTAAAATAATAATTTATTGACTTAGGATTTTATATTGTCATAATTCTAATTTTCTATGATAATACTAATGCCATATATATATTTCAAAGGATCCTATTCAGTTTTATAGAATCAAGTATATAGACATAAGGCATCACTTTATTAGAGATCATGTAGCTAAGGGAGAAATTGAATTGCATCACATTTATATGGAAAATCAACTTACAGACAATTTCACAAAACCATTGACTTTTGGTACATTTAGCACTTTAAGGACCATATTAGATGTTATTGATCTTATTACTTAAATTGCAAATTCTGCAAACTTGATTTGTTGTGTAATTGTATGATTGGTTATATTTCTTAAGTTGTTTGTAAGAGTTTATATTTTTCTATGTTTTTACTTTATTTACTTTTTTTTTTTTTTGTATTTTATCGTTGGTCTTATTTTTCAATTTTTTGCTTGTAATTGGATTTATGGTGATTGTTTTTTGAAAAGATTTTTGTTTTGTTTTGTTTTTTTTTTTTTTTTTGAAGAAATGCATAATGCATTAAGTAGAAAAAAGTAAAGAACTAATTACAACCCTGAAGAGGATGATATTCTTCCTTGATTAAATTAGCCATCAAGGGAGGGATATCATCAAAAGAAAAACTATCAAAGTAAAAACTATCATCTAAAGCCATAGTAGCACACAAGTTGGCTACCTTATTACAATCTCTATAAGCATGTACAAAGACAACTTTAATGAAATCATTCACAAATAAAGAATCACTTACTAATTTGAAGATCATGGTACCTTTATTCTGCTTCAAAGATTTTTGAATGTAGTTGATAACATTCATGTTGTCACTTTCCAAAATCACCCCTTTATAGTCCCTTATCCAGCTTTTGATGTAGTCCTTGACCGAGAGAATAGCTCCCATTTCCAGCTGTGCAATATCCCAATGCATCATCTTCTTTCCAAAAGCAAGAATGAATCTTCCATTACAATCTCGGAAAACACCTCCAATTCCAGCTAATCCCGAAGACGTTAAGGAAGCATCAATATTGATTTTCATCCACTCTTTCGTGGGGGGCACCAAGATACTTGAGACTCCCTAAGGAGATTAGTGCTCCAGTTAGAAAGAAATGGACTTGCTTTGGTAATTGCCACTGATAATGCGTTAGAAGCCACCAAATAAGAAGGAAGTGTAGTTTTTCCATGCTTTATCTCATTTCTATTTTTCCAAGAGTAGTAAACAATAGTACAATAAATTTGTACAATTCCCATATTTTTAGCTGAAATTTTCTTAAGCTTCTTAAGACAATGATCAAGGGAATTGAAAATTGGGATAGGAATACCCCAGCCAACAAGATGTTTGATGATTTCAACCATATATTTGCATTGAACAATGATGTGCTTATAGTTCTCGACTATTTTACAACCTCTAGCACATGAATCGATATCAAGAAGCTTACGATTTTTAAGATACAAGTTGGTAGGAATAGATGCATTCCCAAGTCTCCACCAAAACATTTCCATCTTCTTGCTCAGCTTTAGCTTTTTGAGCCAATTATAGTAACCATCACCAGTTAAATTGAATTTTCTTCTTAAAACTTTTTCAAAAGCCAATCTAGAAATAGTTCTTCCAGGACAGAAATTCTGCATTTCCAACATATCAATATTGCTGGAATAAATCTGGATATTGCTGATAACTTTCACAAGTTCCGGATGAAACCATTCCTAAAGCAAATTAGAATTCCATTGGCCATTCTCCAGCATTAAATGTTGAACACACATTCCTTCCAAGACAGAACAATCAGCAAAAGTCGGCCATTGATTGATACTTTTGTCATAGATCCATCTATCATTCAACACATTGATATCTTTGCCATTACCAATATTCCATCTAGTAATGTTTTTAAGAGAATTTCCACCATCAAGTAAGATTCTCCAAGCTTTAGAAGGGATTTTCTTATGGGTGCCATTCAGGATATTATTACCATATTTAGCTCTCATAACTCTATGAAACAAAGTATCAGGTTTTTGTAAAAAATTCCAAGAAAGATTAGCTCTTAACAGTCTAGTCTTCAAAGTTGGTGATTGTAAACCCAAGCCTCCAATATTTCTTGGTTTACAAAGATCTTCCCAAGAAATGTAATGAATACCATGACTACCATCATGCTTATCCCATATAAAACTTCTACAAAGTTTTTCCATAGTGAGCAACACCTTCTTAGGGATCATGGAGTGAGAAATCAAGTAGTTAGGCATTGTCAAAAGAGAGCTAGTGATAAGAGTAACCTTACCACCTAAAGAAAGAAATTTCTTTCCCCAAGTATTAAGCCTGTCCATCATATTAGTCAGGATATCATAAAAATCTGCAGCCCTTAACTGATTAAGAGATAGTTTGATCCCAAGATAATTCATCTCCTTGACAGTTTTGAAGTTCAAAACTTTAGTAATCTTTTTCCTCATCCGATTGCCAACAACATTACCGAACATGATTTGAGATTTACTATCATTGACCCTTTGTCCAGTCTAACTACAAAAGTCATCAACAATACTCTTCACCTCCTTAGCAATATCTTTTGAGACTAGTGAAAAAATAATAACGTCATCAGCATATAAGAGATGAGTAATTTTAGGACCCCTTGGAGAAATTTGAATTCCAACATTACTACCCCTTTCGTGAATAGAATTGGAAAGCAATTGAGAGCACAAAATGTAAAGAGAAGGGGATAATGGACACCTTGACGAAAACCACTATAAGCCATAATCCATTTAGAATTTCTCCCATTAATAATAATAGAGAATCTAACATCAGTAACACACTCCATAATGAGTTTAGCATAACCAGTAGGAAAACCATACCATTTGAGGACATTATCAAGAGTAGGCCATCCCATGCTATCATAAGCTTGCTCCATATCAAGCTTCAGAGCCATCATACCCTTCATATTCTTGGAAATCTTAAACTTATGTACAATCTTCTGAGCCAAGAGACAATGCTCAGAAATAGATATCCCAGGAAAAAATGCCATTTGCTCCTCAGTAATCAGTTTGGACATACAAGTCTTCAATCTATTAACTATCATAGTAGCAACAATCTTGTAGTTTGTCTGGCATAAGCTAATAGGGCGATAATTGGATGGAAGCATAGGATTTTTAACTTTTGCAATCAAAACAATAAGAGTGTTTTTCCACTCTTTCCTCATACACCCATTAGTAAAGAAACTATTGACAGCATTCCATAAGTCTTTCCAAACAATATCCCAATAATGCTTATAGAAGGAGGAAGTGAGACCGTCCATACCTGGGGAACTGTTGTTACCTTGCTGGAAGACAGAATTCTTGAGCTCCATCACTGAAAATGCTGAGTTAAGAGCCTGAATATCCTCATTATTAATCTTCTGATGATCAAAAATCTTGGGCCAACCTGAAAGTTGACATCTTCTATTCTTCCACTTAGATTCAAAATATTGAATAAGGACCTTTTCAATTTCTTCTTCTTCAATTTGCATCATGTTATGGGCATCTTTAATTTGATTTATTCTATTACCATTCCTTCTAGCCGTTGCAAAATTGTGAAAAAGCTTGGAATTAAAGTCCCCTTCCTCAAGCCACCTAGCTTTGGCCCTTTGATTCCACCAAGTAGATAATCTCTTCAAGGTTACATTAAGATCATGAATTTTGCTTCTAAGTAAAAGCAAGTCTTGAGATGTCCAATCAATACCCAAAGCTTTTTTAGCTTGAAGTTCCAGAATTTCCCTCTTCAACTTTACCTTAAGATCATTTAAGTCTTTGCATTTGCTCTTACTCCAAAAAAAAAATAGAGCTTTTAAAGTTCTGTTAATCTTCTTTTGAAGAACCAAGCCTTCCTCCCCACGATCATTCCTCATCCAAGAATGATAAACAATGCCTCTAGCTGCTAGATACATTCTCCACGTATCTTCAAACATTATGATTTTAGATTTTTCTTGTTCCTTATCATTAAACTTGAAGGTAATAGGACTGTGATCCGAAGCCACCCTAGTAAGATGTCTAGTGGCAGCTGTAGGAAGTAATTTCAAGGCTGTAGAAGTCAATAAACATTTGTCAAGCCTCTCCCAAATCCTGGAATTCCCTTCCTTATTATTACACCAAGTATATCTTGGTCCAATAATACCCACATCATGAAAGTCACAGCTAGTCATGAAGTTCTTCATGTCTCTAGGTCCTTTGGTAAAAAGGAACCTTTTGCCGCCTCTTTTTTCATCTTTGTTAAGCACACAATTGAAGTCTCCGCCAATGATGGAAGGAATTGACCTTACCATACATTTATCCAGCAAGTTCCATAAAGTTTCACGCTCCTTGCAACATCTACTACCATATACAGTAGCAATTCTCCAAGATCCCAATCTAGGAATAAATAAGTCTCCGACAATCACCTGAGAAGAAGTCTCAGTAATCACAAAGTTCCCAATCTTCAAATTCCATAAGACTAAAATGCCACCAGAAAGTCCAACCGAAGGGAAATGATAGAAATCCCATTCTTTACCAATAAGAACATCAACGTCCATCCTATTGATATTACTTATCTTAGTTTCCATAAGGCCAATGAAAAAAACATCCTGATCTTTAACCACTTCTTTCGGATACAGAGCAACTTCCCTCTTTCTAGCTCCTATGCAGTTCCAAAATAAAAGGGAAGACATTTAAGTAACAGAAGGGGAACTTACCCCATTTGTGGACACCATACGTCCCTCTCTTTTTTTCTTCTTAATTTCTTGATCAACCGGGCACAATGATCTCAGCTCCTTGGCCAACTTTACTTTAGCAGAACATGCCAAGTTGGATTTACATTCATTCACAGCATTATCTTTCATTCCTTCCTTCCTCTTAATCAGCAAATTTATAGCATCATTCTGTAAGTCTTGACCTTCAATTTCATTCTCTTCATTAAGAACCTCAAAAGCATTATTCAGAATTATTCCTTCTTTATAGTTTCCTGATTCAGCTTCTTTGTTTGCATTGCCTTCTTTGTCAGCATTGGCTTCTCTAGCAGAGATTTCTTTCATCTGTATATTCTGCACTTGCAAACCTTCTATCTGAATGTTCTTCCCTAGATTATATTTCCCTTTATTCTTGATAGCATTGTCAATTCTGTTTCCATCCAGATTTTTATAAACCCGTCTGTTTTTAAACTGGACATGAATCCAGGGACCATACTCCTCATTAGTCACTGCATTTTTAATTCCTCCTTATGTTTTACTTTCTTCACCAATGCTTTCTTCAGAGTTACCCATATCTTAATTCTTAATACCCAGCACAATCTTCTCAGGACATGCATTTAATTCATGTCCCGCTCGACCACAATGATAGCATAGTAAATTCAACTTCTCATATTCGACTCTTTGGAAGAATCTTCTAGCAAGACCATCAATCCAGACACCATTTGGGATATTTTTTTCCAAATCAATCTTGACACAGATGCGAGCAAACTCTCTCTTTCCCCAACGGAAAGTATTTCCATCTAAATATAGCGGTGTGCCAATCTGAGAAGTAATTCTCGCAAGACTGTCTTCATCCCAATAATACAGAGGTAGGCACGGTAGTCTGATCCATACCGGAGCTGAGATTCTTTTAAATGAATATGGATCAAATGTCGGAGACCATCTATCCATACCAACTATGTACCCATTTACATACCAGGGTCTACCATTTAAAACTTCATCAACCGCTTCATTAGTCTTGAAGGAGCAAAGTATCCAATTCATACCGATTGAGGTCATGTGAAATCCGCCAAACTTTTTCCATTGTTTTCTCAGATCAAAACTGTATACTGAGTAGGGGACATTACCACCTAATACTTTAATTACGATCGAATTCTTCAGCACTTCTGAATTCTTGGCTTCAACCACTGGATTGAGTTTCACCGTAATACCATCCTCAGAAATTTCAACTTGTTCATTTTTAAAATCAATCTTGATAGGCTTTGGCTTCGACCAGGCTCCAATTACCTCTCCAACATCGTTTTGTTCTTTGCCCTTTAAGGATTCGCTCAAAAGATCCTTATCAGATATGTTAGATGATCCCAAAATTCCTTCAATCATAGGGTTGAGATTACCATTGTCCTGAACATGATGAGACTGATTTATCCCAAAAAAAAGAATTAACCTTCAAGATGGTATTCTTTATCTCTTATGATTCAATATTGTTAAGAGCACAATTCTTATCATTTCCAATAGTTTTCGCAGATAACTGATCAGCAAATCAAGATCTTCTTACCTTTCCCTTCTATTACCAATGAACGGATCACAGATCGCGATCCTTCTCTGATCACCACACCACTTCTCCCTCTTCATCTGGGAGGACTGGAAGGACGCGGAGCTACCATGACGTCGGCCGAGGACGCCAAGAAGCTGCCGGCGACGGCGCCACCAGCCGGAGAAAAAAACCGCGTGAGAGACAAATTCAAATTGAAAGACAGTTTCTCTCTCTAGAAATCCGGCTCCTTAATCGCCTCTCAAAATCCTTCCACTCCAATTAAACAACCATTAGAAAAAGATTTTTGTTTATCATATCTAATTTTCTAAGTGTTCTTTTTTGTACTCTATGAAATGTTTTCATCTTGTATGAATTATGTACCATGTACATGATAGGTTTCCGAGTTGAGTGCTTGAAACTTTGTTTTTCATAGGGTCATAGTGTACAATGATGTTATCATACTATACAATATGGGTTATTTCATCTGTATGAGTGGGGATGGTTTTCCAGTTATGTTCAGTTATTGATTATAGATTGTACGTACGAAATTGCATTTCATCTGTACGATCCTATTGTCAATTTCTATGGGAGATGAACCTAAATGTTATTAAAAGATCTTTAACATTATAATCATCCTGGATGAACACATGTTCATTTGTACAACTGCATGGTCAAAAAATTTGCATGAAAGGATGTCTCAAAAATGACATTTTATATAAAGCATTTCTTTTTTGGCCGTATCCGTTCGTGTGTACAAAATTATTTTTTTCCCATATGATTTTGTAATCGTACGCACATTCTCAATTTTGTATTGTAAGATAGGTCAATTTTTATTAAATTGTAAGGGTTTTTGGATACATTTTTATCACTTTCTCATCCATTCTAGACCATCTAGAGCCCACATCTTAAGAATGGCAAGTAGTAGCAAACGACTTTGTATCTCTAAGGGGTCTTCCTCTAGATCTAGTAGGGATGACAATTTTTTGTCCAAAGAGAATGACAATGCTTTATTTAGGTATTCTTATGTAAAAATTACTCCTTCCAGACGCCTCATTCAGAATGATATCCATTTTCTCTATCATGCCCCTATTTGCTTTAACTTAATTTTTGCTTATCCTGACTCTCATATATTCCTACCATAAAGAAACATTCCAAACTTTTTTGGATAACATGAAAGTAAATTAGAACCACACTAGGATTACCTCCTCTATTCTTAAGTAATGAGTAGAAATCAAAAAGAAGATCTAGGAAACTTCCTCCATTTAAGAACCTAAGAAATTAGAGTGCACATACTGACCTCTAGAGCTGACTTTGATTGGTCCAAAATAAATCAAACTCTTAGAGGTGTTGCCCAAGTGAGTCATTTATCTCATGTTTACACTCTTAATAAAAATGCACAGATCATCCAGCATATTTTGAGAAGCTCAATTATTCCAAAAGCTGGTGATCACATAAATATGACTCCTCTTTTATCCACAGTCACTTATTTGATAATGTTTGAAAAATCTTTTGATGAAGTCTAACTTATCATGGATTATATTTAAAAACTTTTTGATATTGAATTTCCTTATAATAAGAGAAAGAAAAATATGACTTTAGGACATCTACTTCCCTATATCTTAGAAAAGAAGTATAATCTTATCCATCCTGATCCTCCCACTGAACTCCCTATTTACTTTACTGATTCCTCTTTTTGGGCACTTTTTTGGGCGGGATCAAAGCTCTAAGGGAGATGATTCTGAGGAAGAAGCGGGAGCTCCTGATCAAGCACCTACACTTGCACTTAGACCTAACTAGAATTTCTACCAAGAAATGGTCCAGCGCTTCAATGGAATGGAAACTCATTTTACTCAACACCTCGATCAAATTGAGAATAACCTAAATCCAAGGTTATGAAATCCAAACTGGACAATAAATCGGATGAAGGAGAGGTTCACGGTTCGACCGAAATCAAAACGGATGATGTAATAAATAATAATATTATTATAAAAAATAATAAAATTAACATAATAATGAAATATAATAACAATATACTTTAATAGAAATTATTGTTAATTTATATTACATATTTAGATATAAACTATAAATATAAATTATATAAAAAACTCACAATAAAAATTTATTGTTTATAATATATAATTAAATACAAATTTTAAATAGAAAAAATTAAAAAAATTATGAACTAAAAAGTAAAATTTTTAAAAATAAAAAATAAAAAAATAAATATTATTGATATTATAAAAATAATATATAATCAAATATATAAAAAATAAATGGATAAAAAAATAAATATTATCAACTAAATAAATAAATATTATTCATATTATAAAAATTAATTAAAAAACTATTAAAAAAAAGATGTTTTGCTTTGCATAGTGTATATATGAAATCAATGAGAGCATTTTTGCTTTGTATGATTTTGTCCCACATCATTTGTGATGTTTTGTTTTGCATAGTTTATATATCTTTTTGCTTTTGCACATGATAGGAGCTGACATGGGGCCTTGTGAAGCCAAGTGAGAATGTTGTTAGTAATTATATAATTATATTATTTAATATTTATTTAAGAGTTTTAATATATAATATTTATATTAATTGATTAAGTTTATCATTTATTTAACATTAAATAATTTATTTAATTATTTAAAAAAAAATTTGGATTGGCCGATTTTAGAAAACCGGGACTGGTTCGCAGGGTCCCGATTTAACCGGTGGTTCAAACCAGTTCAGGCCGGTTTGATGCACACCCAGTTTTTAAGGTTGAACCGAATAGGCCTTCAGACTAATTCACGGTTGAATCGGTCGGACCGGCCAGTCCAGTCTGATTTTAAAAATCTGACCTAAATCAATAGGATGTTAGATATAATGAAGCATGGGTTGGATTTGAGGGCAGTATGACTCGTTGAATATGAATGTAGCTATGATTAATAGTTATTTTTTAATGTTCAACTAACCACCTCCTCCTAATTAAGTCCCCTATTATTATTAGATGTACTTATGTGCTATTATTGCATATAAGTAGATGTGTTTGTTATTAAGATGTATTTCCTTTGATTTTAGTGTTTTCATATATTATTGTATTCATGTATTGTTCTTGAATTTGTTGTATGAAGTGATCTTAAATGAAAAAGGTGTTTGTATGTGTTTGAATAATCAATGAAATGATGAAATGTTTTCTTGACTTTCATTGAATTTCTCTTCTTGAAATGTTTATATTTTTAGAGAAAACCTTTTGTGGTTAATCTTTAGAACGAGATTTTCAATTAGTTTGCTCTACAAATTAAATCCCTTACAAAATTTAATCTTTCAAAATTTAAATTAAAATTATAATTGTATGTTGATAAGGAGATCAATTTCATATTTGTATAGACAATATTATTTTGATATAATTCTTTCAAAACAGATATCTTATTTATTTTATTTTCTTTTTTAAGGTATTTATTTTTGTTATAATGGAATTTGAATTAAGATTATTGATATTGGAAAAACCAAAAAAGTAATAAAAAATGGGAATGCATAAAGCTTGCAAAAATAGAAAAGTTGTGCAATTATTCGCAAAGTGAAAAGAGGTACAAAATTAGCCCAAATAAAAAAGATGCACAAAGTGTGCCACTAATATTTGAAAAGATGTGTAATATCATCAATTGAAAAAAAATAGTATTGTTCTTTCCATTATCATTATATCTCTAATCTAAATAGATTTAATCGATAATCATCTTCTGTATTGAATTAGAAACTACTTAATCTTTATTTTGTCTTTTTTGCAATAAGTATTTTTATATTTATTTGGTCTAACATGAATAGTGAGCCTGATTGACTTTTATTATTTTAGTTGTTCATTAATTTAAACTTTGAATTTTTCTTTTTAGCATTAGGAAGTCAATGTTGTATGTGCAATTAATTTTAATTTTTCTTCATCATCAACTCTTATGATTTATCTTTAAAAACTTTTCATTTCAAGATTTACTTCTCTTTTTGTTATTGTCAAATGGGGGAGTCATAATATTATTTTAATTTATGTATGTGTGTATGTATGTGTTATATTTTGTATGTTTTTGTTCGTATTCGTGTTTTTGTTCGTGTTATTTTTTATTTTAGTAGTTGTTATTTTTTTTTTAAATTTTAGGTTTATATTTTTTTATCTTAATGGGAACAACTTATTTTTAGTTTGGTTATTCATGTGTGTATGTATGTGTTGTATTGTATATTTTTTTATTCGAGAGTGAATGTGTGTATGTTTTGAAATGTGTATATATTTTTTTGTCTTCATGTTTTTTGTTTGAGTTGTTTTTCATTTTAGTAGCTGTTGTTTCTTTTTTAGTTTTTAGGTTTGTGTTTTTGAATCTTAATGGGAACCCTTTATTTTTAGATTGGTTATTCATTTAGGGGGAGCTTAAGGAGAAAATTACTTTAATTGTTAACTCAAAAAATAATTATTTTGCCATTATCAAAAAGGGGAAGATTATTGCAACTTAGTTTTCATAACTATGTTTTTATATCATGTGTTTTTGAAGATTCCAAAATATTATTATATTGATTACTATTTCTCTTAACATATATTAGAAATATTGTTATTTTACTTTGTATGTACTAACATTTTAGAAAAATCATACTCTAGACTGCCGAAGACTTCAAGACAAATTAGATTTGGGTTTATTATAATTGAAGTCTGTACTTTTATTTTTTTTTAGTCTGAGAGAGTGTGATTGTAATTGGATAACAATGCACACATACACTGGGGGAGTGAAAAAAACTTATATTTTTAAACTAATCATATTGTATTATCATAAATTATATGGGATAATTTGATCGATTGTTCCTCCAGAATAGAGTTAATCAAATCATGCCAGGAAAAATTTTCTAAGTCCTATTTGTGTTGTATGAAGTTACATTTATATAGACGACATCCAGAGTATGAAATGGCTATGTACCAATTTGTCTTTAACAAGCTTAAAATTTTTCTAAACTGATCGTACTATATGATTATAGGTTTATATAGATGTTGTCTAGAGTATGAAATGAGCGCGTATCAGTTCGTCCATACAAACAGGTAAATTTTTTGAAATGTTCAAACTATATAATCTCAGGTTTGTACAGATGATGTCCAAAGTACAAAATGGACTCATCCATTTTTATACCAAATGGAGCATGATCTTGGTTAAATAGATCATATTGTACGATATTATTTTCATACAGTACGTTATCCAGAGTACAAAATTAATTTGTACAGAATCAAACTGGACGAATTGGTTTAATTTTAAATTGATCATATTGTATGATGTCAATTCATACATACGCCAACCAGAGTATGAAATCGATTTGAATAGGATCATCTGAGCAATTTTTGAACTCATCGTACATATGATGTGCGATCATACTGTATGATCTTTGACGATCAAATTGAAGTTTTTAGTTTTCTAGATGATTTTTTATTTCTTTCATATATAAGGTCCTAAAAACTGATAGTCACAAGAACTCGTACGAATTTTTTATTGCAAACTTCTTTTGAGAGTGCACTTGTAGAGTGTTTGGGAGAGTTTTTGTAATTGGAGAGTGAGAGATTTCTTAAGAGGGAACTGTGAAGTGATTCACAAGATTGCCAAATGATGAGTATCTCTTGCGTGTTCTTCAAAGGTCTTCCATTCTCTCTTGAAGTTTATTAAAAGAAGATTTTCAAAGAAGCGTTAGTACTCTACCAACACTAGGAGGATGTGAAAGGATGATGATACTCTACCGACACTTGGAGGGTGTGAAAGGATGATGGTACTCTACCGACACTTGGAGGGTGTGAAAGGGTGATGGTTCTCTGCCATCACCAGGAGGGTGAAAATGGATGAAGGTACTCTTCTGCACCTGGGATTGGTGGAAGAGAGGTTAAGTGTAAAGGCTTCTCCACCTTGACGTGGGAACAAAAGGAGAGTGACTTTTGTATAGTGTAATACATGAAGAGGGATTCTTCAAGAAGTAGATGTTGGTCTAGTTGGACCAAACCACTATAAATTTATTTGTTCTTTTATTTTTATTTTTACCACTTTTTTTTTCTACAAGTCAATTTTGTAGTTGAAAATTTTATTTTGATAAAATTTTTATTGTGCTTAAATTTATAAAAATGGTTTTCTAAAATTTTCAAGAGATTTTTAAATGACCAATTCACCTCCACTCTTGCTTAGCCTTGGAAAAATTTATTTAGGTTTAACAACCTATTCAGACTTATAATTTTCATGTTCCCATGATCATCCCTGATAATGCCACCACAACCAACAACATAATTTTTAACCAACCCATCAACATTTAATTTAAAAGTATTACGGGGAGGTTTGATCCAATAAACCAATATAGGATCATCCAAAGAACTGCTAATATGCAGAGATATGCAAAAATTATGTGCAATAAAATAATAATTCCTAAAATTTTTGGAGGTCAAGAGATTAGCAGTGAAAAGTTTAAACACTTTATCTATAATGTTCTAAATAATATGATGGTAATCCATACTATTATTGATGAATAAATAATTATTTCTAATAATCTACAAAAACCACATACTCAAAGAAGGAATGACATTTCTGATATGCCCTTTAAAAGTAATGAACTAGGAAACAAGCAAAGTGTTAATACACATGTGAGTGCTAAACTGATTTAACTTGAAAATATCATCAAAGTAAGAGCAAGTTTTAATAACAATCAGACCAAAACTAAACACATGATGCATATTATCCACATGAAAGTAACATTGGCACTTCGAAGTTAAAATAAAACCTCTCTTTTCTCAAATTGCCATCAATTAGAATAAATTTGTGCATGATTCTCCAAATGAAAAAAGAAATGGTCTTAGGAATACTCTTATGCAAAATCAAAGAGAAAACTTTCTTAACACATTGCTAATCTCTAAACTCATGCAAAGTATCCTTTAAATTAAACATACCATTATTAGAAAAATCACATAAAAATAAATCATCAAAATCAATATTAATGGGTAGATTAAAGATTCTAGAAATAGCAGCTTCATTAATAATGTTGACAAGTTTATTATAATCCCAAGTTTTATCAGTGACAACAGATGCCACATTAGTAGCGGCAATGGCAGAAGAATAAGAATAGAGTAAATGGAATGATCTCCAAGCCAATGATCTTGCAAAAAGAAGAGGTTAACACTACCCAGACCCCATTTAATATAAGGGTCAACACTCCACTTGATATTTCAAAGCCTTTTTCATACTTTGGAGTAACCATTATTATAGTAGTATGTAGTAGGATACTTTCCAAAACAATACTTATTAGTTATAAACATTGCCCAAAGAGAAAGTTTATAACAAAAATTGAACCACAATTTAAAAGAGAAAGAATGAGATAAGTCACACATATTATTACAACCCAACGCCTCTTTTTCAAGGACCCCACAACATTTTGTCAAAGAGAACCAAATAACTTTAGAATTCATGTTGGAACCACACCAAAAGAATTTATTAAATAATTTCTCAATCCTATTACAAACATCACATGCATGTTACAAAGTTTGAAAGGCATAAACAAGTAAGGAATATAAAACACTTTTGATAAGAATGAGTATACCCCCAAAACTAAGGAAGTTAGAATCCCAAGTATAGAGCCTTTTTTGCAAAATACTAATAAGATTAGCAAGATGAAATATTTTCTTCCTTCCCTTATAAAGAGGGACCCCTAAATACTTAATAGGTAAAGAACCTTATAAAAAAATAGTAATGTTTTTAATAGAAAGCATCCGATCATGAGAGACCTTGTTAGACACAATTAATCAGCTCATATATTTATTAATAAAAAGACCACTACAACTTTCAAATTTATTTAAAAACCTTACGAGTTAATTAACATGGTTAAGAAAAGCATTTGAAAAAATAATAACATCATCAGCAAAACATAAGTGATAAACAAGAAGAACACCCATACTTCCATAGAAATTGTTAAGATAATTCTCATAAAGTTTGAAAATGCCTCAAGAAAAATGCTCCATGACAATAATAAAGAGGGCATAAGAGATAGGATCATCTTATCTCAATCCATGAGAGGACTTAAAGAAATATTTTATGTTGCCATTAATAATAATAGAGAAAAAGGAATTTTTGATGGACTGTTTAATTAGGTTAGCAAAAGTAGAATTAAAGCCAAACAATTGCAAGATGTGGTAAATAAAATCACAATTAATGTTATCATAAGCTTTGGCGACATCCAATTTAAAGATAATGTTACCCCCAGGCACCCTAACATCCAAATCATGCATAAGTTCTTGGGCCAATAACATGTTATTCGAAATAGATCTACTTTTAACAAAGCAGTTTGATTAGGAGCAATAATTCTTGGAACTAAAGGAGAAAGGTGGTTCATAAGCATTTTAGAATTTAACTTACTAAAAAAGGTACATAGAATAATAGGCCTAAAGTCTTTCCAATAATAAGCTTCAATATTTTTAAGAATAAGCACAATAGAGGTGGACAAGTAGAACTTAGGCATGTTATTACTAGCAAAGAAATCTAAAATATCATTAAAAAGATCAATATTAATATTGTCCCAAGTTTTTTGAAAAACCTTAGTCTTGTAACCATCAGGTTGAGCAACGATTCAATATTCAAATAAAAAATAGTCTTCTTGACTTCTTCCAAAGTAGGAGAAGCAGTAAGAGACAAATTATCATCCTAGTTAATGATGTGAGGAATAATATTATTATTATCAACAAAATCAGGACTAAAATTTTTATTAAACAAAATTTTATGGAAATCCAGTCCAGAAGAAGCAATTTCCCTAACATCTTGAATAAAAGAACCATCAACATGAGTAATTTTATGAATCCAATTTCTATCTCTATTCCTGTTGACTAAAGCATGAAATTTCTTAGTGTTATTTCCCTTTCAATAAGATCCATAGAGGCCACTTTGTGCTTCCAATAAGCTTTCTCATGAGCTTGTAAGTTAAAAAGATAATTTTTAGCATGTTGTAGATGAGTAAAATAGCATAAGAAGGATTATGTTAATAAATAAGATCCAAAGAGTTAACTTTCTCCTTAGTAGAAACAATATTAGTGAAAACATTTTTAAAGACATTATGATTCCACCAATTAGTTTTTTGCTTTAATCTTTTAGCTTAAGAAAAAGTTTATTCATACCAAAAATAGAGTTGTCCGGGTGAAGGGGAGCTTTCAAATTCTCCTAGAAAATATTTATGAATGAAGAATCAAGAAGCCACATATTGTAAAATCTAAAGTTAAAAGTAGAGCTATCAATATTCAACTGAATAGAAATAAGTATAGGGGAATGATAAGATAAAGTTTTACTAAGGTGTTCAACAGTTGTAGAAGTAAGTGAGTTAAAAAATGATGCAAAACATTTGAAACGCAGAATACCAATACTATAATTTATCACCTGGGCATAATATCAATAACCATAGGATATTTCCAAAGAACCCAAATCTTGTTCGAAGTATTTGCCACATCATGATTAAAATCTAAAAACCTAGCAATATTTTCCAATTTAACATGATAAATAAAATGTTCAAAAAAAAAAAAAAAAATAAACAAAGATATTTTATGAATATGTCATAAATTTTTAACTCTAATTGTAGCAGATAGACAACCAATTCCCCTAACATTCCAAACAATATACTTAAACATAGAAGTGTATTTGAGAAGTTTGAGACTGGGTGGTTCTAGGGGATTGCAACATAATATTTTTATTTTTCTTATTGTTTTTAAAATGAACTAGATTAAAGTCACTATCCTCATCACCCCCAACTTTATTGTCACCATCCAAATGTACATGACCATTTGTAGAAACAATATTTTGATATAAAGTATGAGAATACTTACAACCCTTTTCCAAATTAATACTTTGATTAATAGTATAATCCACATTATCTCCTTACACTTGCTTATTGCAGATTTGATCTAAACATTATGTTTGTGTTTTGATGATAACAAATATTCTTATTTTTTGAAATTATGAGATGCGCTAAGAGAGCGGGGGGGGGGGGGGTGAATTGTAAATTTGTTGCAATAATAAGATAATCCTAAAATGGAGTTCTATTTTTTTTTTTTTATGTTTTGAAATTTTAAACAAGAAAACTAATTGATACGGAGGCAAATGCATGAAACACAATTTACAATAATAGTTAGTGAAAAATTAACTTGCTCAATAATGATTTTCACAATGATTTTCACCAAGTAATTTTAGTAAAAATAAAATGCAAAAAGTAAATAATGTGTAGTTAGGGAAAAATCACACCAGAGAATTTATAGTGGTCCAGTCTCTTGACCTGCATCCACTCCTTCGAGTCCTCCACTCAGAGAATTTTACTACAAAATAGTAATTCTCCTTTTGCCCCAATAGCAAGGTGTAGAAACCCTTATGAACCTCACTTTCACCAACCCAGTGTGGTAGAGTGCCAAGCACTTTGTCACCGTCCTAGTGATGCTAGTGTACCTTCTTGTTTTTTTCCCTCGTGGAGAAGGCAGAGTACCTTAGAGGACATGGATGTAGAAGAATCTCTCCCTTAGAGAGCCTCCCACAAGACCTTCTCTGGCCACAGGAGGAGCAATGTGCATCAAGCTAGGAGCAACCATTTGATCTCCCTCACACTTCTTCTCCCTCACAAAGCCCACCTTCTCCTTCCTCTCACAGACCCCAAAATCTTCTCAAAGATCTCTCTCCAATGGAATCTACCGCTAATCACGCTCCCCTCTCTCATATTATCATAAAAAATATAGAAGTTTTAAATTTAAAAGAGGCTCCAAGAAACCCTAAAAATTTTTAATTTAGCTGCTATGATCGTATAGTACGATCCAATATTGTACAGTATAATCAGTACAAAATAGCCTTTATCCTGGTATGAAGGATTACAAACATGTAAAATTCTGAATAATATCATACAGTCTGATATAACATCATCCAGTACAATATATAAAATCCTTCTGTTCATACACGATGATTGCTGGGATGACAAAAACTTGTCTCTGTACATCATATGGTACGAACCACTTTGAACAGTACAATTAGCACTAAATCAAGGGACCATCCAGTATGGTGTCTAGTACGATCGAAAATAGCTTCGGTTGATCATATAATCCAAACAGTATCATACAATATGATAACAAATCAAAAATTAATCCTTCATTTATGCAATAATCATGTGTTAATTAAAGTAAGTATTAAAAAATATAGTATAGTACGATATGATCATACAGTACAATTAGTTTAAAATTTATGAGTTAAAAACTTACTTAAATTAATCTGGTGTATAGGGTTTTTAATTAGAAACACATCATAGAGTATGATATCCATCATATAGTACAACTTATTTATAGATAGCCATTTGAGCCAAATCATATCGTACAGTACGATCGACAGAGAAAAAAATTTCCTTCATTTTTAAAACCCTACCCCTATGTGTGTGCATGGTTGCTTAGTATTGCATATAATTTATGTCCATGCTCAAGAAAAGAAAAATAATAAATGAAATATTATAATGTTATAAACTCAAACTCCTACTATACCCAGTGTTGAGTCTTCTTATTGTCCCGAGTAACTTGCTATCTCCCTGAAATGTTAGTACTCACATATAAGAGTAGAAATTAAAAATATTCAATGAATAATAATTCAATCGACATTATTTTTCATCATCAAAATCTTAGACTAGGGGTCATGGATTGCAACTTTTTTTATATTGCTTTTTATTATTTCTGTGATATTGTGTTTTGTTATATGTATACTAATGTTTCAGGAATTCTGTCCACTATTCACTTTTAATTCTTATCAGCACAAGACTCAGTATGTTATTTTCAATTTATTATATACTTTTTTTTTTCTTGAGTCATATTATGTATTTGGGTGGATATCTTTGCTAAGCAACCTTACACACACATAGGGGGAGATAGAAATATTTTTTTAGAGAGTTTATTTTTTAAGTAATTCATATTGTACAATTTTTCTTCATAATATATGATACATGTATCGTACTGTATGCTTTAATCTTGTACCATAAAATTTGTTATGCTCTACAAAACCCTAGCCACTAATGGGAAGGAAGATACTAATTCTATACTAATTATACAGTATGATCTTAATTATACTATATGCCCTAATTAATATCTTTCTTAATTACCCACAATATCAAGCAATCAAATCATGGACAATTTTTATGATTGATCATACTATATGAACTAATTCATACTATATGATTACCTGTGTATGAAATTGGACATCCATCAAAGAATACCAAATAAAATCCATGATTTTAGTATTGATTGTGCCGTACAATCTCCACTGCGCTGGATGATCACCTGTGTATGAAGTTGGCCATCCTAAGGGTCATCCCAATTGAATAGATAGATTTTATACATATCATAACATATGATTTTAAATTATACTGTATGATGTGATATAAAATTTGGATAGTTCATCTAAACGATCTTACTAGATGATTCTAAAATGAACTGATCATACTGTACGATATGCCTATTGTACTGTACAAACAAAAGATTGATTGCTTGGAAATTAAGATTTTTTGAAGCCCTCTATTTAAGGATTTCTAACATTCTTGTTAGAGATCTTTGGCTGCTTAGACTTCTTGAGAGGGAGCTTAAGGGAGAGAAGAAGGAAAGCTTGGTGAGAGAAGAGAGGGAGATTTTTTGAAGGAGAAGTTGTGAGGGGATTCACAAGGTTGCCCCAAGCAAAAATCTTTTCTAGTACCTATAAGTATTTGCCTAAAATCCCTATGGATTTGTAGAAGAATTTCTTTAAAAAAGAATGTTGTTCTCTGACCATCATCTGGAGGGTGAAAATAAATTTGAGGTTCTCAGACCATCACAATGAGTGTGAAAATAGAGTTAAGGTTCTCTACCTGTAAATGAGTCATGGTTCTCTGTTGCACCGGAGAGGTGAAACAATATTTGTACAGGCTTCTCCGCCTTACTGTGGGAGAAAAAGGAAATTCAATTATGTTTAGTGCAATACTTTGAGAGGGAGTTTCCAATGAGTGGATGTAGGTCAGGTTGACCGTACTACTATAAATTTTGGCATGTTCTTTCTAATTACTTTACAACATTTTAATATTTGCACTTTTTATGATTTGATTTGTGGTCGAAATATATATATTTTTGTTATTATTAAATTAGTTCATTTTTTGCATTAAGAGGTTTAACATTCTTGTTTGATTAATAAATTTTTTAAACTACCAATTCACTCTACTCTTGGCTAGCCTTGGGTCTAGTTCTTTAGGGTTTAACCACCCTAATAACTTTTAAGTGGTGGAGCGGGATTCATAAGATAAAGTTTTAGAAAACTTTTGAATTAAGATCCATTATTAACTTTTGTAATCGCAACACTGTGAAAGGCAATTTAATTACTCGACTGTCCTTATATGAAAATATCCTTTTGATTTTTGTAAAACTTGTATGTCCACCTTTTTATAACCAATTAATTATCACATGTGGATGCATGTTCATGATGGTTATTCTACACCTTGACAATTAATAAATAATGTTAAAATTGAAATCCTTTTTTTTTTTGAATGGACTACCAATGATAAACATTTAGCCTACTGAATGCTATTTGTCTAAACTATTTCTTTTGTGCTTTGAAATCTAAAGATTACATGCATGTATATAAATGTACAACTGGCCAAGAAATTTGTGATAGATTATACATTACTTATGAAGGAACAAGCGAAGTGAAATAATCAAGGTTAAATTTTTTGTTACATGAATATGAACTCTTTCGTATGAAACCTAGTGAATTCATATCCAAAATGTAAACTAGGTTTACACGAATCATCACATCCATGCATGCTTTAGGTAAAGAATTATCAAATTTTGAAAAATTAAATAAGATTATGCATTTTTTACCTTCTTCCTATGATACAAAAATTATTGTTATTACTGAATTCAAGAATTTTAATGTTTATTTTATTGATTATTTACTTGGATCACTCAATGCCTACGTGCAAGGAGTGTATCAAAGATAACTAGATGCGGGAGAAAGAAAGGAGAAAACTATAGCCTTCAAGGCTAATGATTCAGACAGCTCCTCTGATGGAGGAGATGAAGAAATTTTACTGATGACTCGACAATTCAGAAGCTTTTTAAGAAATAAGCAAAAGCATAATTAATAGTGGAGCAAAGGTAAGAATTATTTAAATTCTGAAGCTTCTAATGATATTGTTTGTTATGAATGCAAGAAACTAGGGAATGTTAAAATTGATTGCCCAACTCTTCAAGGAAACCAAGGTAAGGAGAATGTTGAAGAAAAAGCCAGGTTCCATAAGGATAATTGGAAATCACAGAAAGCTTTTTTAGCAGACTCTACTTCAGATTCATCTAGAACAGAAGCATAAGAGGAAGTGAAAAATACGTGCTTAATGGCAAACAACTATCTTGATTAGTCTGACCAAGATGAGGTATGCCAACTTTTATATGATGAATTACTTGCTGTTTAAGAAGATATTCATGATTCTTACAAGAAATTGAAAAGAAGCACAGTAGCTTGAAAAATGAATGTGAAGTTTTGTAAAAAGAAAATGAAATGTTTAGAAAAGATGGTTCTGATGTTAATAGGGATCACATGGCTTTGTCGGATGAGTTTGATGAACTGCATAAGAAATATTTTGCTTTATCTGAAACACATGAGTCTTTGAAAGCATTGCATATTGATTTAGAAAAGTCATTTAAAGAGTTAGAAGCATGTGTTAACATTTTAGATCTCAGTGAGCACTCATTAAAAATTAAAATTTTTTCTCTTGAGAGTGCTAATAAAATATTGTTAGAAAAATTAAAGCCTTTTCAAAATAAACTTGTTTGTAAACACTCATCATGTAATGCATCTCATAAACCTAGGAATAGGAATCATAACTATCAGAGGTTAGTTAACCCTCTTCCTAATGTTAGATGTTATTCATGTGGCATGTTAGGACACATTAGCCACACTTGCACTATTCATCATAGAACACATTGGGAGTGGAGACAAAAACTGCATTAAACAACATAGCATGATATGTATTTTGATGATTTATTCAAATTTAAGAAGTGGCCCAAGCTCACTTGGGATCCCAAACTAATCTCCCATAATCTTTGGATTTGAGGGATCTCATAAAAGACCCTATGAGAGCATCTATTTTTTAGGCTTGACGTTATTTACCTATCACTTGAAATCAACCATTTATGAGCTTCCCAATGTATGTGTTCTTATCATATAATTTTTCATAATTTTTTTTTTGTTATCTTTATTATTTTATTGTGTTGTTTCCTCATCATCATTCAAACCACCTTACTGAACCTCGCTATCTATTCTACAGAACAAAATTTTTTTTATCCAAAATCATACTGTACAATTCACATTAGTACTATAAAATCTACACAACACTGCTAATCACAACACTCAACTTGATGAACAAATCATATTGTATCTATGATTGATCATCATACTGTACGAACACCTTTTTTAATGTATAAGCTACATAGCACTGTTGATCACAACCCTTAGCATGATGAATGATATAGATTGTGTTTATCTTTATCTATTTTGTTGCAACTTAGTTTTCATATCATGTGAGTTTTTTATGATTCCAAATAATATTATATTATTTACTATTTCTTCTAAAATATATTAGAAATATTACTTTTTTTGTTTGCGTGTACTAACATTTTAGCTAAATCATATTCCAGTCAGTTAAAGACTTCAAGATAGATTAGACTAGGATTAATTATATTTGAAGTTTGAAGTTTTTATACTTTTCTTGAGTCTGAGAGTGTGTGATTCTAATTGGGGTAACCATACACACACACACTAGGGGATTGTAAAACTTTGTAATAATTTTAAACTAATTATATTGTACAATTTTGGATTATATAGGATGATTTGACTCGAGTGTTCCTCTAGAAAGTTATTAATCAAACCATGCTAGAAAAATTTTCTAAATCTTGCTTGTATATGAAGTAACCTTCATACATACTATGTCTAGAGTACAAAATAGGTATTTATAAGTTTATCCCGATGATCCTAATTTTTTTGAACTGTTTATACTATATAATCTTAGGTTCATACAGATGATGTCCAGAGTACAAATTTTTTTTTTTATTGAGAGAATGCAAAGCAATATTATTACTAAATAAAGAGGGGGGGGGGGGGGGATGCCACATTAACTTTATAAGATAGAAACAAAGAAGCGTCCACATTAACTTTAAGCCAACTAGGCGGGGAGGGGGGGGGGGGGGGGGGGGGGATGCCAAATCACGATCAGTAGCCTATTAGGCTGATTAGCACCCTAGTGGCCCAATTTGAGATCTCCTTTATCAACAAAGGAGGCTAAGGAAATAGCTTGAGTTGCTATGAACATACTAGAATTTTCCAAAGCTCCATGAATAAACTTGCATCTTGATTTCCAAACAAGAAATACTACAATGCAATATATTTTAGCAACTGTGTGATTCTTACCTGAATTGGACTTCATCCATAAATAACAGTTCTCTAGTGAGTCAAAAATTAGTATAAAGAAGCCACACTTATTAATGATTTGTATGCTTTGAGTTAATTTATAGCATCCAGTAACCACATGACATATGTTTTCTGTCTTCAAACATCCCCATGGACAAGCATCATCCGATCTCAATCTTCTATTCTTCAAGAAACTATATTTTGGAATAGCTTCGTGATAAATCTTCCACCAAAAACTTTCCACTCGTGGCATTAACTTTAATTTTTTAATCCAATCCCATAATACATCACTATCCAATAAATTTCCTGAAGCTGATAATTCTGAAATAGTAGCAGATAATGTCTTCCCAGTTTGGAAATGAATCAATTCCAAGCTATGTTTTGAATTATCAGAATCAATATGAATTTAAGAGATAAGCATAACTAGTTCATTTCCAAACCATTTCTTCAATTCTTCAATGTTCCATCTTTCTTAAGTGATTAATTTGTCAAGTAACGTATCCTCATTTAAATGAACCAAAATAAACGTTGGCCATTTTATAAAACTTTTGTCCAACAACCAAACATCATTCAACACATTAATAGATTTCCCATCATTCCCCTTCCATCTAACCGACAGAGCAATAGCTTTGTATCCTTTCAAAACAATTTTGAAAACAGACGAAGCTCCTATCTTACTCTAAGAATTCCAGTTAAATTTTAAATATTTAGCACCTAATAGCTGGTATAATAACGAAGAAGATCCCTTAAGAAAATTCCATGCAAATTTAGCTCTAGATGGTCCAATCTTTTTAATGCAAGAATGCATATTTTGTCCACCTAATTTCTTGGGTAAACAGAGGATGTTCCGGCTGACATAATGTATTCCTGGAATACCATTCTATTTTTTCCATATATAATCATGGAAAATTCTATCCAAGTCTAAAAGAATGCTCATGGGAACCATAGAATGAGCAGTTTGAAATAATGGTAATGATAGGATCATAGATTTTACCAATGTTATTTTACCAGGAAATGATATATCTTTATTGCTCCAGTTTTGGATCTTATCTAATGTCTTATGAGTAAGAAACCCAAAATCCTGAACACCAAGCCTTCTTAATGCAATCTTTACCCCCAAGTAATTCAATTCCTTAACCACCCTTAATCCCATCGACCAGGAAACAAGTTTCTTCTTTCTTCTGTTAACTGAATTGCTAAATAAAATTATAGATTTATCAAAATTTATGGCTTGACCTATCCATCCACAATATTATAAAAAGATATTTCTGAACTTTTTGACCATTTTGATAGAAGTATCAGAAAACAACACTATATCATTCGCGTAAAGTAAATGTGATATACAAGGAACATTAGAATGGATTTTGATACCAATTTCTCCTTTCTCCAAGGACAATGCATTTGATAGCAATTGAGAACATAGAATAAATAGAAATGAAGATAAAAGGCAGCCTTGCCAAAATCAACAAAATGCTTTAATCCAATTAGAATACCTTCCATTAATCAAAATAGAAAAAGCTAGGTACTTCACACATTCCAAAATCAAATTAGAAAATTTAACTAGAAAGCCAAAATACTGAAGAACTTGTTTCAAGGTTGCCCAGCCCATACTATCATAGGCTTGCTCCATGTCAATCTTGAAAGAAACCAAACCTTTCTTTGTTTTATAAAATCTAAATTTATGGAAGATCTCTTGAGCTAGCAACACATGTTCATACATATATCTCCCTTTCAAAAAAGCTGCTTGCACACTAGAAATAAGTTTTGCAATGACCTTGAGCATTCTATTCAAAAGAATCTTAACCACTATCTTATAAATAGATTTACATAGGCTTATGGGTCTAAACTTTGATGGGAGCAAAGGATTATTAGTCTTTGGAATGAGCAACACTAAGGTCTCTTTCCAATTTTCATCCATAATACAGATGTAAAACATTGATGAGTTGCTTTCCACAAATTAAACTTAATTATATTCCAATATGTCTTAATAAAGGAATAGGATATTCCATCATTACCTGGTGAATTGAATCCACCGAGCTGATTTACCACCTCCAACACTTCCTCCCAAGAGATTTCCACATCCTGAACAATCCTATCTTCATCCTTGAGTACATTGACAGGTGGTGGCCAATCCTCTAGAGAACAATCGTTATGCCTCCATTTGTTGCGAAAGAAATTTAAAAAAACTTCATCTATTTTGTTTGGATCTTCTACCATATCTCCAACATAATTTTTGATTTTATACACCCAATTAGAATTCCTTCTATTATTAGCAAAGGAATGAAAAAAATCTAGAATTTATATCACCTTCCTCAAGCAACTTCACCTTCGAACGTTGCCTCCACCAAGTATTTAATCTAGCCAAGGTAGAATTGAGTTCATCCACCTTAGACCAGAGCAACTTCAATTTATCCATGGGAAGAAATCCTTCTTTTGCCTCCTCTAATGGCATGACCATTATTTCTTCTTTAAGCCAATTTTTCAATTGATTCAAATCTTGAATCTTAGCCTTGCTCCAAAAGTAAAGAGCACTCAAAGTTCTTTTAGTTTTGATATCTATAAATTTAGTTGGACTACCATTCACTTGCCTTGACCAAGCTTTGGACACTACTCCATAAGAAGCATGGTATGAAACCCAAGATTCCTCAAATCTAGTAATCCTCTTCACTTTGAATTTTTTTCCCAAAATATTTACAAGGATTGGACAATGATCAGACGAAATCCTTGCTAGATGTTTCACCACCACCCATTGAGAAACTTTAATGACTTTAGAATTAAAGAAACATCTATCTAGTCACTCCAACATCCTAGCTCCATTAGTTTTCTTATTACAACAAGTAAAAGCGGTCCTGTGAAACCAACATCATGATAGTTATTGCTAATTATAAAATCCTTCATTTCCTTAGATCCTTGGGAAAAATTGAATTTTCTCCCTCCCCTTTTATCTCCACTATCCAGCAGACAATTGAAATCCCCTCCTATAATAGAGAGAAATTATTTTGAGAAAACTGATCCAATTTCCTCCAAACTTCTCTTCTTTTAACTAAGTCATTGCTTGCATAAACTGTAGATATACACCAACTTCCCTTATTGAGAACCTCAAGATTCCCAATAATTCCTTGTGAGAAAGCATCTAGAACTTTAAAAGAAGATATCTTAGTATTCCACAAAATAATAATGCCTCCTGATAACCCATCCGATGGAACATAAAAAAAATCCCAATCAATTCCAATAAGATTTTCAACTTCCTTCTTGTTAATTGAAGAAAGCTTTGTTTCTAGCAAAACCAACAAAAAAAACTTCAAATTCCTTCACAAATTTTGTTAAATAAAGAGAAACCTGATTTTTTTTGGCTCCTCTGCAATTCCAAAAAGTGATCGAATTGATTCGATGGGTAACACCACCCACTCCAACTTTCTTTCCCAAATCAATCCTCTTGCTTTTAGAAACCTTGACATGCCCAAGACTTTTAAGTTCTTTAGCCAATTTTTTTTTTGCTAAAGAAGATTCACCTTCAATACCATCTTTAATATCAATATTTTTAACATCCAGTTGAACAAAACCTTGCTCTAGAGATTCCAACTTATCAGAACATGTAATACCATTTTCTATCAAGACTTTAATTTCACCCTCTTAACGCTCCATTGAATATGCTAGAACAGACTCCTCACCTCCATCAGCTAACAAGCTAAATTTATTTGTATATTGATTACCAGAATCTAAATTTTTCTTATGCTTTGAAGTAGGGATTAAAGTACAACCCATGACAGAAACATCCACCTCTTAATTTACTTATGGTGCTTTAGTAATATTCCCATCATTCAACATTCTTCTGGATTTTATAACATTCTCCACCTCATTATTTCCATTGTATATATCCAAATCCACATTTTTAGAAACATTCTCCTTAGATCCCTTGATTAGGTTAACAGCATCCCCACGCCTTATAGCACTTTTCTTCCATTTTTTTTCCATACTTCACATGGATCCAAGGTCCATAAGTAGGATCTGATTTGGAAACTGTCTTCATTTCAGTCAGCCTTTCATTGTTATTTTTAAAACACTTATCGTGAACAAGAATATCCTTCACACTAGAAGATATATGAGCTGAGGCCTGATTACTCACCAAGCATTGTCACTTATTATTTAGGTGACCAATTTTACCACATGTGTAGCAAAAACTATTAATCCATTCATACTCAACATTTTGGAAAAATCTACCAAACCTTGCTTCAACCCAAACTTCTAGGGATAGTTTCTTATCGAATTGAATTATGATACAAATACGCACAAACTCCCTCCTTTCCCAATGAAATGTATTTCCATCTAACATATATGGTGTCGCAATTTGAGAGGAAATTCTACAAATATTTACTTCATCTCAATATTGTAATGGCAAGTTTGGCATTCTTATCCAAATAGGAGTTAAGACCTTTGAGAGATCCTGGCGAAAAATTTGGAGACCACTTATCAATGCCAATAATATGACCATTCACTTACCATGGTCCCTCCAATAAAATAGCTTCTACATCTTCCATCTTATTGAAAGCACAAAGGACCCATTCCATTCCCAATAGTGTCAAATGGAATTTTCCAAATCTAGCCCACTGTCTACGCAATTCTCCACTAATCTCATGGAGAGGGACACTACACCAACTATTTTAACCACAATCGATTTCTGAAGCCTCAAAATATTTTCCTTTTCATTGTCTTCATTCATCTTGACTGCCACTCCATCTTCAGTTAAAAAAATTTCCATCTTCTTTCCTAGTAATTCTGATAATAAGCCTTTTGATCCAGGCATTGAGCATAACATTTCCCTTATGAACATCCTGATTCATCATAGCAACTCCACTTAATCTTCCTTTATAAGATTTTAATATTTTTTGGATTACAGGCACGGTTAGATTTATAGCCAACATCCATCAGAGGCTCGGCATCCTTTGAACCATCAAGAGCCAAATCCTTTGGATGAATATTTTTGTCAACTGATATCAAGGAATTCTCATTTATCGCACTGTTGTCAGGGATTGCATTTGAATTACCGAATCTATTGACAAAAATTTTCGTTAGTCCTGGTATCATCAGACGATACCATCGGTGATGACCAGCAGCCACCCGCTTTCATCCCCACACCACCTGCTTGAATTAAGGATTGAAAATTGGGAAACAAAAAATTTAAAAAAGATGAGACTTTCTCTCTCTGAGTATAAAAGAGTTGCATATCTTTTTTTCCATATGAATAAGTATATTTTTTGAACAGTTCGTACTGTACGATCCTAGGATCGTATAGACGACTTCCGTAGTACAAAATGGACTCATCTTTTTTCATACCAAATGAAACATGATTTGATTAAAACATATCATACTGTACGATATGGGATTCGTATAGTATGTTATCTAGTATATGAAATCAATTCATATTCAATCGTACTGAATGAATCTGTTAAATTTTGAACTAATCATACTATACAATGTTATTTTGTGCACAGGTCAATCAGAGTAAGAAATCAGTTCATACTGGATCGTATGAGAAAACTTTGAACTATTCATTTTTACAATCATCTATCATATTGTATAATCATGGACGATCAAATTAAAATTTTCAATTATCTGGACAATTTTTTGTGTCCTTCATATATAAGGTCCTAAAAACTTATTGTGGACAAATGCTTCTTTATTTTTTCTTTGAGAGTAAGTGTTAGAGTGCTTTGGGAGATTTTTTTAGAGTGTGGAAAGAGATCTTGCAAGTGGAATTTGTGAAGGGTTCATAAGGTTGCCCAAATGTGAGGATCTCTTTGTACGTATTATCGAATCTCTTCCTTACTTCTTTGAAATGGATCAAGAGAAGAAATTTGGAGAATATCCAATTCTCTATGGACATTAGGAGGATTTGAATGGATGATGGTTCTATGCTGACACTTAGAGAGTGCGAAAAGATAATGGTTCTGTGCTGACACGAGGAGGGTGTGAAAGGATGATGGTTCTCTACCTACACTTAAAGAATGTGAAAGGATCATGGTGCTCTGTCGCACCAGGGATTGGTCTAAGAGAGATGATTTATAAATGATTCTCTAACTTGATGTGGACAAAAAAGGAGAGTCACTCTGGTAAGAGTGCGATACCTGAAGAGGAAGTCTTTAGGGAGTGGATGTAGGTCTAGTTGGACCAAACCACAATAAATTTATATGATTTTATTTTACTGCATTTTTATTTTTTTGTATGTTTTGTTTTTGTGGTTGAAAAGTTTTAGTTTGATAAAAATCTTAATTGTGCTAAAAATTTAAAATGGTTTTCTATAAAAATTCCCAAGAGGTTTTTAAAATTACAAATTCACTTTCCTCTTGGTTAGTATTAGGACAATTGCTTTAGGTCAAACAACTTATATGGACTTTTACATTATATTTTATGAACACCTCCTCGTATGGTATGATCCACATGTCAAATACATTTGGGATGAATTGTGTTTAGTTTGGTATGACATTTATTGTTGATCGTACTGTACAAGCATCCGTTTATACTGTACGAACCTTTTGTCAACAATTATACAACTTAACTCCTTAAGATGAGATCCATGACTCTAATCACCCTGTATGATGTCTGATCATACTATATGATTAGACACAACCTTTGATGAATTGTATGGCCAAAATAATTGCATATGATCATCTTGTAGGATCCCACAATCGTACGGTATGATCTATTAATTTTCTAAATAAACAACTAGCCCCTTTCAAAATTTTCACACCTCTCTTAAGATCCATCCTTCTTAGACTCCAATTCTTCTAATGTCTAGTGGAATATAATCATCAAAATTAGTGGGCTTCCTCTTCTTGGAGCACTGCAGACAAGTATTTTCTACCAGCTTCTGATGAAGTTGTGTATAAAAAGAACAAGGAAGCCAAGATAACACCCTCTACACTTTTGAATCAATATGCTATTAACTTCCCTATAATGAACTTTTTCAACTCAATTGCACTTCAATTTTTGCTAACCTCACCCATCTCTTCCATTCTAAACTCTTGTATGAATTTCTGGTAAATATTAGGATTAGTGGTGATGCTACGGTTATGACCTCCCGAGTGTGCTGTAATAATATAGAAATAACCAAGGAAGATATATGAATCCACCTTCAACTGAACACCCAAGGGAATAGACCTCTAGCATGTCCTCTAGATCTAATTGTGACTGGAGTGTTGTGAATCTTCTGCTAATAAATGTTACCCTTAATCTTCACCAACCTTTTGTTCATACCCTTAACCAAAATGCTTGGTTTATCCAGCACATTCTAAGAACTTTAATCATACCTAAAGTTGGAGAGCAAAGAAATATGATTCTCCTATAGTCAATTGTTACATATTTCATCATGCAAAATATCCAAATGGATGAAGCTTAAATGCTAATTGACTTCATCTAAAACCTCGACTGTATTTGACTCCTCGCCAATATGAAAAAACAGAGCATGGCCTTAGGACATGTGATAGGATATATCCTGTTTAGAAATATAACATCACATATCCTACTCCTCTTGATCACATTCCAATCTAATTTTTTGATGCCTCTTTTTGAATGCTATTTCATAGGGATCAGGAGCCTGAAGATACTCTCTTTGATGATGAAGGAGAAGCTGCCCCTATAGCTGTTCCTACACCTGTACCATCTCCTCACCACTGCAATTATGAGGAGCTAATTCAAATATTTGATAGACTGGAGACTCCCTTGGATCAATAGCATATCCAACACAAAAATGATATGGGTTGGTTTAGGGAGCATTTTGGAAACATTCAACATCAACTCACTATAATTTAGCTGTAATATGACAATTTTAACTTGTTCTTCCAACAAAAACTTACCTGATATTGAGTTTATGATGCTAAATAATAGTTATTCTAACAATGTGCCTACTCTAAAAATTTAATTTAAGATTGAATTGATTTGAGAAGTAGGTTGAAAAATTCTAGAGAGAGAAGCTGTGGGAAATTCTAGAGAGAGAAACTTTTTCTTGATTTTGATTTTTGCTTTCGCGGGCTTTCTGCGATCGGAACATCCAGGGAGTATGGTGATTCCTGACCGCCGGCAGCGGCTTGCCGGCGGTAATCCTACTCCTGATCTTCATCATAATGTTCCTTTCAGATCTTCTTATCATAAACACATCAAGATTCGTAGTGATTCTTTGGATCAAGGATCGGCCATAATTTCATCTAATCTGGTTATCAAGGAAGGTTATAGGCCTCCTTTGAGATTAGAACCGATTGTGGAAGGTAAAGGTAAAGGAGTTCTTAATGATCGAAATACTGAGGAATCTGTAAAACCAATTTTTTTGAGAACCTGGTTACAGAATCGATGTCGTCTTCAGATTTAGTTCTGAAAGTTAAGAAAGACGCTGGTATGAAAGAATCAGAAATTTAGAAACAAGTCAATAAAAATCTTTTGATTGATTTGAGAAAGATGGAGATAATGCGGATGATGTCGTTGAACTGAATGTCGAACATGTCCCTAAAAATAATTTTACATCGGCCTAGCAAAAGACTCAGCACATCAAGTTGAATTTTAATATAAATTCTACTCAATTATCTGAAGATGGTTTGGCTGTAAAGCTTAACCCAAAAAAGGAAATGGCCAATACTCAAGTTTTGAAGAAATCACTGGTTATCAAGGTGCTTGGACAGGACATTCCTTTCTTTGTTTGTAGTCAAGAACTTTGACGGCTATGTAGCAAGTATGGTAGTTTTAATTTAACTACATTTGGATGTAACTGGATTTTGTGTTCTTTTTCTAACATGGAATCCATGGAGGAAGTGTCAAGTGGGGGTCCCTGGTATATTGGGAACCATATTATCGGGATGGATAGATGGTCTTCTTCTTTCTCCACGGAATCATTAAAAGGTATTACTTCTCTGCTGTGGATTCAATTTCCTGGTTTACTCTTAAGCTGCTGGGATGATGAAAATATTCCCATGATTGCCTCTATGATTGGAACTCCTATGCTACTTGATGGAAATTCTTTCAAGTGGGGGAAGAGGGAATATGCTCGATGCTGTGTTCGTATTGATCTGGAAAGAAAACTCCCTAAGGGAGTGTGGATTGAAGGGCTACATGGGAGAACATTTCAAAGAGTGGAGTATGAGAAGCTGACGTCTCTTTGTTATCACTGTGGAAGAGTTGGGCATAGTATAACTGTTTATCCAGAAGTTATTAAAGCACCAGCTAAGGAAAATAATGTTCATGATTCAAAGGAAGTATTGAAACAGAGTAATGATATGAAGGGGGAAGGTTTAAAACAGCACGAAAGTGAAGAGTATGGCCCATTGATTCATGTTAACTTCAAAAATAGAAGATTCAGGAATGCAAGAAGAAATAATGGATCAAATGCTCAAGTTAGACAGGTTTAAAAACCTGTTGGTACTGTAAAACAGACTCAAGTTGATGTACAGCTGAGTGATCCAGTTACTTCATAAGAAATGCAAGGCAATTCAAATATACCTGAAGATATAATAGATACTGAAGAGATTCAGATTCAAGATATCCCTGTTATTTTGAATAAATTTCAAGCTCTAAATAGTGATCTGGAGGAAGGAGAAGTCATAGAGATGGCTAGTACAGAAATGCTTAAGGGATCCAAGACCAAGGATCCTACTGAAGTTGCTATTAACCCAAAAATAATTTCTTCACCTTCAATACCATCTTTAATATCAATATTTTTAACATCCAGTTGAACAAAACCTTGCTCTAGAGATTCCAACTTATCAGAACATGTAATACCATTTTCTATCAAGACTTTAATTTCACCCTCTTAACGCTCCATTGAATCTGCTAGAACAGACTCCTCACCTCCATCAGCTAACAAGCTAAATTTATTTGTATATTGATTACCAGAATCTAAATTTTTCTTATGCTTTGAAGTAGGGATTAAAGTACAACCCATGACAGAAACATCCACCTCTTAATTTACTTATGGTGCTTTAGTAATATTCCCATCATTCAACATTCTTCTGGATTTTATAACATTCTCCACCTCATTATTTCCATTGTATATATCCAAATCCACATTTTTAGAAACATTCTCCTTAGATCCCTTGATTAGGTTAACAGCATCCCCACGCCTTATAGCACTTTTCTTCCATTTTTTTTCCATACTTCACATGGATCCAAGGTCCATAAGTAGGATCTGATTTGGAAACTGTCTTCATTTCAGTCAGCCTTTCATTGTTATTTTTAAAACCTTTATCGTGAACAAGAATATCCTTCACACTGAAGATATATGAGCTGAGGCCTGATTACTCACCAAGCATTGTCACTTATTATTTAGGTGACCAATTTTACCACATGTGTAGCAAAAACTATTAATCCATTCATACTCAACATTTTGGAAAAATCTACCAAACCTTGCTTCAACCCAAACTCCTAGGGATAGTTTCTTATCCAATTGAATTATGATACAAATACGCACAAACTCCCTCCTTTCCCAATGATATGTATTTCCATCTAACATATATGGTGTCGCAATTTGAGAGGAAATTCTACAAATATTTACTTCATCTCAATATTGTAATGGCAAGTTTGGCATTCTTATCCAAATAGGAGTTAAGACCTTTGAGAGATCCTGGCGAAAAATTTGGAGACCACTTATCAATGCCAATAATATGACCATTCACTTACCATGGTCCCTCCAATAAAATAGCTTCTACATCTTCCATCTTATTGAAAGCACAAAGGACCCATTCCATTCCCAATAGTGTCAAATGGAATTTTCCAAATCTAGCCCACTGTCTACGCAATTCTCCACTAATCTCATGGAGAGGGACACTACACCAACTATTTTAACCACAAACGATTTCTGAAGCCTCAAAATATTTTCCTTTTCATTGTCTTCATTCATCTTGACTGCCACTCCATCTTTAGTTAAAAAAATTTCCATCTTCTTTCCTAGTAATTCTGATAATAAGCCTTTTGATCCAGGCATTGAGCATAACATTTCCCTTATGAACATCCTGATTCATCGTAGCAACTCCACTTAATCTTCCTTTATAAGATTTTAATATTTTTTGGATTACAGGCACGGTTAGATTTATAGCCAACATCCATCAGAGGCTCGGCATCCTTTGAACCATCAAGAGCCAAATCCTTTGGATGAATATTTTTGTCAACTGATATCAAGGAATTCTCATTTATCGCACTGTTGTCAGGGATTGCATTTGAATTACCGAATCTATTGACAAAAATTTTCGTTAGTCCTGGTATCATCAGACGATACCATCGGTGATGACCAGCAGCCACCCGCTTTCATCCCCACACCACCTGCTTGAATTAAGGATTGAAAATTGGGAAACAAAAAATTTAAAAAAGACGAGACTTTCTCTCTCTGAGTATAAAAGAGTTGCATATCTTTTTTTCCATATGAATAAGTATATTTTTTGAACAGTTCGTACTGTACGATCCTAGGATCGTATAGACGACTTCCGTAGTACAAAATGGACTCATCTTTTTTCATACCAAATGAAACATGATTTGATTAAAACATATCATACTGTACGATATGGGATTCGTATAGTATGTTATCTAGTGTATGAAATCAATTCATATTCAATCGTACTGAATGAATCAGTTAAATTTTGAACTAATCATACAATACAATGTTATTTTGTGCACAGGTCAATCAGAGTAAGAAATCAGTTCATACTGGATCGTATGAGAAAACTTTGAACTATTCATATTTACAATCATCTATCGTATTGTATAATCATGGACGATCAAATTAGAATTTTCAATTATCTGGACAATTTTTTATGTCCTTCATATATAAGGTCCTAAAAACTTATTGTGGACAAATGCTTCTTTATTTTTTCTTTGAGAGTAAGTGTTAGAGTGCTTTGGGAGATTTTTTTAGAGTGTGGAAAGAGATCTTGCAAGTGGAATTTGTGAAGGGTTCATAAGGTTGCCCAAATGTGAGGATCTCTTTGTACGTATTATCGAATCTCTTCCTTACTTCTTTGAAATGGATCAAGAGAAGAAATTTGGAGAATATCCAATTCTCTATGGACATTAGGAGGATTTGAATGGATGATGGTTCTATGCTGACACTTAGAGAGTGCGAAAAGATAATGGTTCTGTGCTGACACGAGGAGGGTGTGAAAGGATGATGGTTCTCTACCTACACTTAAAGAATGTGAAAGGATCATGGTGCTCTGTCGCACCAGGGATTGGTCTAAGAGAGATGATTTATAAATGATTCTCTAACTTGATGTGGACAAAAAAGGAGAGTCACTCTGGTAAGAGTGCGATACCTGAAGAGGAAGTCTTTAGGGAGTGGATGTAGGTCTAGTTGGACCAAACCACAATAAATTTATATGATTTTATTTTACTGCATTTTTATTTTTTTGTATGTTTTGTTTTTGTGGTTGAAAAGTTTTAGTTTGATAAAAATCTTAATTGTGCTAAAAATTTAAAATGGTTTTCTATAAAAATTCCCAAGAGGTTTTTTAAAATTACAAATTCACTTTCCTCTTGGTTAGTATTAGGACAATTGCTTTAGGTCAAACAACTTATATGGACTTTTACATTATATTTTATGAACACCTCCTCGTATGGTATGATCCACATGTCAAATACATTTGGGATGAATTGTGTTTAGTTTGGTATGACATTTATTGTTGATCGTACTGTACAAGCATCCGTTTATACTGTACGAACCTTTTGTCAACAATTATACAACTTAACTCCTTAAGATGAGATCCATGACTCTAATCACCCTGTATGATGTCTGATCATACTATATGATTAGACACAACCTTTGATGAATTGTATGGCCAAAATAATTGCATATGATCATCTTGTAGGATCCCACAATCGTACGGTATGATCTATTAATTTTCTAAATAAACAACTAGCCCCTTTCAAAATTTTCACACCTCTCTTAAGATCCATCCTTCTTAGACTCCAATTCTTCTAATGTCTAGTGGAATATAATCATCAAAATTAGTGGGCTTCCTCTTCTTGGAGCACTGCAGACAAGTATTTTCTACCAGCTTCTGATGAAGTTGTGTATAAAAAGAACAAGGAAGCCAAGATAACACCCTCTACACTTTTGAATCAATATGCTATTAACTTCCCTATAATGAACTTTTTCAACTCAATTGCACTTCAATTTTTGCTAACCTCACCCATCTCTTCCATTCTAAACTCTTGTATGAATTTCTGGTAAATATTAGGATTAGTGGTGATGCTACGGTTATGACCTCCCGAGTGTGCTGTAATAATATAGAAATAACCAAGGAAGATATATGAATCCACCTTCAACTGAACACCCAAGGGAATAGACCTCTAGCATGTCCTCTAGATCTAATTGTGACTGGAGTGTTGTGAATCTTCTGCTAATAAATGTTACCCTTAATCTTCACCAACCTTTTGTTCATACCCTTAACCAAAATGCTTGGTTTATCCAGCACATTCTAAGAACTTTAATCATACCTAAAGTTGGAGAGCAAAGAAATATGATTCTCCTATAGTCAATTGTTACATATTTCATCATGCAAAATATCCAAATGGATGAAGCTTAAATGCTAATTGACTTCATCTAAAACCTCGACTGTATTTGACTCCTCGCCAATATGAAAAAACAGAGCATGGCCTTAGGACATGTGATAGGATATATCCTGTTTAGAAATATAACATCACATATCCTACTCCTCTTGATCACATTCCAATCTAATTTTTTGATGCCTCTTTTTGAATGCTATTTCATAGGGATCAGGAGCCTGAAGATACTCTCTTTGATGATGAAGGAGAAGCTGCCCCTATAGCTGTTCCTACACCTGTACCATCTCCTCACCACTGCAATTATGAGGAGCTAATTCAAATATTTGATAGACTGGAGACTCCCTTGGATCAATAGCATATCCAACACAAAAATGATATGGGTTGGTTTAGGGAGCATTTTGGAAACATTCAACATCAACTCACTATAATTTAGCTGTAATATGACAATTTTAACTTGTTCTTCCAACAAAAACTTACCTGATATTGAGTTTATGATGCTAAATAATAGTTATTCTAACAATGTGCCTACTCTAAAAATTTAATTTAAGATTGAATTGATTTGAGAAGTAGGTTGAAAAATTCTAGAGAGAGAAGCTGTGGGAAATTCTAGAGAGAGAAACTTTTTCTTGATTTTGATTTTTGCTTTCGCGGGCTTTCTGCGATCGGAACATCCAGGGAGTATGGTGATTCCTGACCGCCGGCAGCGGCTTGCCGGCGGTAATCCTACTCCTGATCTTCATCATAATGTTCCTTTCAGATCTTCTTATCATAAACACATCAAGATTCGTAGTGATTCTTTGGATCAAGGATCGGCCATAATTTCATCTAATCTGGTTATCAAGGAAGGTTATAGGCCTCCTTTGAGATTAGAACCGATTGTGGAAGGTAAAGGTAAAGGAGTTCTTAATGATCGAAATACTGAGGAATCTGTAAAACCAATTTTTTTGAGAACCTGGTTACAGAATCGATGTCGTCTTCAGATTTAGTTCTGAAAGTTAAGAAAGACGCTGGTATGAAAGAATCAGAAATTTAGAAACAAGTTAATAAAAATCTTTTGATTGATTTGAGAAAGATGGAGATAATGCGGATGATGTCGTTGAACTGAATGTCGAACCTGTCCCTAAAAATAATTTTACATCGGCCTAGCAAAAGACTCAGCACATCAAGTTGAATTTTAATATAAATTCTACTCAATTATCTAAAGATGGTTTGGCTGTAAAGCTTAACCCAAAAAAGGAAATGGCCAATACTCAAGTTTTGAAGAAATCATTGGTTATCAAGGTGCTTGGACAGGACATTCCTTTCTTTGTTTGTAGTCAAGAACTTTGACGGCTATGTAGCAAGTATGGCAGTTTTAATTTAACTACATTTGGATGTAACTGGATTTTGTGTTCTTTTTCTAACATGGAATCCATGGAGGAAGTGTCAAGTGGGGGTCCCTGGTATATTGGGAACCATATTATCGGGATGGATAGATGGTCTTCTTCTTTCTCCACGGAATCATTAAAAGGTATTACTTCTCTGCTGTGGATTCAATTTCCTGGTTTACTCTTAAGCTGCTGGGATGATGAAAATATTCCCATGATTGCCTCTATGATTGGAACTCCTATGCTACTTGATGGAAATTCTTTCAAGTGGGGGAAGAGGGAATATGCTCGATGCTGTGTTCGTATTGATCTGGAAAGAAAACTCCCTAAGGGAGTGTGGATTGAAGGGCTACATGGGAGAACATTTCAAAGAGTGGAGTATGAGAAGCTGACGTCTCTTTGTTATCACTGTGGAAGAGTTGGGCACAGTAAAACTGTTTATCCAGAAGTTATTAAAGCACCAGCTAAGGAAAATAATGTTCATGATTCAAAGGAAGTATTGAAACAGAGTAATGATATGAAGGGGGAAGGTTTAAAACAACACGAAAGTGAAGAGTATGGCCCATTGATTCATGTTAACTTCAAAAATAGAAGATTCAGGAATGCAAGAAGAAATAATGGATCAAATGCTCAAGTTAGACAGGTTTAAAAACCTGTTGGTACTGTAAAACAGACTCAAGTTGATGTACAGCTGAGTGATCCAGTTACTTCATAAGAAATGCAAGGCAATTCAAATATACCTGAAGATATAATAGATACTGAAGAGATTCAGATTCAAGATATCCCTGTTATTTTGAATAAATTTCAAGCTCTAGATAGTGATCTGGAGGAAGGAGAAGTCATAGAGATGGCTAGTACAGAAATGCTTAAGGGATCCAAGACCAAGGATCCTACTGAAGTTGCTATTAACCCAAAAATAATTTCTTCTAATTCAATACAATATAATGAAGATCAATTTTTATCTGTAACAAATTCAAGTAAATTCAAACTTTCTAAAGAATAGAGATCCTTGGGACCTATGGAAGCAGATCAAAGGAAGAGGAGAGGTGAGAAGAAAAATAACAAAATGATAAGTGATAATTCCCCTGTTGTTTCTTAATGGCTTCCATCATTTTTTGGAATCGTAGGGGGGCTAGGAAGAGGGAGGCCTCCTTATATCTTAGAGAGATTGTGAATGACAATAAGGGCTTTTTTATTGGGTTAACTGAGACTAAGATGTCTTCTCTTGATAGGAATGATATCAATCTGATTATTGGAAATGAATGGGACTATTTTCATCATCCGGCGATTGGCACTTCGGGTGGAATCTTGGTGATGTAGAAAAAGGATTAAGCTTGCTTTGAAGTCATTGAACATTCTTCCCAATTGATAATGGGAACTCTTAACATCAATGCTTTGGGGAAGTGGAATGTAGCTACTGTTTATGGAGGTAAGGATACTCAAACATGTAGAAGTCTTTGGCAAAATCTTGAAGGTTGTATGATTGGTGATGAACTAGGCATTATAGGGGGAGATTTTAATTGCATCCTCTCTAAGGAGGATAAGAAGGGTGGGAAGAGGTTCCATTTCTCTAATGGTCCTAAAGAAATGAAGATGTTTTTGAGGAGTAATGACTTCCATGATATTGGTTTTGTGGGTCCAAGCTTTACTTGGTGTAATAATAAAGAAGGCACTTCTAGAATTTGGGAGAGATTAGATAGATGTTTTTTAAATTCTGCAGCTCTTCAAAAAATCCCAATGGCTAAGGTTCGTCACTTATCTAGAGTTGCTTCAGATCATGCTCCCATCTCTCTAAATATGGTAGAGCCTCAAAATCAAAAATATAAATTTTTTTTATTTGAAGATACTTGGAAATCTTATCCAGCTACTTGGAACATTACTATAAAAGCATGGAAAAAATATGATTTTAGTATTAGTGCTGAAATCCTTCAAAGAAAGTTAAGAAGAACATTAAAAGCTCTCTATTTTTGGAATAAGAACAAGTGCAAAGAACTAAATTTGCTGAAACTTGAGTTGAAGAAGGATATCCTACAACTGCAGCTTGAAGAATCCAGTAAAGAAGGACTTACGACAGAAAAGCTGAAACTTTTGAGAAAAAAAAATCCATGAGTTAAATGTGAATTTGGGAAGACTATCTACTTGGTGGAATCAAAGAGAAAAAATCAGATGGCAGCAAGAAGGAGATATAAATTCCAGTTATTTTCATCAATATGCTTCGACCAAGAGGAATGGAAATCTGATCTGGCAAAAGATGAGAACGGTACTATTGTAGAAGACTTTGAGCAAATTGAAGCTATTTTCTACAATTTTTTTCAAAAAATATGGACAACAAGGGAGTGCAATCTGACTGGATGACCTTCATTTCCTGAAAATCTGAGAATTTCTCATGAAGACAAACCTTTTGAATGTTGATTTCACTAAAGAAGAACTGGTCAAAGCTATCTTCAGTCAAGGTAATAACAAATCCCCTAGTTTAGATGGTATCACAACTTCTTTTTTCAAATTTAATTGGAAGATTGTGGAGGAGGATACGTGGAATGCTATTGATAGTTTTTTAAAAACTGGTCGTATGCATAATGAGTGGAAGGGTACACTAATTGTTCTAATTCCTAAAATCAAAAAGCCTATTACTCCATCCAACTTTAGGCCTATAAGTTTGTGTCAAACAACTTATAAGATTGTGGCAACCATGATTTTAAATAGAATGAAAAGTTATTTTTCTAAGTGTATCACTGAAGAACAAGTTGCATTTCTTAATGGTAGATCAATGTCTGATCATTGTCTACTAGCTCATGAGGAATTCCATAAGGTTAGAGTTTCAAAAAGCAAAAGAGGTTTAATGGCGGTTAAGCTTAATATGGAGGAAGCTTATGACAGTATGAGTTGGGAGACTTTATCTCAAGTCTTAGAAATGTTTGGCATTCCACAAAAAATGTTTATGCTTATTATGGAATGTGTTAGAAATGCTAGATTCTTCTTTATTGTTAATGGTAGAGCTTCCAATTGGATTATTGCAGAAAATGGCTTTAGGCAAGGTTGCCCTCTATCACCATATCTATATATTATTTGCTCTCAGCTTTTTCCTTTAGCAATGGCACAAAGGGGTAAAGATTTGGGAATTCAAGTTTCACATAGAGCTCAAAAGGTTAGCCATCTACTGTTTGCTGATGATGTATTGCTTTTCTCTCAAGCTTCAAAGCATCTTGCTGTCAAGTTGAATAGCATTGTGCTGGATTTCTGTTCTTGGACAGGATTAAAAGTTAATAATTCCAAATCTCAAATTTTGTTTAGCAAGGGAATGAATAGAGCGGACATCCTACGAGTGAAGAAAATTCTGAATTTCAAAATTGTCAAAGAATTATAGTATCTTGGTGTAAAACTGATGCTGAGAAGACCTTTGAAAACTGATTTCAAATTTCTTCTGGATACAGTTATGCAAAAGCTAAACACATGGGGAAGTAAATTCCTGTCTTTGGCGGGTAAGGTTACTCTTGCTAAGACTTCCCTTTTAACTCTGCCAAACTTTATTTCTACACACACTTTGGTCCCAAAAAATGTGCTACAAGAGGTTGATAAATGTTGTAGAAATTTTATTTGGCATAAGAGAAATGGAAAGAAGGGTATGCACTACATTGCTTGGAAAACTCTTTGTAAATCAAAAGCTGAAGGAGGTTTGAATTTTTACTTGGCAGTTAGTAGAGCTGATCCTCTTAAAGGTAGATTGACTTGGAGGTTGCTACAAAACTAGAAATCTTTACTATATCAGGTTATTACAGCCAAATATGGAGACAATTTGTGGAAAGCTAAATGCAGGAATGGTAGTTCAGTTTCTTGGAAGATTTTGAATGACGGTGCTGAATACTTAAAGCCTTTATTGAGGTGGAGAGTTGTTAATGGAAGGAAAATTAATGATCTTAATGATATTTGGTTTTTAGAAAAATGTTTGAATGAATGGCCAGTCACGGCAGATTGTTTGGGCTTGGAAGGTTTAAATCTCAGCCATTTCATTAGTGTGAATGGCTGCTGGGATCTTGAAGAATTGCATTGATTTTGCCATGAAGATCTTATCACTTTTATCTTACATATTCCAATTGATTGAAATGCAAATGAGGATTACTTGGAATAGATTTGCTTTCTTTCTAGCAAATTTGTCACAGCCCGTGCTTATGAAGTCTACAGCAAATGTAACAATGTTGAAGATGATATGGGATTTTATGCATGGTTAAGAAAATTAAAAATTTCAGCTCGGGTAGAACTATTCTGGTGGAGAATAAGTAAAGCTACAATCCCAACAAATGAATTCTTGAAATATAGGAAGCTTACAAATGATGGATTATGTGCTAGGGGTCAAGAGGTTGAAAATCTGGAACACATTTCTATCCGATGCAAAGAGCTGCAAGATATTATCAAAAAGATCGAGGAATGGGGGTTCTATATCCCTATTTTTTATTCTCTGAATGAGTGCTTATGTGAACTTAGAACTCTATCTAGTTTTGCACCTAACGTAATCATTCTTTATTGCAATACGGTGTACAAGAATTGGCGAAATATAAATGCTATTAACCATGGAAAAACTGCAAGTTCTGTTTCAATTACAGCATCAAATGTGTTAGATTCTTCTTTTAAAATATCTAATCCACTCATAGATAGCTAGGGTGCTAATCTCTCTAGGGTGTTTCAAAACATTTGGCACCCTCCACCGCTTGATTGGATTAAGATTAATGTTGATGCGTCTCTCCTTACTTCTTATAGTGCTGGAATTGGAGGTTGCTTTAGAGACTATAAAGGGAGATTATTGATTGCTTTTGGTGAAAGAAGAACACATTGGGATATAGCTAATCTTGAATTGGATGCTGTGATGACAATTAGAAGACTCATTCAACCATGGATGCTTGAGAGCAAAGGAGTAATAATTGAAGGTGATAACCTCAATGTTATCAAATTCATTCAACATTCTTTGAATAAGGCTAATTGGCAATGCTACAATCGGATTGAGGAGGATTTTCTTTTCTTGGCCGATTTCAATAAGGTAATTTTACATCATATTCATAGAGATTGTAATAAGGTAGCCGATATGTGTGCTACTTTGGATTTAGATAACAACTTTTATTTTGATAGTTCTTCTTTTGCTAACATTCCTCCTTCTCTTTGTTCCTTATTGAAGAAGGAATGTGAACCTTTTCTTTAGCTTGTATTTAGCTCTTTTCTCTTAATTGCTATTGCATTCTTCAAAAAAAAAAAAAAAAAACTAGTTCTTCCAACCACCTCCACCTCCACCTTCTGAACATGATCCATCACCATACTAGTTTCTTTTATTCTTGTTGTGATTATACAATTTACTTTTGAGTCTATGCATGTCTATTTGTATTTTATTTTGGAATGAAATCTTCTTTCAACTCCTTATTATATATTTTCTTTTTTTTTGTCTTAAAAAAAGGTTTTATCTCAAATGGCATTTCCATCTTTTTTTTTATGCTCGTAGATCTTGTTTATGTGCTATTTGCTTGAAAATTAGCAGTCTACCAAATAAATACTGTCTTTCTATTATACTATATGACTTATATCGTACTGTACAAAGTAACTCATACTTATGATTAAATGTTATACTATACGATTGAACTCATAATGTATGAATATTATCGTATTATATGAATAAGTTCATAGTGTATGATTTAGTTCATAATGTACGACTTAACTTGGCTTTAACTATGCTTTTTTTTTTTTATTGTGTAAGCATACCTCTACTCTTACTTTAAAAAAGGTTTTAAATAAGTAATTGCTAATAATTTTAAACTAACATGATCAAAATTCATGAATTAATGTATCCCATATTATTCTCTTTACCTGATAATTCCTTGTGTATTCTTTAAAAATCTAAATTGAATTAGAATTAAGATGGATGAAATGAAATCTTATTCACTCTTTTGCATGTTTTTATATCTTGTATATATTCTACAAATTTGATGAATGAAATTCATTATTTTTCTATATCATGCTTTTATTCATAATAGGAAAACTTGAGTTTACTATGTAGATTAATCCTCCCTATATAAGAGGTAATTTATTCTTCTCTTCTATTTGGAAGATAATCTAAAAACTAAGATTCTTAGAGATTGAGAAAGGATGCCATTTACAAAAAATTCAAAAGAGGCACAAAATGAGCCCAAAATCAAAAGATGTGCAATGACGCCAAAAGTAAAAGATGCACTAAGTGTATCAAAAATAAAAGATGCATAATGTTATAATAAATTTGTTAAAAGAGGTATAAAATGAGCCCAATCTAAATTTGCTTCCCTTTATGGTAAATCTTTAAGTCTTAGAAAATTCTGATATTTCATAATTTGTTTAATACTTTATTCTAGAAAATATTAGTACTTCATTCATCTTTTTTACATTATTATTCTTTTCAAAATATTTCATGTTAGCAATTTGAAAAGATTAACTTTCCCTGTTTAATTATTATTCTTGATTTAGATTTTTTTTGTTTAATCAAAGGATTTTAGCCTGTGAAGGTTGTAAGCTGGATGTGCAAACTCTAGAATCCAAATCCTTTAGTTGCAAGATAGTCAGCAATTCTCTTATTTATCTTTTTTAAGTATAGGGTAAGTTTATTAATTTCAAAAAATGCCCTTGCAAGTTAATAGAGATGTGATACTTTAAGTTGTTAATAAGATTGTTTCCTAATTCTATTTTTGTTTATGTTCATGTGTTTATTTTTATTTTCCCCCCTTTCTTCTTGTTGTTTTCCTCTTTTTTTGATGTCAAAAGGGGGAGTAGTATTTTGTTGTTTATTATTATTATTGTTTTTATTCCTTTTTGCATTTCCTTTTTAAGACACCTTTTACTTGAAATTGATTTTCGTCAAAGGGGGAGACTTGTGTTTGTTGATTGTCTTTTTATTCCGAATTGTTATCTTTTATATAGGAATGTTTTTAGAAGAAACTTTTTTTTTTTGAAAAATAAACCTAAATAATGATGTTTTCCACATAAAAATAGGGGAGATTGTTGCATATCTGATTTAAGCATTGTGTTTTTATTTTGATGGTAACAAACATTTTTATCTTGATACTCCTTTTTATTATTTCTGTTATAATATGTTTTATTTTATATGATCTAAAATTTTAGGTATTTTGTCCACCGTTCACTTGTAATTCTAATCAGCTCAAGACTTACTCAATTATTTTTAATTTATTATGTATCTTTTCCTTTTTTTTATTCATATTTTTTATTTAGGTGCATATCTTTGCTAAGCAACCTTGCACACACGTAAGGGGAGATAGAAATGCTTTTTGAGAGAGTTTATTTTTTGAGTAATTCATACTGTATGATTTTTCTTCGTATTATAAGATATATGTATTATACTATATGCTTTAATCTCGTACCATACGATACGTTATGCTCTACCAATCCCTAGCCATCAATATAAAGGAAGATACTAATTCTATAGTGATCATACAATATGATCTTGATCATACTTTATGCCTTAATTAATATATTTCTTAATTAATCTAATGATTTTAAGAAATTAAATCATGGATATTTATTATGATTGATTATATTATTCGAATTGGTTTGTACCATATGATTACCCATGTATGAAATTGTTCATCCCTCAAAGCGTACCTAACAAAATCCATGATTTTTGTACTGATCGTACCGTACAATCTCTATAGTGCTGGATGTTGTAATCCCTAGTATGAGATTTTGATGATGAAAAATAATGTTGTTTGAATTACTATTCATTGAATACTTTTGATTTCTGCTATTATCTATGAGCACTAACATTTCAGGGAGATCACAAGTAAGTCAAGATAATAAGAAGACTCAAGACTGGGTAGAGTAGTGTGTGAGTTTATAGCATTGTAATTTTTCATTTATTTTTATTTTTTTCTTTTCTTGAGTTGAGCCACAAATTGCATGTAAGATTGAGCAACCATGCACTCACATAGAGGGAGAGGGTTTTAAAAATGTAGATTTTTTTTCAGTTGATCATACTGTACAAGTTTATATCATAATATACGATCTGATCTGGCTAAAATGGCTATCTATGAACAAGTCATACTGTACAATGGATATCATAATATATGATGTGTTACTAATCAAAAACCCTAGATGCCAGATTAATTTAAGTAAGTTTAATATCCAATTATACTGTACAAATCTATTCGTACTATACGATTTATTTTAAATACTTAAATTAACCCCGAGATTAGTGGAAAAATCAAGGATTAATTTTTGATTGGTTATCATACTGTATGAAATAGGTCATACAATACGATCAACTGATGCAATTTTTGATCGTCCCGGACTTCATACTGACGATCCCTTGATTTTGACTAATTTTACTATTCAAAGTAGGTCGTACCCTACGATGTACATAAATAAGTTTTTATCATCTCGGTAATCGTCCTGTACAAAAAGAAGGACTTCACATATCATATAGTACGTGTTTATATCGTACTATACGATTGTATTCAGAATTTTTGTCCTGTTCATAAACCTTCATACCATCATGAAGGCCATTTTGTACTAATCGTACTGTACGATATTGGATTGTTTTGTAGGATAATAATGGCTAATTTGAAATTTTTAGGATTTTTTGGAGCCCATTTTTAAGTATTAAAACTTCTATTTTTTGGGGTTGTGACTAAGAGAGGAACGTGATTAGAGAGGGATTCCTTGGGAGAGAGCTTTTGAGAAGTTTTTTGGGTTTGAGAAAGGAAGGAAAAGGTGGGCCTAGTGAGGGAGGCGTGTGAGGGAGATCACACGGTTGCTCCAAGCTTGCTGCACTTTTCTCCCCCTATGGCCTGAGAAGATCTTGTGGGAGGCTCTGTGAGGGGGAGACTCTTCTACGTCCATATCCTCTAAGGTACTCTACCTTCTCCAAGAGGAAAAAATGATAAGGTATGCTGCCGTCGCCAAGAGGGTGACAAAGCACTTGGCACTCCGTCATGCCGGGTTGGTGAAAGTGAGCTTTGTATGGTCTTGTTCGCCTTGTCGAGTGGGAAAAATAAGAACTATTATTTAGTAGTGAAATTCCCGGAGTGGGGGATTTTGAGGAGTGGACATAGGTCAAGTGACTGAACCACTATAAAGTCTCTGGTGTGACTTTTCCCTCACAGCTTTTTATTTTAGCTTGCACTTTATTTTAATTATAATTGCTTGGTGAAATTATTGTGAAATTTGTTGTTGCAAATTGTGTATCAAGCACTTGTTTCCGCATTATTTAAATTTTCCTGCTTAAATTTTAAAAATAGAAAAAAAATATATTAGAATTTCTATTTAGGATTTTTTATTGTAATAAATTTTACCAATTCACCCCCCCCCCCCTCTTGGCGCATCTCGTAATTTTAATTGGTATTAGAGCGGGGTTTCAAAAATAGCATTTTAGAAAATTTTGAAAATCGATCATGTCTTATTTTAGTAATCGTAATACCGCAGAGGATTATTCAATAACCAATCCACCTCTTTTTGACAATATCCTGTTTGATTTCTAGAAAATTAGAATGTCCATTTTTTTACAATCTATAGAATATCCTATGTGAATGTTGGTCAATGATGGTTACGTTGCACTGTTTAAACTTGTGAATGGAGTGAAAACTCAAGTACATTTTGATGAATAATGAGGATAGGGATTTGACTCAATTAAATGCGAAGTGCTTAAACTATTTCTTTTATGCTTTAAAATATGTGGACTATATGAGGGTATCTACCTGTACTACTGGTAAGGAGATTTGGGATAGACTGTGCATCACGTACGAAGGAACTAGTGAAGTTAAACATTCTAGACTTAATATCTATTACATGATTATGAACTCTTCCATATGAATCCTAGTGAAACAATATCTTACATATACACTAGGTTCTCCCAAATTGTGACATCCTTGCATGCATTAGGTAGAAAATTTTGAAATTTTGAAAAAGTTAACAAGATTCTTAGATGCTTACCTAGTTCCTATGATGCTAAAATTACTATCTTCACTAAATCTAAAGATCTAAATGTTTATTCTATTTACAACTTGCTTGGGTCACTCATAGCATACGAGCAAGGAATGAGTCAAAGGCAAAGTGATGCAGGTGAAAAGAAGAAGGATCGGATGGTGGCATTAAAAGTAAATAACACAGAAAGTGAAAGTTTTACCGCGGAAGAAGAAGATGACATAGCCTTGATGACCCGACAGTTAAAGAACTTTTTGAAAAGAAAATAAAGGAGTCATCAGAACAACTGGAATAAAGATAAAAGCTTGAGAGCTACTAAAGTTTCATATGATACAATTTGTTTTGAGTGCAGGAAACCAGGTCACCTCCGAGCTGATTGCCCCAACTTAAAAGAGTCAACCAGCTAAGAAAAAAGGTGAGGATAAAGCTAAATATAAGAAGGGGAAGATGAAGACACAAAAGCATTTTAGGCCAACTCTTCCTCATAATCGTTAGAAGAAGAAGAAGAGGAGGAGGTAACAAATTTGTGTCTAATGGCTAATGATAATTTTGATCAATCGGATCAAGATAAGGTATGTAAACTTTCATATGAAGATTTACTGCTTATTTTTGAGAAAATCCATGACTCATATAGGAAGTTTAAAAAGAATATTGATTTTAGTACTTTATAAACTTAGCATGCTAACTTAGTTAAAGAAAATTCTGATTTATATAGAGATCATATCTCTATGCTTGATGAGTATAATGCATTAAATAAGAAGCATATTAAATTAACAGAAGCATTTAAATCCTTGAAAATAATGCATATTGAATTAGAAAAAGATTTTGATAGACTAGTTAAACTTGCTTTGGAGTTAGATCACAATAAGCATTTGTTGAAATGGAAAGTTGACGGATTGACATATCAAAATAACACATTTAAGGAAAAAATTAAGGAATTAGAAAAGAGAAGTCATCACCTACATTAGACCAATCTAGCAAACCCCCAGTGCTACATGCATTACATAACTTTAAAAAGAGGCATCACCACCCACATAGGCTGGTGAACCCATTTCCCAGTGTTAGGTGCTTCTCTTATGACATGCTAGGTCACATAGCCTGCACAAGCATGATTCACTGTAAGACACACCTAATATGGAGACCTAAATTATATCCATCATAGCATATCATGTATACATCTCATTCATGCAAGCATAAGGAGGAACCCAAACTCACTTGGGCTCCCAAATCTAACCCTTGAATGAAATTATAGGGGTGCTCTCACAAAAGACCTAGTGAGAGCATTGGTACCTGAACAGTGGTTGTTAGCGACATATAACTGGAGATATGAAGAAGTTGATTTTATTGGAGACTAGGACCAGAGGTAAAGTAACATTGGGAGACAACACCACCAGAAAAGTGGTGGGCTCAGGTTTTGTTAGTAGTGCTAAGAACTTTTTAATTGAAAATGTTTTATTAGTTAATAGTTTAAAGCATAACTTACTAAGCATTATTCAATTATGTGATAATGGTTTTGACAAAAAATTTCTTTCTGATAAATGCTTGATTAGTTTAAATAACAAACTTATTTTAGAAGAAAAATGAAAGAACAGTATTTACAGTTAGATCTTGATTGCTTTGATAGTTCAAATTCATTTTTCTTAAAAACAATAGTAGATGACTCGTGGCTATGGCATAGGAGACTATACCATGCTAGTATGAAAACAATTAGAAACATCACTCAAAAAAATATAGTTAGAGGCATACCTAAATTAGACTTCACTAAGGACCATCTATGTGATGCCTGCTAACTAGGAAAACAAATCAAATCATCCTTTCATTCAATCAAAGATGTGATCACCTCTAAGCCATTAGAAATTCTTCACATGGACTTATTTGGACATGTTAGCATAACTAGCCTAGGTGGAAAAAATTATGGATTTGTGATTGTAGACGACTTCACTAGATTCACTTTGGTAAGATTCCTAGCACATAAGAATGAGTCGTTTGAGGAATTTAAGATATTCTCCACTTGGTTTCAACAAAAATTAGGATGTGAAATCTCAATAATCCATAGTGATCATGGTGGAATGTTTTAAAATGAAAGATTTGAATCATTCTGTCAAGTGATAGGAATAGAGCATAATTTCTCAGCCCCTAGAACTCCTCAGCAAAAGGGAACAGATAAAAAGGAAGAATAGAACCTTGGTAGAAGCTGCTAGGGCAATGTTAGTTAAGTACACCTTCTTAGGTATTTTTGGGTAGAAGCGGTTAACATGGTGTGTTACATCTTAAATAGGATGAACATTAGATCAAAGCTGAATAAAACTCCTTATGAACTCCTTAAGGGTCATACACAGAATCTTTCACACTTACAAGTTTTTGGTTGCAAGTGCTTTATCTTAATCAACGACAAACTTCCCTTAGAAAAATTTGATCTGAAGTCTAATGAGGGTGTCTTCTTATGTTATTCATCTATAGGTAAGGCCTATAAAATCATTAATAAGAGAATCCTAGTAGTAGAAGAGTACACCCTTGTAGTATTTGATGAATCAGATAAGCCCTCTAATTCTAAAACTGAAGAAGATAAAATAGAGGTAATTAAAGGAGTAGAAACTATGACCATAGGAGAAAGGGTAGAACCCCAAAAAGATTTGCCTAGAGAATGGATATACTCTTCTAATCATCCTAAAGAATTAATATTAGGAGACCCGTCGGAACGTGTGAGAACTAGGCACAGACTTAGGAAGGAGGTTAGTCATTCAACATTCATTTCTATGATAAAACCCATAAGTATAGATCAATCTTAAGAAGATGAATTCTGGATCCTAGCAATGCAAGAAGAATTGAACCAATTCACCAGGAATGATGTTTGGGAGTTAATCAAGAGACCTAAAGAATAGGGTGTAGTTGAAACAAAATGGGTCTTTAAAAATAAGGTGAATGACCCAGGAACCACAATAAGAAATAAAGCTAGACTAGTAGCTAAGGGGTACAACCAAATTGAGGGAATAGACTTTGACAAAACCTTTGCCCCTGTAGTTAGACTAGAAGCCATAAGAGTGCTCTTAGCTTTTGTTTGCTTCAAAAGTTTTAAACTATATCAAATGGATGTACTGAGTGTTTTTTCTGAATGGGGTAATAAAGGAGGATGTTTATGCTAAGCAACCCCCTGAATTTGAAAGTTTATTGTTTCCAAATCATGTATTCAAATTAAAAAAGGTACTATATCTGTTAAAGCACGCAACTAGATTCTGGTACAAAAGACTTAGCTCATTCTTATTGGATAGAGGATTTGTTAAGGGTAGTGTGGACACTACACTCTTTATACAAAATGTTAAAGATGAAATTTTTATTGTTCAGATTTATGTAGATGACATTCTATTCGGATCTTCAGATAAAAATTTATGTGATGAATTTTCAAAAATAATGAGTAATGAGTTTGAAATGAGCATGATGGGAAAGCTTAATTACTTTCTAGGTTTTAGTGTAAAATAAATGGATAATGGAATATTTCTTAGCCAAATAAAATATATTAAAGACTTTTTGAAAAAAATATGAAATGGATAGTGCTAAGCCTATAAACACTCTAATGAGCTCTACAATTCAACTAGACAAAGACTCGAATGGAAAATCAGTAGACCAGAAAAAACATAGAGGAATGATCGGATCTCTCCTCTACCTGACTGCTAGTAGACTGTATATAATGTTTAGTTTGTGCCTTTGTGCCCATTTTCAAGCTAATCCTAAAGAGTCTCACTTAACTCCGGTCAAGAGAATCCTTTGATATCTACTAGGCACCCCGAACTTAGGAATTTGGTATCCTAGACACAACACTTCCTTTGAAATCTTAAGGTACTGAGATTCTGATTTTACAGGATGTATTATAGATAGAAAAAGCACCTCTGGTACCTGCCAATTCATAGGACATTCTTTAGTTTCTTGGTCCAGTAAGAAGAAAAATTTGATTGCCCTTTCCACGGTTGAGGTAGAATATATTGTAGTAAGAAGTTGTGTTGCAAAAGTACTATGTTTGAAACAACAACTTATTGATCTTGGATTACCTGTAGGAACCATCTCAATCATGCGCGACAACACAAGTGCAATCTGCATCTCTAAAAATCCAATTCAACACTCTCGAAGAAAACATATAGACATTAGACACCATTTCATAAGAGATCATGTTGCTAAAGGAGATATAGAATTACATCACATAGCTACAGAAGATCAATTGGCAGACATCTTCTCTAAACCACTAGCCTATGACACCTTTAGCACTTTGAGGACTAGACTTGGTCTCACAAACATTAATGCATAGTTCAAAAAAAAAAATATTCTAAGGCTGCTCTTGATCATCACACAGTCACTAAACAAAAATAAAAAATTAATATTTTCTTTATCGTACTGTACGATCCACCATCGTATTGTATGATTTATCAAACCTACACAAATCATAACCCAGACTCAAATATCATCTCTATTGATCGTACTGTACAATCACCATCATATTGTATGATACAGATATATGGTCATTCAATTCGTTCATTATGGCATTATTACACATCGTACTGTACGATACCTCCCCATCATAATGTACGAGCCCCGTTAACAATGGATTGGGATGACTTTACTCCATTTGGTATGACATTTATGGCTCATCATACTATATGTACCTCCTCTTCGTACTATACAATCCATATCAGCAAAATGGATGAGGATGACGTAAAGGTTGTTGGTACGATATAATAGCCCTTTTGTATTGTACGAATACTTATTTGTAATTTATGACACTTTTCATCAAAGGTCATATCGATGACTCTCAGGATGATTTAAATCCTTTTGATCGTACTGTATGATACGCATCATACAATACGAGTTGACCACCTTTTTTGAACTGATCAGTCAGACAACATTATTGCCCCATCGTACTGTATGATCCCAGATCGTACTATACAATATATCTAAAATTATATAAATTTACCATATCTAAAGCTCGTTTCACTCATTCATCCTTCACTTCACTTAGTATAAATTTACTTCATGAAATGTCGAACTCTAGCAAGCACGATCGTCTCGTCATTGGAAGCTCGTCTTCCTCTCACCATCCCAACGGCCATTTTCTAACATCCGAAAATGTAGAGGCCTATGGCAAGTTCAAGGCCTGCAAAATTATACCCTCTCGGATGCTGAATCAAGTTGCTTTAAACTTTGAGGTAATGAACCTCTTTGTATCCACCACTTTCCAATTCCTCCTTACCCTAGCCTTCCGATATAATTCAGAACTCTTATTTGAATTCCTATCCAACCTAACTTACACTGTCAACACCCTAACCATCCACTCTTTTATTTGCTGACAACACACAGAAATCACTAAGGTTGACATCGCCCAATACATTGGGCTACTACGGAAGGCCTTAAAGCTAATTCCTTCCTCTAAAATGATTTTGACTTGAGTGCTGCAGATCTAGTCCTTAGGAATGTAGCTTTCTATCAACACTAGCCACTTGTTCAGTCCTTAACCCAAAATACCCGAATTATTCAGTACATCCTTCACACTTCAATCATACCCAAAGTGAGTGATCGAATCCGTATGACCTTGATCTTATCGATCATTACCTACCTTATAATGTCAAACACAAAATTTGATGAGGCGGATTTGATTATTGATTATATCTGAAACATGATCATCGTTTGCATCTCTACCACCTATAGGAAACAAAATCTAGCCCTTGGCCACCCTATAGGTTACATCCTTCAAAACAAATACCAAATAACCTATCCTGGTTAACCCGATAATCTCCTAATTTTCTATATGGATGGCACTTTCTGTATTATATTTCATCAGGGGCAAGAGCCTAAAGAATAAGACTTTGATGAAGAAGAAAGAGTAGCTTCTCCTATTCTACAAAGGCGGCATGCACCACCCCGAGGACCTGCACCAGCCTACCCTCATGATAACTTGGTTGAACGATTCGACCAACTCCATACAAGAACAACACCAGCAACATGAGGAAGACATGCGGTGGTTTGGGGAATAATTCACTTCGATTGATCACCAATTTGAGTCAATCAACCAATATTTACAGCCATAACAACCTCCACCTCCACTTCCACCTCCAAGTGATCAGGATCCTCCTTTCTGATGTGTATCTATTTTATGCTGCTTTTCTTAATATTATTTGTGACTCCTCTTTTTAGTGATGTCAAAAGGGGAAGAAGTCTGTTGTAGTTTGTATGTCATACTTATGTTTTTTTACTTTTACTTATGTTTACGTATGTTTAAGTTCAATGAAATGCATTTTAAGTAAGTTTAATAACTGTTCATACTGTATGAACCTATTCGTACTGTAAGATTATTTTGAATACTTACTTAAATTAACCCTGAGATTAGTGGAAAAAACAAAGATTAATTTCTGATTGGTTATCGTATTGTATGAAATAGTTCATATTGTATGATCAAGCGAGGCTATTTTCTATCATCCTGGACTTCATACTGGACGATCCCTTGATTTTGACTAATCATACTGTATGAAGTAAGTCGTACCCTACGATGTACAGAGATAAGTTTTTGTCATCCCGGCAATCATCCTGTACGAACAGAAGGATTTCACATATCATACAATACGAGTTTATATCGTACTGTATTATTGTATTCAGAATTTTTGGCCTGTTTGTAAACCTTCGTACAAGGATGAAGGCTATTTTGTACTAATTGTATTGTACTATATCGGATCATACTATACGATAGTAACAAATAATTTGAAATTTTTAGGGTTTTTTTGGAGCCCATTTTTAAGTATCAAAACTTCTATTTTTTGGGGTGTGACTAAGATAGAGAAATGTGAGTAGAGAGGGAATCCTTGAGAGAGAGCTTTTGAGAAGTTTTTTGGGTTTGAGAGAGGAAGGAGAAGGTGGACATGGTGAGGGAGGAGTGTAAGGGAGATCACATGGTTGCTCCAATCTTTTTGCACTTTGCTCCTCCTATGGCCTGAGAAGATCTTATGGGAGGCTCTCTGAGGGGGAGACTCTTCTACATCCGTGTTCTCTAAGGTACTCTGCCTTCTCTAGGAGGAAGAAAAATGAGAAGGTATGCTGTCATTGCTAGGAGGGTGATAAATTGCTTTGCACTCAGCCACACTGGGTTGGTGAAAGTAAGGTTTGTAAGGGCTTCTCCACCTTGCCGAGTGGGCAAAAGGAGAACTATTATTTAGTAGTGAAATTCCATGAGTGGAGGACACCGGGGAGTGGATGTAGGTCAAGTGACCGAACAACTATAAAATCTCTGGTGTGATTTTTCCCTTACTTCTTTTTATTTTTGCTTGCATTATTTTTTCAATTTAATTTATTGGTAAAAATCATTGTGAAATTTATTATTACAGATTGTGTATCAAGCACTTGCTTCCATATTATTTAAATTTTCCTTCTTAATTTTAAAAACATAAAAAAAATATTAGAATTCAAGTTTAGGATTTTTTATTGCAACAATTTTTTCCAATTCACCCCTCCCCCCCCCCCCCCCCCCCCCCCTCTTGGCGCATCTCATAATTTCACTGAATGATCACTTGTGTATAAAGTTGGTCACCCCAAGGATCATCCCAAACAGAAAGAAGGATTATATATATAGTACTATACAATTATAGATTTTATTTTATGATGTATTATAAAATTTGAATAGTTCATGTAAATATTCTTGCTAGATGATCATGAATAAAACTTATCACATTGTATGTTACGTATATCATACTATATAAATAGAAAATAGATAGTTGCAACTTGAGCTTGTGAGTTTATGTTTTTGATGATAATAAATATTATGGCTCATTTTCTGTTGTCTACCTATACTTGAAATAAAATTTTCTTTTTATGTTTAGTAACATTTTAAGATTACAGTACACCTTACAAAGCTCAATTTTTGATAGAACATGTTCTATTTTTAATTTTCATTAATGTATTTCTTGGGTTATAAGGGTGTTTGCTTGCTTGTAACCTTGCTCACTTATTTCTATCTTAGAGTTCTCTATTTTTGTTCACATCATCCGGGTTGATCCAAACATTGGCCTGGACGATTAGCTAAAAATAGAAACCCTAATTAGGACATCCTAGTTAAGGCATCCGACTTAAAGCACATCATCCTTGATGATATTTATATCGGCCGGGATGATAGGCTCAATTCAGAAAGAATTAGCCGCCAAATCTATTTAGATATTATTTATTTTTGGATATCGTCCAAGACATCATCCTGGACGATGCAACATAATTATGCTTAAATTAATTTGATAATTAAGGAAAGTAATTAAGCCTTGATTGATATGATCACATCATCTTGGACGATTGCATGATTAGCCAAGACGATATCATGGACGATTGACATCGGCCAGCTTTTTTTCAGGGCGATGTTTAGGATGAATTTCCTCGAATTTGAACTAATCGTCTAGGATGATATATTATCGGCCTGGATGATATGAACAAAAACCTTCTGATCATGCCAAATTATTCTGGCTGATTAAGCTTATTTTGCACTAATCGTATAGGGTGTAAATGTCTTTCGCACCCATTGAAGCTTCATTCTTCTATAGGAAACTTAAAGAGAGAGCTTGAAAGGGATAGAGAAAAGGGTGGAGTTTGAGAGAGGGAGAAGATCCTTGTGTTGCGGATCTATGGTTTAAGATTTTTATGATAGCAAACACTCCTTATTTCTCAACGATTGCCTTATGTGCTAACGTTTCAGGTTCCCACGATCGGACTGTAATTTGGAATCAGCTCAAGATTGGGTAGACTAGGTCTGAGTTAGTTTGTAATCTTTTTCCTTTCTTGAGTCTGTTGTATTTGGTGTGGGACCAGTTGGATTGTAATTTAGAATATCTTCTGTTGTTCCCTATAAGATTTCTATTTTTGGAAATATCGACCGGGACGATATGTCCAAAATCAGAAACCCTCATTAGGGCATCCTCATTAAGGCAGCCGTCAACTGATCGGCCTGGACGATAATTGTATCGGCCAGGACGATAATCTCAATTCAGAAAGAATCAACCGCCATAATCAGTTTAGGAATTCTTTATTTTAGGAAATCGGCCAGGACGATATTATTATCGTCCAGGACGATCTAACTCAATCATGCCTAAATTGATCTGGTATCTTTGGAAAGTATTAAGGGTTGATTAATACAATCACATCATCCGGGACGATCACATGATCGGCCAGGACGATGACCTGGATGATCTACATCGGACAGCTTGTATTTAGGGCGATAATCAAGACGATTGAAATCAGTTTTAAACTAATCGGCCAGGACGATCATGAGATCGGCCTGGACGATGTAACCAATTTTCTTCTGATCATCTCAAATCATCCCGGGCTAATGAGCTTAATTTGTACTGATCGGCCAGGATGATATGCCTATTTTCCTGGACGATAATGTCGGCAACTTGTATTAATGAGCTCGTTTTTAGCTCTTCTATTTAAGCTATGACAAGGCACTTTGTAAGTGTCTTTGGCAGCCATTGTAGCTTCGTTCTTGTGGGGGAAACTTGAAGAGAGAGCTTGAAAGGGAGAGAGGAAAGGGTAGAGTTTGAGAGAGGGAGAAGATCCTGTGAGGGGGTACTCAAGGGAGTGTGGAGGGGGTTCCACACGGTTGCTCCGGCGAACTCGCACCTTAGTACCATCGGATTCAAGGCTTGTCTTGAGGTAAGTTCACCAAAGAAGAAGTCTTTTTGGTGTCAAAGGACCTGGCGACTCTGCCGCACCGGGAGAGGTGGAAGTGATTTTGTAAGGGCTTCTCCGCCTAGCTGTGGGGGCTAAAGGAGAGACACTTATGTTAGTGCAATACTTAGAGGGTGCCTCCAAGGAGTGGACGTAGGTCAAGGTTTGATCGAACCACTATAAATCCGGTGTGTTCTTTTCTTATTATTGCTTTCGCATTTTAATTTCCGCAATATGTTTTTCATTGTGGTGAATCTAGATTTCGTTGCTACCGATTCACTTCTCTTTTAATTAGCTTTGGGACTAAGTTCATAGGGCTTAACATTCCATCGATCTTTCAAGTGGTATCAGAGCGGTTTTCATAAAATAAGTTTTTAAAAACTTTTGAATTTCTATCCATGGCTAATATTTCTAATCGTACTTTTGCGGAAGGATATTCAATCACTAGACCTCCATTGTTTGAAAATATTACATTTGATTTTTGGAAAATTCGCATGTCTACTTTTTTGCAATCGATTGATTTTCGTATGTGGCATATGATTTTAACTGGTTATTCATCCCCATCACGTATTGTTAATGGAATTAAAACTGATATTCCTTCTAATCAATGGAATAGGGATGAATGAATGGATGCTCAATTAAATGCAAAGTCTTTAAATTATTTTTTCTGTGCTTTAAATTCTGATGATTTTATGTTAATATCCACGTGCACTACCGGTAAGGAAGTTTGGGATAAATTGTAGACCATATACGAAGGCACTAGTCAAAATCAAGCAATCCAAGTTGAATTTTATAATGCATGATTTTGAAATGTTTTCTATGAAACCTTTTGAAACGATTTTAGACATGTATACAAGGTTTATTCAAATTACTACATCATTGCATGCCTTAGGAAAAGATTTTTCAAATTTTAAAAAAGTTAACAAAATTCTTCGTTGTTTACTTGAAAAATTCAATGCTAAAGTTGTTGTTATTTGTGAATCAAAAGATTTGAATGATTATTCTATTGATAATTTGATTGGCTCACTCATTGCCTACGAGCAAGGGTTGGGTCAAAGACTTTTGGATGCAGGTGAAATGATCGTTCTAAAAGCTAAAGATACGGAAAAAGGAAGCTTAGTTGGTGACGATAGCAATGAATTGTCAAGCAAATCACAAAGCTCACCAATGCATAAGCAAAAGTGGAAGAAAGGTAAAAGTGGTAAGGATGTCCATATTTCCTCTGACATTATTTTCTTTCGATGTAGGAAACCTGGACATATGAAGAATACGTGCCCTAATGTAAGAATTCTTCCTACGAAAGAAAAGGGAAAGGCGAAGCAAAATTTAAACTGGGGAAATAATGAAAGGCAAAAAATCTCATGAGCAGATCTGGTCTCTGAAGCATCGGACCAGGAGAGAGATAATGGTTAAGAGCCTTTCGTATTTTTTGTGTTGTGTTTTTGTGTTTTTTCATTTTTTTTATGTTTTTTTGTTTTTATGTGCTTTTTTCATTCCTTTTTGTCTCTGTGAAATTTTTCTCTCATCAGCACACACACTCACTTTTCTAAAAATGAAAAATATAATTCCTGATTTTTCTTGAAATCTTTGGTAAGTTGTGTTTGATTTATCTAAAACAGTCAAAGGAAGGAAACTCATTTATTTTTAACTCTCTATCTCTATTTTCTAAAAGAGGTTATCTACTTTTTATTTAAAATCTTTTTCATCTTTTAAATTGGTTTTTGAAACAAAATTTTTTATCTCCCAACGTTTTATTTATTGCATAGGAATCTTTTGCAAGTTTTTGAATCTAAATCATAATTTTCTTAATCAAGCAATTCGTAGTGTCACTAAGATGGGTTTTTCTTTGTTTTTTAAGATTAAGAAAGGTAGCATATTAAAAAAAAAAAAATTGGCCAATGATGCCAAAAATAAAAGATGCGCAAAGCGCCAAATTGAAAAATATAAAATACACAAAGTGTATCAAAAGATGCACAAGGCACCAACCAATTGTCAAGAGGCATAAAATAAGCCCACAAAAAGTTAATGCTTACCATTCTTATACTTCTTAAAAAGCTTAAGAAAATCCTTGATACTTTCGATACTTGACTTTGAAAATTTTAATTCTTGATTCAACAATTCGTGCATTGATCTTCTATTAGATATATTTTATGGAAGGAGTTTTTGAAAAATGATTGTTTATTTCTCTAATTTATTTTATGATTTAGATATTGAATTAAAAAGTTTTTAGCCTTTTTAAAGAACTTGAGTTTGAATTATAAATTCTTGATTCTCTAACCTTTACTGGGCTATGTGTTGTCAATCCAATTCTAGTAAGTTTTTTATTAAAACCCAGAGGTAACTTTCTCATTTTAAGAACATTTGTTTTTTCAATTGATCAGGGAATGTTTTTTGTCTTTTGGTCGTTTTGTTTTTGTTTGTGCCTCCTCTCTTTTTGATAATGTCAAAGGGGGAGAATGTATTGTTGAATTTTTGTAACTGTTATCGTATTTGAATCTTATTTTCTAAAAATAAAAAAAAACAAAAATATTTTCAACTCCCCTATTTTTAAAATGTTATTCTAGTGAGGGGGAGATTAGGAGAAATTGTTTTCTTTTGAAAATTCAAATTGAAATATTTTGCCATCATCAAAAAGGGGGAGATTGTTGCGGATTTATGGTTTATGATTTTGATGATATCAAACATTCCTTATTTCTCAATGATTGCCTTATGTGCTAACATTTCAGGTTCCCACGATCAGACTGCAATTTGGAATCAGCTCAAGATTGGGTAGACTAGGTATGAGTCAGTTTGTAATCTTTTTCCTTTCTTGAGTCTGTTGTATTTTGTGTGGGACCAGTTGGATTGTAATTTAGAAGATCTCCTGTTGTTCCCTATAAGATTTTTATTTTTGGTAATATCGGCCGGGACGATATTTATATCGTCCTGGACGATATTTATATCGTCCTGGACGATATTTATATCGTCCTGGACGATATGTCCAAAATCAAAAACCCTCATTAGGGCATCCTCATTAAGGCAGCCGTCAACTGATCGGCCTGGACGATAATTGTATCGGCCAAGACGATAATCTAAATTCAGAAAGAATCAACCGCCATAATCAGTTTAGGAATTCTTTGTTTTAGGAAATCGGCCAGGACGATATTATTATCGTCCAGGACGATCTAACTCAATCATGCCTAAATTGATCTGGTATCTTTGGAAAGTATTAATGGTTGATTAATACGATCACATCGTCCGGGACGATCACATGATCGGCCAGGATGATGACCTGGATGATCTACATCGGACAGCTTGTATTCAGGGCGATGATCAGGATGATTGAAATCGATTTTAAACTAATCGGCCAGGACGATCGTGAGATCAGCCTGGACGATGTAACCAATTTTCTTCTGATCGTCTCAAATCTTCCCGGGCTAATGAGCTTAATTTGTACTGATCGGCCAGGACGATATGCCTATCGTCCTGGATGATAATGTCGGCAACTTGCATTAATGAGCTCGTTTTTAGCTCTTCTATTTAAGCTATGACAAGGCACTTTGTAAGTGTCTTTGGCAGCCATTGTAGCTTCATTCTTGTGGGGGAAACTTGAAGAGAGAGCTTGAAAGGGAGAGAGAAAAGGGTGGAGTTTGAGAGAGAGAGAAGATCCTGTGAGGGGGGACTCAAGGGAGTGTAGAGGGGGTTCCACACGGTTGCTCCGGCGAACTCGCACCTTAGTACCATCGGATTCAAGGCTTGTCTCGAGGTAAGTTCACCAAAGAAGAAGTCTCTTTGGTGTCAAAGGACCCGGCGACTCCACTACACCGGGAGAGGTGGAAGTGATTTTGTAAGGGCTTCTCCGCCTAGCTGTAGGGGCTAAAGGAGAGACACTTGTGTTAGTGCAATACTTGGAGAGTGCCTCCAAGGAGTGGACGTAGGTCAAGGTTTGACCGAACCACTATAAATCCGGTGTGTTCTTTTCTTATTATTGCTTCCGCATTTTAATTTCCGCACTTTGTTTTTCATTGTGGTGAATCTAGATTTCGTTGCTACCAATTCACTTCTCTTATAATTAGCTTTGGGACTAAGTTCATAGGGCTTAACATCCCATCGATCTTTCACCTTGGAGGGTGTTTCAAGGGAGTGTGGAGGTGAATCTTAATTTTGGATATGAATGTATTTTTAATTAAAAGAAATTTTAATATCCAATTCACCCCCCGCCCCTCTTGGTTAGCCTTGGGATTAGTTCATAAGGGCTTAACATCCCTAACAAACTTTCTACTGCCATCAACGCACTTTTACAGATGACTTGAAAAATTAGGATTTTTTTAAGCCCTCTATTTAAGGATTTCTAAAACTCTTATTATAGATCTTTGGCTACTTAGTCTTCTTGAGAGGGAGCTTGAGGGAGAGAAGAATGAGAGCTTGGTAAGAGAAGAGAGGGAGATATTATGTGGGAGAAGTTGTGAGGGGATTCACAAGGTTACTCAAAGCAAGAAGCTTGTCTAGTACCTAAAGTGTCTACTTACAATATATGTGGCTCCGGAGAAAAAGTTCTTCAATAAAGTTCATGGTTCTCTAACCATCACCTAGAGGGTGAAAATAGATTTGTGGTTCTCTAGCCATCATCAGGAGGGTGAAAATAGAGATAAGATTCTCTTCCTGTAAGAGAGTCACAGTTCTTAACGGAATCGAGGAGGAGAAACATCATTTGTACAGGCTTTTCCACATTGCTTTGGGAGAAAAAAGAAAGCCACTTCTATTTAGTGCAATACTTGGAGAGGGAGTCTCTAAGGAGTGGATGTTGTTTGAATAGTTGCTATTTGAATGATGTATAATTGTGCAACTTATATAGTTTTGATGATTTCAAACATTATTGTTCAAATGTATAGTTATCTCCTAACAATTTCAGAAGATTTGTACTTGCTCTTGTGTGTACTAACATTTCAGGAAAATCAGACTCCAGACTACGATAACTTCAAATCAAATTCAACATGAGATATTTTGTTTATTTGAAGTTTGCCTTTTCTTTAAATTAATTTTGAAAGGGAGTGATTGTAATTGAGTGAATAAAATCTCACACACACAAATAAGGAGATCTTAAAATTCTATACTGATCGTACAGGACGATATTTATCGTACTGGACGATCTGTCAGTTATCTCCTATAGAGCACTTGGAACGAATAGGAACTTGTTATGAAAAATTTTTCTAAGTCCTATTCGTCCAAGACGAATTTTATTTTCGTCCCGGACGATGGGTTCTCTGTAAAATTTTTGTCCAGACAAATTTTATCATCGTACGAGGCGACCAGTCCTCTGGAAATTTTTCATCCAGACGAAAATAAATATCGTACCGGACGATCAGCTCTCTGGAAAATTTTTGTCCAGACGAAAACAAATTATCGTCCGCGGCGATTGGTCCTCTAGAAAATTTTCGTCCAGACGAAATAAATAATCGTCCAGGACGATCGGCTCTCTGGAAAATTTTCGTCCAGACGAACATATTTTCGTCCAAACGATTAACCGACTTAGAACAGTTTTCAGCAGTTTCTAGAACCGACCTTGTAATAACCGTTCGTACTGGACAAACCTAGTTCGTACAGGACGATCAGCTGTACGAAGTCATTTCGTACACATATACAAATTGGGTCGTTTCAGATCGTTTAAGTAAAATCGTCCAAGACGATCCAGGATCGTACGGGACG